>OX101722.1:4993173-5483877 GCA_944452665.1 Stenoptilia bipunctidactyla
TATATGTTATGACAACGAATTCTTAAAACACGCAAATGACATTACTTTTCTCGGTATGGTACTAGACGACAAATGCACATGGGAACAACATATTGTGAAATTGAGCAATAAAATAAATTCTTATGCTTATGCCCTATGGAAACTCGGAAAAACTGCTAGCAAAGAAACAGCCCTTCAGGCATATTACGGAAACGTCTCCTCCATTTTGAGGTATGGCATAGTTCTATGGGGAAACTCATGTCATGTAAATAAAGTTTTTTTAGCACAAAAAGCATGCATTCGGGCCATACATGACATTGAAAACTGGGTTTCATGTAGACCTATATACAAAAGCCTTAAAATCTTAACAGTTCCTAGTTTATATATTTATGAAATTTGTATTTTTGTTAAGAACCATTTGAACTTATTCGAATGTTTATATGATGATCCACGACCTTACAGCTGTAGGCGCCCAAATAGGTTATTGTTACCAACTATGCGGACAGCCATGAAAACTAGAAACTGTACATCAATGGCCGTAAAAATCTATAATAAATTACCTAATGACATAAAAAATCTTGTATGTAATAAATTTAAATATAGACTTAAGATGTGGCTAGTCCAAAATTGTTTTTATGACTTGAATGAATATTTTAATCACAAAAGTTGACATTTAATCCTAAATTGACATGAAATAGTATGTTATATGTACCTATATATTAAGCAATTAATTAGATAATAATATTATATTAAATTTACTTAAACTTTATTAGAGTTAAATTTTTGTATGCCCTAAACGGGTGAATGTGTCTGCACTGAAATTAATTATAAGAACTGTACCTATTTACCACATTCTGACAAATAAATATTTTCTTTCTTTCTTTTCTTTCTTTCTTTCTAGAATAACAATAAGCTAAGTATAATTAATGAAGATATATTTTACATTTTAACTCGACGTTTTGGAGTCTTTGTAGACCCCGTGGTCACGAGCGACTGTTAAAATTTAAAATGTAAATATACGCGATAAATCCGGTTAAAAAGTGTTTTATTTAATAGTCATACATAATAGTCATCGCGAAAACTTAAGACAATATTAAAATTTAAGGCACTTTGGCACCCGATTTGTTTATAACGCTGTGTGCCTCTGTAATGTACCTAATAGATACTTACCTACCTATGTTTGTGCTTAGGAGTTATACATATTATATGGGCGAAGATTCTTCATTTTTATTTTTGTTATTAAAGATAGTTAGGACCTTGGAGAAGAAAATAACCTACTCGAAATACTAATTCAATACAGACGAAGTCGCGGGCATCATCTATGTAATATACCTACCTACCTATACTTTTTCACAAAACCTAGGTGAAACTGCGGATCACTGCTTTGTTGTAACAGTTTTTGAAGTAATCCAGTCTGTTTATCTATCAGTAACGCTTTCACAGCTAAACTACTGAGTCGATTTTGACGAAATTTAGAATAAGGTAAGTTTTAACTTCAAGGATTTATCCAACTCTAATAAACGGTATCCACGCGGACGAAGTCGCGGGTCACAGCTAGTATTGCATAAACCTGTAGTAGGGCACGGTAAAAATAAAGCACCATCTATACTGTTTAAAACAAAACATCAAACCAAGGTAACCTTGCTAGTTTACAACAGTTAAGACCGCTGTTTATAACCAAATTTCGCATGACCTTGGCAGGTTGTAAACGGCGGTTGTAAACACAGACATTCATCTACATAGACAACGCAAGTGTCACGATTTGTATTGCAACCAAACGTGCCGACTTTTAAGACCATTTGTGACGTAACAGCTGATATTTTTTACTGGGAAATATAGACATATTCAGAAACCCCGATGCCGCCGATGAAATCGATTATTAAGAACGATTTTATAACAGACATACAAACGCGCGGATTAAATCTAGCGGCGAACAACGCATTTGTTTGTACATGCATTTGCGTTATTTTGCTTTTTTACGTGGGTGGTCTGAAAAGTTTCCAACCTAACAATGATACAATATTTTTTTTCTTAATTTTTTTATTTATTTTTCTACATAGTCTCCTTGTAAGTCTACACACTTCTCCCAGCGATGCTCCCATCTCTGTAACCCGTCCAAATAGTACTCGGCGTTTTTCTCTGCAAAATAATTGTTCACAAAGGTGATTGCCTCCTCATTTGACGAAAATCTTTGTCCTCCGAGCGCAGTTTTTAGATGAGGGAACAAAAAGAAGTCGCTTGGGGCCAGATCTGGTGAGTAAGGCGGATGGTCAAGCAGTTCAAACCGTAACTCGTGGATTTTTGCCATGGCAACCGCTGAGGTGTGAGACGGCGCGTTGTCTTGGTGAAACAGGATTTTCTTTTTCTGCAAATGTGGCCGTTTTTCCGCAATTTGTGCCTTCAGCTCGTCAAGTAATGATGCGTAGTATGCTCCTGTAATGGTTTTTCCTTTTTGAAGATAATCGATTAAGATAACTCCATGACTATCCCAAAAAACAGTCGCCATCACTTTCCCAGCCGAAAAAACAGTTTTTGCTTTTTTTGGAGCTGGTTCCCCCCTTGCAGTCCACTGTTTTGACTGTAGTTTTGTTTCGGGCGTATAATGGTGTATCCAAGTTTCATCTACAGTAATTAATCGGCGCCAAAACTCGGATTTATTGCGCCTAAACTGCGCCAACAGAGCCTTGGAAATGTTCATTCGAACACGTTTTTGTTCTAACGTGAGCAAACGCGGCACCCAACGCGCGGACAGCTTTCTCATGTCTAAATCTTGTTTTAATATGTGACAAACACGTTCTTTGGACATTTTCATAACCTCTGCTATCTCTCTCACTTTAATTCGGCGGTCGTCTAACACCATTTCGTGAACTTTAGCAATGTTATCGTCAGTAGTTGCAGTTTTTGGACGTCCCGAACGTTCATCGTCTCCCAAGCTCTTACGGCCACGTTTAAATTCAGCTGCCCAAAATTTCACTGTGGTATATGATGGTGCAGAGTCCCCATACACAGAGTCCAACTCATTTTTGATTTGCGTAGGCGTATTGCCTTTCAAAAACAAATATTTAATAACAGCTCGATACTCAATTTTTTCCATTTTCACAAAAACACTCACATGTACTCACTCAAACGACTGTCAACTAAAAACTGCGCGTCCAAAATGGCCGAAACTTTGGTGAGTAACCTGTCAAAAGATGCACAACTACATTCACTAGCTTTTGTTGACGAGTGGCGCCATCTTTGCGTTAAGGTCGGAAACTTTTCAGACCACCCTGGTATATCCTCAATTGCATACAAAACTGCCATCGCGAAGATGTTGCCGACGCAAGAGATCAAAGTGCACTGACAATTTGGGGCGTGGTTTAGCGTGACCTTGGTTTGTGTCCTTGTTTGCAATCGCCGTTTATAGCAGTGTGGATGATACTCGAAATTATTTGCAAACAACTTGACCTTACATAACCTTGCTTGCTTCCATTGGTTTTCAACAGTCTGGCTGGGGTTTAATTCACGTATTATCATCATTATCAGCCGACAGACTACTGGACTTAGGCCTCAAAAAGCAAAATAAAGCCTTTGCAATTCGAAAACCGACTGTGAAGCCATACCTGAAGGGTGCATATTCTCGTAGCAGGCGGGGCAGGTGACGGGCACCCGCGCCTCGTAGATCTCTATGGCTAAGTACTGACGCAGGCAGGGCTCGCAGCAGCGGTGCGTACACCACGCCAGGCGAACCATGCTGGTGGCGCTGAACGCGCACAGGCATAGTGGGCATTCCAGCACGTCGCCCTGGAAGGAAAACAAGTATTGGTTAAGTGGCAGCTCTGTGGGTGAGGAAACATACCTTAGAAGCTTAATAATTGGTTTTATATTGTTCGATAATTATTAAGCCCCTAAATAATCCATTTCCACGTAAAAAAAGTTAACTGATTAAAAGAAAAGAAAAAGAAAAATGTTCTATTATTTTCACTTTAGGGAAAACATGTTTTTTCTATTGCAACGAAAGTCTTTGAGAAGAATCAAGTAGATTCATACTAGCTACGGATTTCCCGACTATATGGATATAGAAAGCTAATCGTCCATTCTGCATATTATCCTTTCGATTCACACGATGATTCGTATATTTAAAACTTTAAAAAGAACCAGAACCCATGAAACATACTGAGCCTACAAGCTTATGCAAAAATCCCTGCTTTAATATAGTAATACCTTTTAAGGTACAATACACGCGTTCGCGAACTTATCAAAAGGCTTAGTTCAATCGTTAAACAACGCCTCCACGACGCCTACGCTAAAGAAATCATTATATTTTCAAAGAAGCGACGTCAATTTACATCCGACTGAATAACTTTACATATTTGTTCCAAGTATTCAGCTTTATCCAAGTTGGGATGGGGGGATGTTAAATGTGGAGCATAAAGTCGACAACGCCTGGAGACTAGAGAGTATCGGTAAAGTATGTTCAAGGCATTTTCAGTGAGATCGTTTGTGCGGAAAATTGTGATAACGTAATATAGAGCGACAGGTTTTGTTACTATGTTATTCGCAAGTCGTTTAAGATTGAGACTTCAAAAGTTAACTTTCTGTATTGACTAAATAAATCTGAAGTTCTCAGTTCGATATATTCTCAAGTAGATATGATATGTGCATGTATGTCACTTAGTTACTCCGCGTATTGTCTTTATTTAATGATCTTTTTTACATGAAAATTGAGGTGTACCTAATAGAAATCTTTTTGCCGCTCAGGCAGCATTAAGAAAAACTAAATATAACTTTAACTTTTGTCAAGGTAGAACGAGCCCATTTACTTTAACAGTTTATTAACATAAATGCCAATAAATATGTCAAACAATTGACTTTAAATCATAATAAATATAAAGTCAGGTCAATTTATTATGAAAAACATTAAATGTTACATAGCAAAATGTACATTTTGTTTTAAGCAATAGCTTATTATTACTAAACTGGAAACAGGCGATAGAAATACAATGCCCCATGAGAATACACTTACGCGATAATGGTAATTAAGTTGTGCCTATAAATAAACGGAGGTATGTCAGGTGCTGTCATAAAAACCATTGTATCCTACAAAAGTTTAAATGAAAATATTTACTTTGGTATAATTTGTAACAAAAATACATTGGTTGGAATTACAACTTGACCACATGTTTAACGGCAAAAATAAGCATGACCTACGCTGACGGACAACCTTCAAATCAAAAAGCGCATAGAACCAGCAACTATACTAGTGTTGCGTTTACTTCAGAAAGTTCCACGCTTTTAATATTCCGAGCAAGAAACTCAACATCCATCATGTTTTTAAAAAAGTTTGCAACCAGGACCTTTTTAGTCCATGTAACCCTTCGTACAAAGTTTTCTTTTTACAGTTTCTTTGGAAATTATCTAATCTTGAATATTTTTGGGAACTTTATCATAAAAGCTCATAGTTACTTTGACCATAGATGATAGATGAATTTAAAGACCGGCTACACAATAGAAGTTGACAGAAGAAACTATGTAGTTCGAAGATAGAGAACATTATTATTTCAAAGTTAGAACAGTCATTTTTGTTAAGCACTGGTCTGGAGCGATGCCAGCGTTTACAGCCAGTTACACGAAAAGCAAGATTGGATGTTCAACGAGGCTTAATACCTAAAATAATGTAAAAGATATGGTAACTGCTAAGTATTAGTAAATTTATGTTCGCATATATTGAATACTTAAATGTGATATAAGGCTGACTCTAGCTTAAATTTAATTCAGCTATGTTTCTAATAGTTTCTAGGTACGGAAAAATTGCAGATTCATAAATATTAAAGTCATGATTTATGCTTTCATAAATAACAAAGCTGCAAGCTAAAGATAAGTGCGAATGACACCTTAAAAGTTTCGACCTATTTTTATTTTTAAGTTTATACTGAAATACAGAAGGCTGCAGATCAAGCGCTCCAAACCTGTCCAAAAATTGTAATTGAATCTGAACACTATGCCCTCGACATTAAGTTAAAAATTTGTTGGGGAAATTTGACAGGTTTGTAAAGCTTGATCTGCTGCCTTTTGTACTTATACAGGGTTTGATTTGTAGTCACCAGCCAAATTTAATCGTTTGTTTCTTTTATACGATATAAACGTACTTGCATATTTATTTTATCGTCGCTCAGTACAAAAAATTGGCGTGTTTTTTATAATAAATGTTATTTTGAAAACAATAAGACTTTTGTAGAAATAACTTTTAATATCTAGCACTTTGATCTCGATTAACCTTTTGAATGACTCTTTTGACTTGTGTCTTTACGAGACATTCTGTTTATTTATTTAGTTGATCAATAGAATCCATAAATTGCGATGATCTCACCGATAAAAAATAAGAATCGTGGACTAACAACGCAAAATTCATTGTTTTGTAGTACGTATTATATAATATGCAAGTACATACAAACATTTTAAAAGTGCGCAAATGCTGTTTTCATCATCATCATCATCACAACTCCGTGTAATGAGCCCACTGCAGGGCTATGAGTCTCTCCTCTGGGTGGCGAAGAGGTTGAGGCCATAATCCACCAAGCTCGCCCGGTGCTGGTTGGTGGATGTCAGATATTTCGGGGTGCCGAAATGGCTTCTGCACGGAAGTCGCCGTGAGAAATGAATGGTCGGCGGTCACCCATCCTAATACCGGCCGCACCGAACGCGCTTAACCTGCGATATCGTTTGATATGCACAGTAACCACGGCGCCACGACGACTTCACGACGACGAAATGCTGTTTTACAATAGGTCAAACCCTCGTCCTTATATCGTTAAGACTACCAGACGCTTTTTAGTATAATGAATGACTACTTTTTGATATGGGTCCGAGAAGCGGTCTGCATCTGTTTTTCCAGCACTTTGAAATGTCAAGTCAATGGGAAACTCGTGGAAGGACAGTCACAACTATTTTTTTGTGCAGGCTTGGACTCTCCACGGCGAGATGAAATGGTTGGGGAGTGTCCAAAATTTCAGAGCGCCCAAATAGGTTCTAAAAAACCCTAATGACAACTGTGTAAAAGTATACAACACCCAGACCGACTGCCTTACGTGACCGCCAAAGCACGGAAGTCGTGATAAATGCACGGTCGGAGTTGACCTATCCTTATACCGACACAGTGAAACGTTTCTGCTATTTGAATGGACACAACTACAATTTCAGTATAATCATGGGTAAATCTTTCAACCTATTTATAGTATTGCAGTCGAAATTTCGTGTTGCCAAATGACTTTTTGTTTTTTTTTATTTATTGAAAATTTGATATCTCTGATTAATAGGAAAATATGCTATGTATAATGTATACATATATGTATATTAATATTATAAAGCTGAAGAGTTTGTTTGGTTGACCGCGCTAATCGAGGAACTACTGGTTCCTCATCGTGGATTTAGCGTACCTTTTAGCCTTTATGATATGCATCCAGAAGTCGAAAAAAGAGCATGAGAACTATTTTTTAAAATATTCGTTTAAAATGTAAAATTGTTATGTTAAGAGTGCATCAGGAACAATGAGGGTAACTAGTTGCAATACTAATAAACATAGCGTAGGTAACGAATGTAGAGTTTTTTTGGCGTATCATGGGTAAGTACTTTTACCTACACTATACGTTCTACAATTGTTCTCATTATAAATAGATCAAACTTTCAAGCACCGGATCACAGTACAGATATCAACACAAACAGTAATTCAACTCGGCCGCGTCTTTGAAATAAATGCCTACAACGCCGCGGTTCGTTCACATGTGATAGGGCCTGCCCGCCTTCAGCGTTTAAATTACATTTGCCTACTTTGTGTTTACTTCCATTTACTTATGTGACTGCAAATATACTTTTTTATATAAACAAATAAAATACTTAGAAAATTGAATAGGAAGTGAGTGTTCAATAAAAATACGTTTTGTGTCAAAAAATCATGTTAATGTTTGAATAACAATTCGGTCTTATAAATTAGCGACCGGAGAATACTTGCGCCTCGACTGAGACGCACGAAAAGATATTTTATAAAATTTTTAAGTATAAACAATCCGAATATTAACGTAAAGCTCAATCAACAATTGTTTCGGTATGCAGAAACTTGCGACTGGCCGCATGCCGAGCGCATACCGAGATCGAGCCGCGTAGGTATAGCTCGCGTTTCGTCCGTTTGTATGAAGTTGAATTACTGTAGATATCTGTACTGTGACCGGGTGATTCCCAGCAATTGTGGCCCGTGGGGTTTTCCTCGATAACAAATTAGTATCTCATGAGAAATTGAGTATAATATACCGAGCATTTCTGAGAGAAATAGGAACACCGTCCACCGCTATGGGAAACCGTTTAATATTATATGAATATCCTTATTTCGCGGTTCGAGGTAATTTATTTACAGTGGGAATTATTAAAGGGAAGTACCCGACAAGCTATAAAAAGACTTTTTTATCTCTTAGATGATAAAATTAAAGATATTTGTCATATCTTAGAAACCATTGGTCGCCATTGGTGTTGTAGTTGTTTCAATACCAGGGTATAGGTAAACAAGGGTAGCTTATTGCGTTGATTTTTCAAGTAAGATACTTTCAAGTTTTTATATCATCTGTAGGTACATATAAATGAAATTGGAGTGCCTGTTTGTAATATTTAAATAACCGTTTTTTACTACATGCATATGAATTTACAAATATACGGTACATACACCAAAATAACATTTTTTACAATTTTTGTCTGTCTGTCTGTCAGTCTGTTTGTTCCGGCTAATTTCTGAAATGGCTGGACCGATTTTGACTGGGATTTTATTGGCAGGTAGCTGATGTAATAAGGAGTAACTTAGGTTACGTTTATTTGAGAAAAAGTCTTTAATTTTAAAAGTAAAATGAAATTATGTGGGTATCCTAATAATAAGAAACTAAAAATTAAAGAATCGACTGTTAGGCGGAACGAAGTTCGTCGGGTCAGCTAGTAACTAATAAACATGGTATACTATTAAGGTGCGTACAGATTGCTGTAATAGAACTTGTAATGTAACATCGTGCGCACCACTCGTTCAAATACGCAACGTGCGCAGAATGTTACATTACTAGCAATGTGTACGCACCATTACTTTACATCGTGACAGATTAATTACGGTATTACTTTCGCATCAGCTAGAAGCGCGTGTCACAAAACAAACACGCATGGTACGTATAAGTTATAGAGTATTAAGTAATCAGAGTGTTGCTTCGTCCAGGTAGTTTGGTTTGTTGCATGCTGGCAACATTAATTGCGAGCATATTACACTGCATGCTGTATTTTAGGGTCAGGTTACGAGGTTCATTGCATCATTTGAATACGGTAGTTTTTGTCATTTTCTTCGTTGCTTACTGAATATAGGAATATTTGCTGAAGCTGACTTTAAATTTAATCTTTTCAGGTCAGAAACAGAGCCTATGATTAAGTGCTTAAGTTATTGGTCCTATTGAGATATTAATAAAACCACTCTATAAAACGATTATACAGGGATAGTAGTGCTATGGTAAGGTTATAAGCCACTATTGTATGTGCAACTAAAGTTTTTTCAACCGACTTACAAAAAAGGAGGAGTATCTCAATTCGTCTGTATGTTTTTCTTTGTGTCTTTGTTACACGAAATTTCGGACAGTTATTAATCGATTTTGAAAATTCTTGTTTCATATTTTAGAGTATACTTCATAGTTAGTCCCATATAAATTTCATCGAAATCGGTTGAGTACCTATTTCATTCAAAATTTCAAATTTTTGTGAAAATATGTATGATTTCGGAGAATGTAGGTTGTTGACATTATAACTCAGCCAAAGTTTTGAAAAAAAAAACAAAGTTTGAAGTCTTAGTTTTATAGAAAGCGGAGCTTGTGATACTAGAACCAGATAACGGATGGAATGCTAAAATACGTTTCTTGGTCAACAATAAATAAATTGAAAAACACTTCAGACCTATGACAAATATCTGCAGATCATACAAAGATTTGTCACGTAGCAAAAATCGAACTCAAAAAGTCTCGAGGATCAGCTGATTATTGCCACACTAAACATAATAATTGTGTGCCATACTGTACATCAGTATAATATTTATTAAACACACAATTATATCATCATATTTTGCTTTAAAGTGTCATTCACCTGGGTTGTAAAATATGTACGCCCTATTTTATTCACCTGAAATATAAATTCATTCCCGAAAATCAGAGATACGAATATAAATTGTTGATTCCATCAGCTCGTAGCCGCGGGCAACGGCCGCGTACAAATCAATTTATCTCAGTTCATGTGTATTCGTAGGAAAGTACGATATTACATTCTATTTTAACCGCTGAAAACTGAAATGCTGTATCAATTGGCGGACGCTGAAAGCCTTCTATAATTGAAATTTAAGATATATTGGTCTGTAAAATAAGACTCCAACCATGTAGTACAAATTGAAAAGCGGGCGCTGGGCGAGATATTTTTGAAATATTAAATATGTTCAGACTCTTCTAGGCCATACAAAAAAAAGCGTCTAAGCATTAGGAAAACATAAACCATCCGTGATTAAGGAAAAGAAGCAAACTTATAGCATAGGTATGTAAGTATGTTGATTATTGTCAACCGCTATCATAATTAAGATAGATGAAATAAATTAACGTTTTATTCGCAATCCTTATCCGACTGCCAATCACGATGATGCCGCAAGGACATTACAACTTATTTATTATATTTTTCCCGATATTAATAGCCATATTTTTTATCTTCCCATAGCCAAGTTGCGAAAAAGATTTCAGAGTCTCACAGTATCACTTTCAGTATCGAACAAATGTTTATGATAATAACTTGTCGGATAGACTTCATTGTTCTGTTAGTTACAATCATCGGAGGATCGTTAAGGGCGTTTTTTTTAATGGTCTAGACAATTATGACGAAAATAGATCGTAAATCGCCCTGGAACCGGGGATTAATATTGATTAGCAAGTGATTGCAAAGCAAAATCTATTAACGCGAGGAATAGAATATTCATAGAATTTGTTATTCGAGGTACGATAGTGATCACGCGCTTAGATAGTGAACATCTGATGTTTTATTTTGGGAAACTATGTATTTAAAAAAATAAAGAATAGATTGTAATGCTTTACCTTATTTTAATTAATTAAAACAAAATTTATTATTCCCATAAGTCCCAAATGGAAACAAAATTCTGGTAGTATTTATATTAAGCTATCACGATACAAATTATTCTGTAAGGAATAGGAACGAAAACAACATACATACATACATAACTTCACGCCTGTATCCCGTATGAGGTAGGCATAACACCAGTGGTAATAAAACCATCTGATGTCACATTTGACAAATTTGGAGGCATTAATAGTGTAGAGAGACTATTGCAGTGACAGGGGGTCAGCCTATCGCCCACAAAAAAGCCTCCTATAACACCTCGGTCCCGGGAAGAGAAGCAGCTAGCACATTCTAAGTTTTTCTTTCGCAAAATTGAAAAAGACGAAAATTGTGCCCACAATGGACCAAAAATGTTGACGACGCGATATAAACATGAATACTTGGATGTAACTTTAATCATATTAAATTAATAATAAACCGAACAAACAATGCTGATTTTAGAGAAGAAAATACATAAATATTTACATTTATGATTATCATGATAAATCGTTGATAAAACACTTTCTTTTTGTTGCGTAATCCTTGCAGGACATTTCTTACGCAAAGACTCGATCAATACAAGCTTCGTTACGAGAAAGCTCACGTTTATAAATCTTTTATATAAGCACAACATGTAAAAGGTTAAAGTCACAGACCTTTATCAAAGTAAATAAGCCAACTTCCTCAATATTTATAAAAACTCAAACTTGTTGTGTTTTTAATATGTAGGTATACATACAATGACGAAGATCTCAGTAAACTAACTTAGGCTGGGCTCAAATCGATCAAACAGTACAATTAGTTATAATTCAAGCACATAAGGTAGGTTACTTTTCGTATGTACTTTAATAATAGGTAATAATAATATAATTTATTGACATACGAACGTATAAGTACAGAATTGTAAGTAGAAAATAAAAATGAAAAGATTATTCGTCGAAACAATATTTTCAACCTAATATTGCCTTCAATGAAGTTGGTTGATCTGTTGCGGCACCAATTGAATTTAAACTGACTAAAGTTGAACTATCTCCGATCTTAAATCGTAAGGCAAGATATGCCTTGTTGGGTCTACTTTATATAAGTCTGTGGAATTGATGATTCTATATGAGTGAGTTCAAGATAATAACAAGTTTTCGATGCCGCTAGTTGTTTTTCACACCCCTCGCCTTCGTTTAAGATTATTCAGATTAAGATCAAGATTATTCAGTCACTTTTAGTTTGAACACCTTTACACTTTGAGGTTTAACTTTAAAAAAATCCCTACTTGAAATAAAGGAGGAGGTTCTCAATTCGACTGTATGTTTTTTTAAATGTTTGTTACCACATAACTTTTGACTGGGAGAATCGATTTTGATGATTCTTGTTGTCATTCATAGAGGTGACAGAGGAGTTGGTTCCATATTCATCGAAATCGATTGAGTGCCTACTCCATGAAATGAAAACTTTTTTTTAATATGTAAGATTTTGGAGATCGTTTACCTTGACGACCTTATACTTCAGCCAAAGTTTTGACCGGGAATCGCCTCTCTTGAGCCATAAACATAATATTACCGGAATAACATCATCAGACAACAAGAAGCTGTATGTCAAATAATGTTCTTATTTAAATACTCATTAAGTCGAATGAAATAAACTATAACGATAACGTGAACGGTGTGCTATCGCCCGCAATGTGCGAAGATTTTTACAAAAAAAATGGACTTCATAAGTCACATGTCAGCACTTCAACGGCAAAACCGGAGTTGAAGGCAGTCGCTGTGGCCGAATTTCATCAGACTACAACAAGCATACGATAACAACAAAACAACAACTTAATCATTAAGTCGAATGACATAAACTATAACGATACCGCTAAGACGAACTAGTCGTTGTTCTTGGAAAAAATATTGATATTGTACACAAGTTCCCGTGCATGTGACCCTGAACTTGATACAACAAAATATTTGTGTCCCTGCACAAATATTTTGACTGCCGTTCATTTTTCAATACAAACTTAGCTTCGCTATTTGGTGGCAAATACTATTTTAAGACATTTTAAGCTAATTTTTGGTTAAATGCCAATACAATCCAATTTTTATGGAAATCCATATTTCAACCCCAGTTTTGACGCGATGTTAAATAACTAATATAAGATAGAAAATGTAGTAGTATACCATAAGGATAGTCTATTTATCAATTGCTTCAAATAAGTTTTTTCTTATAAATGTAAATTAACAAATCTTATCAAATAAACACACATTCCTATAGCTTCCTCATAAAATATATTATATTGTGTGTGTCAGAAAGAGAAGCTGAGTGAACAACAATGTATGTTACCGCTACGATCGGCTGGTGTAGCGGTAACATACATTGCCTTCTATGCCAGAGGTCCAGGGTTCAAATCCCGGCGGCAGCGGATATTTGTGTGATGAACACAGATATTAGTCGTCAAGTCAAAGTCATGGATGTTTATATATTTATTTAAGTTTATTCTAATAAAACATACCTATGTATTTCTTCAATATGTATGTTTATATATTTCTTAAGTATATCAGTTATCTAGTATCCCTAACACAAGCTCTTTAAGAAACTTAATTTGGGCTGGATAATGTTGTGTGATTGTCAAAAATATTTATTATTATTATTATTTATTTATTTAAAAAAACCCATATTAAAAAAACCTTTATTTTTTATTTTATTAAAAAACCGACTTCACAAACATTTCTAAACTTTGTCAAAACCTTGGATGAAGGTCATCAACGTAAATATTCTCCGCTTTCATACATAATTAATAATTTTTCAAAAAGTATCGATGAAATTTATACACCACCTTTGAAATATCCTTTAACATAAGAAACAATTTTTAAAATAGATTCAAAATTGTCCAAAAAATCGCGTAACAAAGTAACAAAATAAAACACACACACACGAATTGAGAAGCTTCTCCTTTTGGAAGTCGGTTGAAAAGCACGAGCTTAACGGAATGCGTACTCAAGTCATATGTATAGCCCTGGGTGGGACACGTGCCTGCTTGCACATTTAGCCGCATGATGCACGAAAGGAGAAACCCACTGAATCACCTCAAATTGTTTAGTATGACGAAATATACTTACTGTTTCTAACTTTAATAAACAAATGACAAGGAAAGTTTATGGGGAATATTCTGTATTTAAATGTAATGCGATTATGGAAAACTAATCCGACAGCTTGATTTTACATTTAAATATAATTAGAATAGATAAATGCAACGGTTGGTACGTGTTTATGTCAAGATAATTCCTTTATTTGCATATTTAGCCTATTTCGCAATGTTTGAACGTAATCCTGCGGCACACGGGTTCGATCCCAGCCGGGCCAGAAATTTCCTGGAACCCTGTGTTTGGGTGATTAGTTGGGTGTGTCTCAAAAAGATATTAAATGAAAGAAATATTGAGAATCAGGCTAATGATAGTACAAGATTTTAGTGCTTTTCCATATAAAAAAGGATTTTCGTATTACCACGGAAGAAAGTATTTTTTTAAATAAATATTTGCGCATTTGTAGTCGTATTTGACATCTTAGCTTATCCAGTAACATATATACAGTTGTTATTACAAATATTGAATTTTAATTTTGAGGTGCAAAACCTATATTTCACTTTAAAGCTATAGCTTATTAACACATACGCAGAGTACTCATGAGGTCGTAAACATATAGGTAAAAGCGTATCCTCCTAATTTGCAAAGTCACCTTGAATACCTCATTATGCTTATCAAACCGCGCTGATACAGGCAAAGAGTGGCAGACTTGTTTGTTTCGGAGAATCGATGAAGTATTAACTAGAGATAAGACATTAGCTCATCACTCTCACGAGACCAATCAGGAAAATCCCGTATAGTCTCCTGTTCCGTTGCATAACATGAAGCAGAGCATTACATATTCCGCGCAATAGGCTCGTGGGTAAGCTGGCAGTATGGGCAGGTTCTATCGCAATTTCTCACAAAGCCACTAGTCTTCCGCATTGTTTTGTAATGTAATAGACATTTCCTGAAACAGGCTACACAAAGACGTGTTATGCAAATTCGTGGAGATGATCTGGGCCGTGTAATTACGCTTCCTATGTTTATTTTTTGTAGTTCTGAAGGGCATTTCTTTTGACTGATTGTTTGTTGCAGACTTCTACAAAGCAGGACATGTTGTTATACTTCAAAGCTGGATCTGTCTGGAAGTTTATCTACGGAAAACATGATTCCTTTCATATAGTTTTTATAAACCAAAAAGCTCTTCCAAAACTTCCCTTATTCCTTTATCTCACGACATTTATCTCACGAGTGTCCGTGGATGTGAAAAAGCTTCATCTGCGATTATTCGCAAGTAACGTTACTCGTTACGCACTCATTGTCGAAATCAAATGACGTAAATGTAAATTTCACCGGTTTACAACACAAAACCGAATCATTTAACCACATCTTTGATTTGAGCTATGAGTAGAGAGATAAAAACAAAAGCGTAACCACGACTTATGCAGTGGCTAGCAGTTTATAGGCGTGTGCAGGGTTCAGACACAACCCTTGCCCGCCTGCGATCCAACTGTGACCGCATATTTGCAATTCTATATCTTAACGGATTGAAATAAAGTTTTATTTTGAATAGGTTATTCTGATATTCGGGATGAAGCCTTTAAACTTTGTAAACGTAGGTATAGCGGATGATTCTGCTATAAGGTTGGCACCCGGAAGTCGTGCTAGAATCGCAATGTGTATCGAAAGGCCTATAAAGACGTTTGACAGTAAAAAAAACAGTTTTGTCTAGTCTATTAGACATTTGAAATTGTCAAAATGAGACGATGACAATTTGTCAATTGATGTCTAAATGAATTTAATTATAAATAAATTATTTTAAAAATAAATTGTTTTAAAAATAACTAAATTTTAGCTGGTTGCCATTAAACCAAAAGAAGAAGAACTAAAATTTTTCAATTCATCAATAAAGATGTAAGAACCCATGCAAGAAGATTGTTTTTAGTTACAGGTAATTTTTATGTACTAAGTACCATCGCGAACCTTTCCGTAGGTCGTAGACGATATATTTCTGCCTGGAACACATCGATCATCATCGAAGCGATCATTTTTCGTGACAAATTGTATGTGAAGGGAAGGCTAGCCAGGTGAACTCAGAACTGGTCCTTCAGAGGTGGAAATTATACTGATCCAAACCTACACAGCTAGTTCATCAAATCTACTTTAAACGTCTTTAGAATAGGAAAAACTAACTAATTTAATGTATGGTGAATATTTTTTTAAGTTAAACTGAAACATCAACCGTAGCATCAAAGTGAACCTTTATTATTATCAAAGTAAGCTTCTGTTATGGAGACTATACAGCGGAAGTAAGGTGGGTATCCACTGAGATTTAAGAAAAGTTCGTTTCCTAAACTGTCCCGGCTGGGACTCGAACCCAGGAACTCTCAGGCCACAGAAGAACACTGCGGAACAGAGTCTTTAAGTTTAAAATTTTGGTAGTAGGTATTCATTTTATTATAAATCTAAGTAATTTCTCTCACTAATTTTCAACCGACTTCTAAAAGGAGAATGTTCTTAATTCGTGTGTTTGTTTTTTTAGTGTCTTTGTAACATGATTTTTTGGTCAATAATTGTGAATCGATATTAAATATTCTGTTACAGGATACTTCAGCGGTGGTCCCATATAAATTTCATCGAAATCGATTGAGTACGTCATGAAAAAAATATTTTTTTGAAAGACATATGTTGGTATAGGTACGGAGAACATTTACCTTGCCAAAGCTTTGACGTGAAGTTGGTTTTTTGATGCTCTGCATTCGTTGATTATTATATGTTAACAACACAATAAAATTTACAGCTACATTGAAAATAACTGATATCATGAATCGTGTTCCTAGGACCGAGATATCTCATGGATTTTGGAGATGCGAAATCTGTAAAGTTCAAAAGAAGCCTGGCTCTGGTGTATTATAACCCACGTTTCCAGCGGATGCTAAGTGGTATGTAAATAAGGCCATTTCATTATCATAAAGATATTTTGGCCAAAGGCCACCACTGACAAAATTAAACATACAAAATTAACTTCTCTTCTAGACGCTATATTCATAATTTTGTTCCTATTTAGGTATGAGTAATATGAGCTCTTTATTGGTGATTGACACCGCGTTTGACCTCATCTCACCTGATGGAAAATGAAGATGATTTTAAAGATGAAAGCACACGGGTTTGATAGTACCTAGCACTTCATAAAATATTTCCGGAACACATCACCGAAGGAGCGATGATATTTAGCGGCAGAAGAGTGGTCGCTAGCCAGAAACGCCTTTTACGACACCCTTTCAAGACAAATTCTATTAACATCTCAAATTATATTATCAAATGTGTGGGAAGAGTTGTGTGGAGTTATTAAAACACAGTTTATGTAGGTATTTATCTAATTCTTAGATGATAGCTGTTAAGTAATCTATTATATCTGTTCATGTTTTATGTTATGTTACGGAAGAGCGGTGTCTCCCAACAAAAACATTCAGTATTTAAAGGGGTTCACTTGCCACTTATTTTATATGGATTTTAGTAAAAAGTAAATAAAATCATTTTTCATTTTTTTCATTTCAATCTTCTCAAGGGTACCTATATGTTTTCTTTTGAAGTAAAACACTCAAATGAACTTTTTTAATGATTTAACAATAAGAATATTTATTTCTGATTGCAGTTGCCTTAGTGAATAAAAGCAATTCGTGAGGAAGATCTATGTTTATAAGAAGCATATTACAGTGGAGCAACTACATAAAATGATTGCATTTGGAAACTTATTTTTCGGAAAAAACAACAACGCCCCACAGCCTTTCAACATAAGCCACATTTTCGTCGGGAAAGCAATCAGCCACAAATCCTGCCCACAAATTATTTATACAAAATAAAAATAAAAAGGCTAGTAGTCATTTTCAAATCGTGTATAAAGCTAGTAGTCATTTTCAAATCTCCAGAAACCGAGGATTTAGGTTAGCTGGCAAGCCAAAGCATTTTGAATAATGATTTTTTTATACCTACACCAAATTAAAATCGTCAAATGCATTGTCATGTCATTCGTTGGTCAATTTGTAAGCTTTTATAATAAAGCGCCTAAAAATATTAATTATTTAAGCCTAGTTAAAAGATAGTCTAAAACAAATGTTATGTAAAAATGGTTTCTATGAAATGTCTGGGCCATTTTGTGGCTATAAGCTGTTATTTTAATTTTAAAGAAGATTGTTGTTTCGAGCCACTTCTTCTGAACAGATCGTATTTTCAATAATTGGTGGTAGATTCATTTCACTTTGAAAAAAATATTACTTATTGCACGTGTCTGTTGAAATACATACGAAAAAAATCTTGGTTGAATACAGATCGACTCAATAAAAAAAATAATGAAAGATTTTCATTATTGAGCGATTGCAAATATTTCACCATTTTCAAAATAGTAATAACTTACATAAGATAAGCTTCACTAGCAAGTCATTAAGAAGAGACTAGGTATAGAGGCATTCTCTTAGTAATAAGATTTTACCCTCTTTACTCAGAAGTATTTTATATATAGGTATAATTATTTTTATTCCTGAGAACTTAAAATACGTAAAATTGTACTGTTTCGGAAAGCTTTTTTTTTATTGTTTGATATTGTATAATTGATAATATAGCTTATATTCTTTATTAATTATTTTTCTACATTTTATTTAAACATAAAGATATAAAGATTGTATGTTGACTTAATAAAGGTAAAATATTTATAATTAATTACTCGACTGGTGTTAGCCTTTCTAAAACACAATGCTGTTCAAGTAGCAAAATTGTAACAAAAGATTTTATGATATACTTTGTTTAACCCTTATAAATAACAGCAATACGTAACAGTTTGACTAGTCTTTATGAATCTTCAATATCTTTTTTCTTTAAATATTGTATATTGTTGTTATAAATATTATGCATTTACTTTTTGTAAAGTATAGTACACAATAACTCTAACTAGGTTACTGTAATTTTTTTTTATTATATTTTTTTATAAGCTTTACCGCAAGAATAATGAATATGAATTAAACAAGGTGGATAATATAACAACATATTTAATTACAATAATGCTTTTAAAATAAGTTATTGCTGTAATTAATAATTTAGGAATGTCACAATTTTTTCATCGCATCACTTTTCTTATCACTTTTATTGTTTCTTAAATAGGTTTAAGTAAAAATACCATGTGCTTCAATAAAATGTTTATAATTATTGTTCTTTTATCTATTTTTCCCTGTACCTGCTATTTATCGAATCTTTTATCGACCGTGAACATCACTAACTATCGATAATGAACACCACATCCCTAGTATTTTCCTAAAGTTGGCCATACCTTTTTTATTAAAATATTGGTAGTAGAATTGGTAGCCTCCTGTTCTTAGCTCATTCATTCGTTCAGTGGGGTCTCTTAGAACGTAGTGATTGTATGCTTTTTGGGCGTGTGGCGTAACCCCGGCTTATCTCGTTCACTTTCTTAATTCCGGGTTTAAAGCTCGCAGGTCTGAGTCAACTGCCCATGTGAACGACGTACAAATCATGAAGTAGGATTTGGGCATTTTATTACTCCTCTTAGTAATCGTTCATCTTATTGTGAGAAAAAACAATTTTAATAAGACAAGCATAAAGTACCTATTTTTTTTAATTGTTCAATAGAACAAATTAAACAATTTTGTAACAAAGCTGTTGGTTCTCCAAAAACATAAATAAATAAATATATTTCGAATCGGAAATAGCGGTGTTGTAGATAATATTATTATGGGCAAGGTGTCTCTATAGCAGGTGATAAGTTATAGTTACAGTTTCGAAAAAAAAGCTGTTGCGAATAAACTAGCGCCCTTTTATATATTTTCGTAATTAATAGGCAAATCATTAACTTTATTTTTATAAAGTTATTTTATATAAAAATATTTGCAGTCTTTCTCACGGCCCGATGCATAGTTAATAAAACCTTTACTCATTCAAATTATTTGTTCTCAACCGGGTTGACAATTATCTGGATTTTAATCAGTCATCTTTGTGTTGACATTAATTAATAATTAATATTATGTTTACAAAACAAGTTATCAAGACATTTATTATTTTCGTGGTCTGCACTTCCTGCATTGCTGTTTATATTTATATTAATTACATAATTAATATGTTTATTATTTAAACAAAATTATTGTGATTGTTAGAAACAAATCGACAAAGTGATTAAAGCTAATACTAGGGTGAATCAAAAAGTTCTTAGAAACTTATATGTACCTATGTAACCTTTTTGGAGGCAGTTCGATATTTTTTTTAAAGATTGACAATTACATATTATTTATCCGGACTTTCAATTGTTTTCGAAAGATCGTTCGCAAAATATTAATTTTATTGTTGAGTGTTCTGATAAAAAAAAAAACAAAACTATGGAGAAAAACGAGTTATGCGCGGTAATAAAGTATGTGTTCCTGAAAAAAATGTCAACGAAAGAGATTTTTTCGGACATTCAATAGACATTAGGGAATGATGCTTCATCCTATTCCACTGTGACTTATTGGGTTGCTGAATTTAAAAGAGCTACCTCTTTATCGAGCTGAAAAGATCACCCGCGTTCTGGACGACCTTCAACCACCATCACCGAAGGAAATGCCAAAAAAGTGGAAAAATTGGTTTCAGACGACAGAAGAATTACAATAAAATATTTAGATAAGATCCTTAAGATATCGTTTGGTAGCATTCAGTCAATTTTAACCGATTGACTGGGGTTCAAAAAAGTGTCAGCAAGATGGGTGCCACGAATGTTAACCGAAGAAAACAAAAATCGATGTTTGGAAATTTCTAAGCGTAATCTCGAAATGTTCCAACGTGATTCAGATCAATTTTGCCGTCGTGTTGTAACCATGGACGAAACATGGGTCCACCATTTCGACCGAAAAGACAAAGCATGTCTTGGAAACGACCATCCTCACCACCCGTGAAGAAATTTCAAATTTCTCCTTCCGCTGGCAAAGTTATGGCCTCGGTATTCTGGGATAGATAATCCTTTTTATTGATTACGTGCCAAAAGGGCAAACGATAAGTGGATCCTATTATGCAAACTTAATCCCGAAATTACCGAATTAAAAGAAAAACGTCGTAGGAAATTGTCATTAGGCGTGTTGTTTCTCCAGGATAACGCTCCACCTCATCGTTCGGAAGTTGCGCTCACCGCAATCCTCAGTGCTGGCTTCGAAGTCCTTGATCACCCACCATATTCTCCTGACTTAACCCCGAGTGATTTTCACTTATTTCTAAAATTAAAGGTGCATATTCGAGGAACTAAATGTGACGATTATGACGTGGTTATGACTGCCGTAGAGGAGTTTTTTAATAGTCGAGAAAATGTTTTTTTGCGGAAGGAATAAGAAAGTTGGAGATGCGGTATTCTAAGTGTATTAGATTAGAAGGAGATACCGTAGAAAAAAAATTAAACAAAATAGAATATACGAAATAGCCGAACATTAAGTTTGTCTTATTATTTTGACCCATAAGTCACCTGGTGGTAAATGATGGCATGAAAGAAGATGTAGCTCATGAGCTTTGAAAGTAAGGTAACCCGAGGAGGTATGGCATAATATACTTTTCAACACACTTGCTCGTAAAGTGAGCGTTATTCTATTGAATTTAGAACTATAAACTGGGCTATAAGTCACGCGTGCATAATATATTATACCCTAGTGCATAATATAATGAATCCTACAAAGTTGAATTGTACCTTTGCAAATTACACGCGAGTAAACAGAGCATATTTTATAGGTCCGGGTTATACATTAAATATTTTCAGAAACAACAAAGAGATTTTATACCACTTCAAATCCATATACATTTTTAAATGTTTGCGCCTTATATTAGTAAAACAAATTTGTATATCAAACAAATTATTCACAATTTACAATAATTTGTTATAAAATATTAAAATATTTGCATTTACCACTCCAAATTAAACATCTTCACTTAAAATAGGCTGTATATGCTGTACAGACATTGACACATTTGGCGGAAAAAAAAAACCTACGCGCATGCGCGAGGTTCGGCGCCATTTTTCAATCACAATTCACAGCTTTGTTATCAAATGTGTTTGTTATTTTATGACCACACGTATGTCTGTCTTTTACTCACAAGTGTGTTGAAAAACATCGTATGTAACAAGTGAGCTAAGTTGCTAATTACAAATTAGCAACTTAGCTCACTTGTTACATAATATACTATTTCTGTACTTTCGTTCTATAAGTTCCTGTGTCTCTATGTAAAATGAGTGTCAATTTGTACAGTGAAGCTGGCGTCACTACGATGGCCGCTTCTGAATAAACGAATGATCACATTCATAATTTAAATAAAAGTAATTATAAAACATAAAAACCCGACTGCGGAATACAGTACTTGAGTTCAAAATAAAAAACGCGAAACAAGCACATAAGACTATAGGAGCTTTTAAATTGTATTTGTGATAAAAAAATAGTAGCAGCAGGCGGATGTCCGACCTGATGTTTTAAATCGAAATTGTATAAAATTGTATATTGATCATCCCAGGTAAAACGTGTTTTTTTTTTACTTTTAAAAAGGTTGCTGATGTGATATAGCTATATGATTATTATTTTAGGTCCTAAAAGCATAGTTATTTTCTCAACGTCAGATATTTTGTCTGAGATAGGTACTTCTAAGCCAAGATTTTTTTAGAGAAAATGTTAAAGTTATTTGTGATTAAAAGACACGCAATAAACCGAAAAATATTCTTTTGTGCAATGCGATTCACTAAAACAATTCCTTCTAAAAGCCTTCTTGTGCAGTTCTGACGTTATCAGTAGAAAGCAGTTGGTTCAAGAATGATAAATTGCTATAACCTTGTCAAGTTCATATCGTTCGATCGACTTGAAAAGTTGAAACTTTTGAAGAGGCGAACCGGCGACGCTGTGTCAAGGCTGCTTCGACGGATATACTGTATTGTTCGCAAATAGTTTTAGATATGAAAAAATTTACAAAAAAAGTAAATATAGGTACTATTATCTCTTCTAAAAACAGTCTAAGGTCAAGTCTTGTAATTGCAACTAATTTAAATAACTCCATTTATCATCACTGTTTCGAACAACGACACGCGTAATATTTTTCTTCTATACAGTGCCCACGAAAAAATATAGATGCCACTGTTGTGTATTGAACTGTGTGAATGATATTAGCTTTTTATCAAACCGCTATTTTATTTGGATTGACGCTGAGTGCACACGGAGCGTACTAAGTGTTTAAATTCTGTTTTTAAGTGGTTTTTGAGTGAGTTGTTCTTAGAGGGAGTGATTATCTATCACGGTAAGTTTATTTTTCAGTATTTGTTTAATTCCACGATAAATCTAGCCAAAGTTATTGGTTCAGTTACATTTACCAGACTAAAAATCAAAAGTAAGGTTATTGCAACTATTTCTAAAGTTTAAGGGTAGTAATTATCTGACCGCCTTTGTATGGAGTATTATAATATAATGCTAGTGATGAGACAATGAAAACGACTACTACGATAAAAATATTTTATCGAAAGGGATACTACCCATAGGTACTTAAGCACTAGGCAGTTAAATAGTCCGTACCTACATATATTTGAAACTTTCAGCGCTTGTGTCGCCCTTCATTATTTGAGACAAATTATTATACATTAAAGTAGTAGTGAACAAGGACTGCATATCAATTTTTTTTTTTTAAATAGTGCCAGTAAAATTTCAGTACCCTTATTAGTGTACTGCCTCATCAAACACAATACCTGTACAAGTTATTAAAATCTAACTTAGTTATATTAGTACCCAAATAATGTACTTATACCGGATTAATTTATGTTGATGTTTTTAGTACAGAAATATTTGAACCTATTTAATTTCTGTACCGAAATGTATAGGTCAGCATATTATGTCCCTACGCTTCATATGCTTCCGCTAAGCTATCGAACATTCTACAGTATCCGCTACATTATTTAAAAATATTTTATTAATATCAATATTAATATTGATACCGGATAATTTCAGTAAACTAAAAAAAAAACAGTTATGCTACAATAATAAAAAAGGTACACGAATTATATCAGTATGAATTCCTGTACTGTTATTTTTTAATACACTTAATTTAACGGTATGACGTCATACAGAAATAAAATGTACAGAAATTCATACCGGTATGCAGTCCCTGGTAGTGAATAATAAATTACCTACTTATGTTCAGTTTATCTCAGAATTTGATAAATGAAATCGTGGGCACTTAGAGAACGTACTTACCCATACTACGGGATCCTTTTTTTAACTACCTCCGTTATAAACTGTCTTAACATATACATATATAACACGAGCTATAAACTATAGGTATTTATTTATATTATAGTAGTAAGTAAGATTCCTTCTAAGTTATTACAGAAAGGATAACATTTTAATTTTATTTTCAGAATATAGTGCCAGAACCGCAAGCATCTAAGTTAAAAAAAAATCTCAACGTGGGTGACTTCATTTTGCCTGGATTTCAGGCGATTAAAGGCAAAAGGACTATAAATACGTTTGTCTTATTGAAGACATTAATCAAGAAAAAATTATAGTCCAAGGACGTAAATCTAAAAAAATATCAGAGAATTCAAATTCATCGAAGACGACATTTCCATAATAGATAAAGATGATGTTATTTCATGTTTGCCCAAAGCTGTGTTAAATGAACAAGGACTATTTCCTTATAAAGTAATTGAATGTAAATGATTTCCTATTATTATTATACTATTGATTATCTATATGTTATATTGTTACTTTTTGCGTATGCGAATCTCTTATAGTATTAGAAATATCTATGTGACTATATGACTGAGTTTATTTAAGATAATTAAAATGGCTGTTTGTTGAAATATTACCTACTAAAAGATTACCTACTGTGATTACACTTTAGAAGCTTTTTAAGTTATTTTCGTTACTTTAAAGAAAGATTAATGTACGATGTTGTGCTGTGATTACGCTCAATATAAAAATCTATAAAACTTATTCCTGACTTTTAATTTTGCCACCATTAGTCGATAAAGTCGATAAAAACACACACGGTTCCCAGCACTATTTGTAGGTAAATAGTTGCAATTACCCGTTCCATGAATAAAAAGTTATTTTGTGCAAATCTGAACTTTACTAACCAGGCAAAGATATCAAAATCTTGTCATATATCGGCGTATTTTTTTTTATTTTTTTTTTAAATTTAACGTTAGCAGCACCCACAGAAAATAAAGTAAAAAAGCAATTAGTTGCAATTACCCGACAAGACGGGTAATTGAAATTAGTTGTGCCTGTGTCAGAAATGTATCAAATTTTATTCTTTCCTTTTTTATATAACATTATTGATACAAATCTACATAAAATTTACTTAGTAATGAATCATTAAAAAAATGGATTCTGCTTATGAATATAGAATTATCAAGCGGTGAATTAAGGACTCCAATATTTTAGTTGCAATTACAAGACTCAACCTTAACAAATTATTCCGCGACTCCCAAGCGTAAAAGACATTATTGAAGAAAGCATTAGTGCAAGGATTTTTGTGGGCTGATGCAGTGTCCGCCCTTTCTCATAGAAACTAAAAGTGCAACTAAAATAATAAACACTCGGACTGAACACCACAACCCGTAACACAATGCATCATTTATTTATTTATTTCACTTTACTGGTTTCTACAGCACAATCGATTACATAATTACAATTTTTCATCTACAACACAGAAGTCAATTATAAGAAACCTATTTTGTTATTTAGTTTACACTAAGTATTAAATAAGTACATGAAAGGGTAAGTACACGCATAAAATTCAATTGCTCAAATTAAATAAAAATGCCGAAAACAAAAAGAAACAAAACAAAAATTATTACAATTACGTTAAATTAAATCAAATAATCATCAATAATAAAATAAATCATCAACAGAAGCACCCTTAAGCCGATAGTCCACCGCCAACTAAACTATGTAAGTTAGTTTAGCTTAGCTAGCATAGTTGAGCCAGTGTTTCTAATGGTGCGTACAGATTGCTAGTAATGCAACTTGTAATGTAACATTCTACGCACGTTCCGTATTTGGACGTGTAGTGCGCAGAATGTTACATTACAAGTTCCATTACAGCAATCTGTACGCACCATTACATGTGCGTCCACCGCAAACTATGTCTAGTTTACGCAAATGTATGAAAAACTGGCTAGCTAAGCTAAACTAACTTAGTTTAGTTGGCGGTGGACGATCGTCTTTAGGGTACAACGATCGCTGCAGAAAGTTTAAATATTTGGAGACGCGGTAACAAGATAACTTTGTTACACCTAGCTGAAGTGTTGGATTACTGCAAAGTAACACATGACGCCTGTAATGCGTGTAGAGCATTTATTTTGAAGTTACTGTAAAATCTTCCGTATAACCAATGACACAGAAATTATTATAGAGGGTTTACATTGGCCGATGCATATAATTTAAATCTGACTTATTGTTGACAATTTAAAACTAAATATAAACGCTGAATCTCCTTGAAAAACACTAATATTTTTTTCGCAACTCATGCAAGTTTTCACCTACCTACCGACGACGACGTTTAGATAAGTCAAAATGAGCTGTAACAACAAACAAAATAAGATTTTGTCTTAAATGTATCTCATCTCATATGCAACAATAGGACATACATAATAAAATGTCATCTATCTCACGATACCTGAACAGAATGACCTAACCACAACAATGCGACACAAAGTGTGATAGGTGCCTATTAGTTATCTCATTTAATAAGCACGTGATGTTGAGAAATCTATAATAATATTAGCTGAAGAGAAGTTCCCTGTATGTCTGTTCCCATATATCTTTGGAATTACTATGGCGGTATCATTGCCTTAAAAAGAAAAACAAAGTTGCTCGCCGCGTCTGTCTGTAGTATGCGATAAACTCGAAAGACCGCGAGAGGATTTCGTATCTGGTTTTTAGCAATGGGCAAGTTAAATTCAGGAGTTTAGGTGTAAAATTGTGTAAACTGTATGAAATAAGACGATGACCTGGCGCGAGTCACCGGTTCAAAACATAGAGTGAGTGGAATCTAATTTTTAGGTTATTTTAAACATGAATCCATTCTTATAAGAATTTGTTTTGGAACTTCAGTGAAAAGTAGCCTTTACTTCCATATGAATTTTGACATTTAACGTAGGTATATTTCGGAATGCGGAATTAACATTTAGTATTTTATAGACCAGAAGCCTCCTAAAGAATTAGGTATGGCATTTAAGGTTTTTTGATCACTGATACTTATTATTCTATTCTTTTTTTAATTAAAAATAATATGCCCATTCTCTTCGTAGGTAGGTTCGTTCGTTCACCTGCTACTCTGCTAGCCATGTATGCATGAAAAAATAATTGATCCAAAATTGAGTTTTCAATACATACCATTTTCAAGAATGTTACGAATGTTTGTTATATAGAAAAAGTTTGAAAATTCCAAAGACAAAGCGCCTTATCTTTTGTAAAGAAATTGTTTTCCACTGTATCCACATCCCATTCCACAAAGGCGCTACTTTGCGGGCTTTGATTCGTCTAATGTAAGTATAGCCTTTATTCTCCTTTCTTATTGTTTTTGTCTGAATTTTCTCAGATAAGGATATAGCTTATTTATTGCACAATTAAAACGGGGATATAAGACGGTGATGTTTATAGAATATATAAATAAACATATTTACTCGCGTATCACGGGATAAAAATTGTAGACAAAACACTGGGTTTAATATTAAATTAAGTCCAGCACGCGTGCGTATGAAAGCGAAAGCAATTAATTTGATTATCAAACGCGTTACAAATACATACATTACAACATAACATAATGAAGTAATAACATCGAAATCGAAACGAATTCCTTACAAAACATTTGTTACGTGCCCACCACTAAATACTACGTTACGAATCATCGCCGCGTTTAATGCGACGTCGCTGCGCCCGCGCCGCGCTTGTAAACAAATCCACATTAGAAAGATAACCAACGAGACGATGCTATCTCTGTTTGCAATGTTCAGATAAGCCACAGTACGCATATCTGTACTGTGGCTAAGCACCGGCTACACTTTTTAAGACAAGTTTGCTGCAGAGTACAGCAGAGTAGACGGCTGTTTGCAATCATATTTTGCTTGACAACAAGTAGGGGGCGTGGTTTAGAGCAACCTTGGTTGGAAGCTGTTTTTTCTTGGTGGTAGGAAGTTGGTTTTTCTTGGTGGTAGGATCCCTTCTGGGTCCGCCTGGCTAGCGACCACCCTTTATATAAAGTCTGCCGCCAAATGTTACCGCTCCGGCGGTAATGTGTTCCGGCAATATTGTATAAAGAGCCAGTTCCTTCCTAAACCCGTGTGCTTTCATCTTCGACCTCATCGTCACTTACCATCAGGTGAGATTGAGGTCAAACGCGGGTTTAGCCACTTATAAAAAAAAAAAAAAAGCTTGTTTCAAACGCAGTTTACAACAGTGTGGACGAAACTCGGCGTCGGTTGTAAACAAAAGTCACCTTGATTTGAATCCTTGTTTTAAATTGTCTAGCCGGGGCTTTAGTCATCTGACTAGACTATACATAGTGCGTCTGCGTGTCGATGATAGACGAGACGCATCAGTAGTGATGAGAAAACCTTCTCAGTTCCCACGTCTGTTAGAGAACCACAGGGGGAAGCCAGTTATGTCTACATTGTTGATAACTAGTTTGATATTGAACCGTTTAAGAAACATTTGATATAATTTAATTCCGCTTCAAATCATACGGTTCACGTATCCTTGGCGTATTATAAGGAAGCAGAATGATACGGCTTAAGGAGCAAAACAAATTCAAAATTTATAAACCAGCTCTAATCTTTACAGAACTAAAACGGTAGGAGCCTACTTTTTGGTTTTAATAAACGAATTAAGTACACTCAAGATCATGAGACGGAATATAGATGTAGTAAAAATGGAGGAAGTTTACCTAAAATCATAGGGTTCTAAGATGGAGATGAGGACTTACCTCTTCATCTTCAGCGATGTATTCAACGGGAGGCTGCGGCCGGAGTTGCTCGACGGTGCTGAGCTTCACCGGACGAGTGTCGCCTTGCTCCAGTACTGCAACAAATACAATACTGCTGTTATTACCCGAGATAGGTTTAAGGATGCTTCCATGCTGGACTGGGAGCAAAAGAAAAACATAGAATGTGCCAGCTGCTTCTCTTCCCAGGCATACTGTAAAAGTCAGTTAAGGGACGGAGATTGGCGTTTTTGTGGGCGATATGCTGACCTCCTGTTACTGCAATAGTCTCCCTCCATCATAATAATACACCAAGTAAAACGTGACATCAGATGGTTTTATAGCCTCTGGTGTTCTGCCTACCTCATTAGGGATACAGGCGTGAAGTTATGTAAGTATGTAGGTTTAAGTTTAGTTCAAAATACCGATATAAAGACGCTAGAGTTTACTCTGTTACAGAAGGATAAATTCGTTATAGTAAAGTAATTTTGTCGCGATGAATAGTACCTATCCACTTCATTTATTTGATTGAACATCATAGTAGGTTGGCCAAACTGATTTGGTGATGATGGTTTAAGCCCTGCCTATTTAACCCTCTAAGCTTTATATTTGCAATCGGTTCCCAACATAAATAAGAAATCACGAAGAAAACTTACATGAAAAAATACAGTCGAGTTGAAAATGTGATTTTTGAAGCCGGTTTCAAAGATTGCCTTATAAGCATTAACTACACAGGTTTCACTGTATTCCAGTGTACGAATTCAAATTCCAAGGTATGTAGGTACACTAAGCAGGTCAACGTGAAACCTCTGAGTCGACATTCGACTGCACGTGTAAGCTCAACTCTGTGGCGTCTGATTTATAGCACGATAGTGTTTAGAAGCACGTTTTTTATGTAAAAGCAAAGGAAGTTTCACCAAGTTAAATTATAAATTGATTAAAAACAAAGGCTATGAGTTTTCTAAAGGCGAAACTAAACACTGTCTGTTCTTTTGTTGATGAGGCTAAAACGGAAACCGCTGGTTTAGAAGCTGTATCTTCAAATTATATAACCAAAATCGGACAAAGCAATCTAGGTCCGATATCTATGTTCTTTTAAGGCTGACGTGGTACACTAAGCTTGGTTAATAATCAATTATTTAAGACCTCCAGAACCAGAAAATGTCTAATACGCACGGTTTATTTTCGTCCCTAAAACTTTGTGGTTTATTTACCGATCAATCATTTAAAAAAAAATCTGATCTTTATTAAAGCGATACGATCATTTTTTTTAAAGAAATACAAATGTTTACAACAATTAATACAGTTACTACTGTATCTAGACATAATTCAAGCGATAAAATTTAATTTAATCAATATTTGAAAAAATTACATTCAAATACCTACTTACTTTGATGTATAGCAACATTATGATATTCCTGTTTGTCTCCTCTACTTTAAAAATCAGCCATATAATGTAAAGTACATGAAGTATCTAATGGCTTATTTCTGAGAAATTATATCATACATCCTGTTTGATTTATTTTCTTGCTTATGTTGAAAAATGTTTGTAATTTAAATTTTTGTTGCATTTTTGCTGGACATTAGCTAACACGCAAGTCGACTCGTCCCTGACCAAATGGCCTTGAATGCTTAGTACGTGCCTATTTATTACTATCCACCTTAATGAAGCCGCATTGAGTTCCACTAAATAATTCAACAACACCGATTCATTATGAGACGAATTGTATGCAAGCCAAACTCTGTAACGGAGGTTTGGATAGATAGAATCAGGAATGATGACGCATTTTCCCAATATTACAGCTCTGTCTTAGCGTATTCATTTCTTCATCGAAATATTTCATTTTATTGCAAGCAAACTTCCAACACAGGATACAGTACTCATGAAACTGTCCAAGTATATCAACGAAGCGTGAAATTGGAGGATATTTCAGATAAGACCGTTTTCTCTACAATGAAAGTAAAACCGCATCTTCGATTCCACTCACGCGCAGCTGCTTGGATAACACTAAACCGAAAGTGGCTATGCGTTTCGTGCGCGTGACACTTTCGATTCTTATTGCTTTATACAGCCGTCAATTAGTTATCGATTTATATGGAGATAGGAAAAGTTGGTAATCGAATCACGTCCAAGATTATTGTTCACATTTGTTTACTTGTAAAGTCTCGTATGTGCCTGCGTTATTTTTATTTTCCAGACTAAAACGCATACCATGAACACGCAAAAATTAGATGTAATAAGATTTTGTTACGGAGTCCATATTAGCATAGCCTACGTAAACCACTTTACCTAATACAAGCCAGTGTGTTATTTTTTTTAATGAGATCACAATGTACTTTATTTCATATTTGAACCTAGGAATCTCTCTTGCATCAGGCTCGCAATGGCGATAAATCTTATAAAATAAGACTCATTTAGAATAAACTGGAACGCTCACTGCTAAGCTCATCATCAGCAGACAGCGCGTGAAATAGAAGCGAACGGTAATCGGGGCGTACGTGATTTTTACTGCGTTTCGTGAGAACTGACAAATCGTTGTGACGCAACGGTGAAGTTGGAAATACACAAATCATTAACTTCTTTTATATCTGACGTTGCGGTTTCTAACTCAATCATGAGGCATGATGGCTTTGGGTTGAGCAGAGACTGTTGACCTCTACATAAAAAAATCATTTTATCGTATTTTGACAAAATTACATAAATATTAAGTACGTACCTTTTAACTGATGGTGAATTATACATGTATAGTGTATTGTATATTGAACATTTTATTTAAAGAAAAACATTGTATTTATCAACATTTATTTTTTTATGCCCTAATTGATTATGCGAATGTGTCTTGCACTTTACAGTGTTATCAACTTTCAACTTTATTAATTACATTTTTACTTTTACTTTCTTCCTTTGTAGGAATTCTAAATACTTCATACCATCAGACAATTACAAAGCAGCGGTACGAGCACAGAGCTTTATAGTATGGAGTAGGTTTGAAGCAACAATTGAAAACTAGCCACTGCCCCAGGACAAGTTTAAATAAATATGTGCCTTGCTAATTTAAAATGTTTTTGAACATGTTCTATTGTTAAATAAATGTATAATTTTATTTATTTATTTATTTATCAGTCACAAAATCCACAGACCTTAAATTTAAAATTTTAACAAATACATCTTCTAAAGAGTAGCTTACGTCTAATAAAGGATTTACTTTTTATAATTTATTACATTTAGAGAGCTAAAATATATCAGTACCTATAAATGAAAATAATTAATTTATTAAGTTAACAAAAAAAAAAGACCATAATTCTTAGTTTCTATTTATAACTTATTATGGAATGAGAATCATATTAAAACAAAAAATGCAAAAATAAAAAGGATAAATAAAAATATTCATATAATTATATTTGTCTGTTTGTATGTAAAAAGGTTGTGCATGTGTTTGTGTTACTGTAGGTGTTGAGTGTAAGTGTGAATTGATTTCATGGGTTCCTATATTTTAAAGTAGTAGATACGTATTTGAAACGTTGATTATTTTTCTGACAAAATAGATTCTAAAATTTGCTTCCTAAATTGAGGTTTGCTATGATAAAAAAAAAAAAAAAAAAAAATATCAATCGAGCCAGAGTATTTATTGTAGGTTAAGTATTCTATAAATGACTGAGTTCTGATACAAATTAGTACGTGCATGCGGAAGGTTGAATAAGGTTGTGTGTCTTGTACGGCGTGTAGGGACTCGAAACCTCAGGCACTGTTCCGTTAAATCAGAGCAGTCAGTTTTACCGTTAACTACAGCGTGTAAAAACAACAAATCAGTCAGAACTCTCCTATCTTCAAGGGAAAACATATTATGAATTCTACAGGACTCTCCATAGTCTCTTATCTTATGCTGGCATCTATAATTTAATTGTTTAAAGAATTTTGATTGTATATTTTCAATACTAAAATTCAACATTCGTAAACATACGAGTCGACAAAGTTCTGTGCTCGCACTGCAGACTTGCACTGTAACGGACGTTCTCAATAACTTACCAAAAGTTAAATTAAAGAACATAGATATTCCCATACTGTCTTGCGGCAAACCTGTCACAAATATAAATCTAAAAACTTTCTGATAGGGGAGTTCGATGTTTCATACCAGGGGGTTTCATACCAGTGGTATGAATCGCCGAATAGCATTTTCGAATGGGTGGATTCATACCACTGTCAATAAATTATAACTTAACAGTCGTGCACAAAAGCGTTACGAATATGAATTTAGTTTCGACCGTTTTGCTCAAACTTGTGACATAATTTAAATGCTACGATCACATAGCGAACGCTCGCACTGTGATTCACCGAGACTAAGGACGGTACTGGCTCGAACGCATCAAAAAAATCATCGATGTCGTTCGTTAGGCCAAGACACAAGCGCCGCTATGAAGATATGTTTAAGGATAGTTTTTGCACATTTATATCGGACATAAAAAATATATAACTCTTTATTAGAATATACCTAAACATAAATTCTAGAAATTAAAAAACCAATGACATACAGAAATCAATGGAATTTATATCTGAACGATATGATACTGTCATGCATGTCTAAGATGAAATTGCTTGAAGCGATCGAATAACAGGGCTCCTATTGAGTGTTGCGCTCTTGGTAGATGAACTTTACTTATTATCTTAAAATATCTTCAGTTTCAGTTTTAAATAAAATATTTAAGCACTTAATACGTCTGTACACTGAAACGATTCAGTGAAAAGGTTTTTCTGTCATATAACGTAGTTTTTCTGTATTCATTTAAAGCAATAAATGTTCTATAATGGTTTTCTACCCGACAGTCAAAGAAATCGTGTTTTTTTTTTTAATTTTCGATAGCGGTATAAATCGACCCATTCAAAAACGCTATTCGGCGATTCATACCACTGGTATGAAACCCTCCTGGTATGAAACAGCGAACTCCCCCTCTGGTAAGTTATTGAAATCGGCTGTTAGACTATGTTGCATGATTTGATTATTTGAATCATCAACTCTATAGTTTGACTGACAAGCGCATCGTTAGTTATGATAGCATTCAAAAGGTGTAAATTTAAACATGTCAATATTCACATACACTGTTGTTATAGATCATTTTGTTTTATTTTGATACACTGTCTGCAGTGTTGAGATGACGTATCCAAGCGTTGAACTGTGCATACGGCATGTAATTACATCTGAGATACCTGTGTTTCTATAGTAAGTTAGTGGGTTTGATGTTATTCTTTTTTGTTTGAAATCGGCGATGCGCATAATTTGTATGCAAAAACTGTTTAATTAACAGCTAAGAAAGTGTTGCGATGCCTTATCAAGCAATGTGCTTATTTGGCGGGTACATGATACAATAATATAATAAGCAGAAAATGTAATTATAATATAGTCTTCATAGGACTAAATACACGGTCACCAGCAAAGCATTACTAACGGAGTCATTATCTTGCAAAGAGAAAGATCTGGTTTTTTACAACAGTTCTGTCGGTTTTTCTGGGATATGATAAGCAAGCGGCATGGAAAATAGGTCACTGTAACGAACTACGAAAAAAATACTTTCCTACCGTTTTCTTTGTTTTGCTTTACATTATTTTTTCTGGCTGACGAGTATCTACTTACTTAACTCAGTTCAAAAACAAGCATATTACAAATTTCGAAAATTATAGCTTACCTATAGGTATGTAAAAAAACAACAAACATTTGAATTACCGTCTGACCAACAGGGACCGGAAAACCCCTTTATTTGATTAAGCCTATTGATAGGGTAACCCTATCAAAATCTTACCATATGGAAGTGTAACCCTATTGATATGGTAAGCCTATCGACGTGGTAACACTTTGAATAAAGTTAACTACTTTCGGATGCGCTTACCCTGTGATAGGGTTGCCTATTTGTATCTCTTTTCCGCGCATGCTGTTGAATTCGGAAGTATAATTCGAAGTGCGAGATTGAATAGATGGTGATATTTTTGATAATTTGATATTCTTAGAGATTAAATTTGCCTGCAGGTTTTAAAACCCTATTGAATCGGTAACCTTCAAAAGGGTTTTCGATAGGCTTGCTGCTTACATGAAGCTAACTCTATTGATATGGTAAGCCTTAAATTAGGGTAAGTCTTCGATACGGTTACCAAATTGATAGGGTTTTTTAAAACAAGTCTATGAAAAACCCAATCAAAAACCTCTTTAAGGGTAAGCGGTTCCGGTCCTTGCTGACCAAATGCTTTGAATAAATAGAAGCTTTTTTTTGAAAGCCAATTATAAAAAAAATATTATTAAAGTAAATATTGATCGTGTTTTACGTTTTTTTTTTTGAATACATATTATCCTTATATAATAATTAATAAATATTTTATTTATTTATTTATTTACACTTCAGTTTTTACAGGTAAAGTAAAAGAAAAAAAGAACACTTACACTAAAAATAAAAACTTGGCGGTCTTATCGCTGAGGAGCGATTTCTACCAGACAACCATGATATATAATTTTTAAATAATATAATTTTGTTAAGTTTCTACGAGTAAATAAAAAAAATTGGACAAATATAGATTATTGTATGGAAGAACACATAGCATACTTTTATCCCTTTGTCCGCGGGATTAGAAACTGCGCGGATAAAACCACGTAAAAAATGTAGTGTAGACATATATACAAGGGAATCTACCGAAAACGAAGAAAACCAACACCTTCTATCAACTCATTCAGGGCTTGAGTAAAACCAATAAAACTTCCATCTCCAAAACATTCAGTCTGAAATCTAAATTGCACAATTGTAACGAGACTGCGCCTAAATTGTTGTCACCTTCGGAATAATCAATAATCGACTAAAGTGATCAATAAAACAATCACGTGGCAGTCATTGTCAGTGTTATGTACCTATACTTACCGATTCGTCCATGGTGCCCGGAATAGTCAATTGAAGGCAATCGACAGTGATGTGAACCGATTACAACCAAAAAAGTTAGAACAGACTGGTGTAGGTAAAGGTCGAGGGTTCTGTGGGAAGGCTTTACATGCAAACTTTAATTATCAATTTTGACGACCAACTATGGCGATGTGGTAAACCTATCTGCCTCAGACGCCAGTGGTTGCGGGTTCGATCGCCGCACGGAACAAAAAAAAAATGTTCCTGGTCTGGGCGTTTATTTACATATATTGTGTATTTTATATTCTAAGTTTACCCCTAGTTCGCTACATGTATCTCAAGCTATGCTTACTTTGAGGCCATGTAGTTAATTGTGCGATTGTCTGGGGATTTAATTTATATTTATTTAATTCATATTAGGTAGGTATATCTGTACCATACGGTCGCGATAAAAATTTATAAAATTAGTGACTATGTACTTCAAAGATTTTTTAATAAATGGGAGGTTTATCTACCATGCCAGCTGATGAAAAGTGAGTATGAAGATTATGGTGGTACACATCTATCCGTGAGAATCCTATTAATGTGACACTCAAAAGTCTCAGGACTGTAATGGTCCTGGAAAAACAGGACACAGGCAGTTTTTTCCACACATTAGCAACCTGTACCGAAAAGGAACTGTCAAACTGTTTAAACCGATGTGATCCAAACCGGTTCATTTAATGCGAATGTTATTTATTATTTATAATAGTTCTAAATAAAAAGGCTTATGCCGCTGAAATGAGATTTAAAATACGTTGAGAGAATTAAAGAAACAACCATAATTTTCGTGCGCTTTTCTAAACACACGACCTATTTTCAACTTAATATTCATGTCCATGGACAACAACAAGAAAGAAAGGCTTTTAAAAAAAGGGGTTTAACTTCATTTTTTAAGTTTAGTTCAACCTGTAATTAAATATTTACTTTTCGCCTCGATAAATGAAGGTCTTGATACAGTACAACTTACAAAGTCAACTAAAGATACAAAAGTTTATATAATTGCATATACACACCAATGTTTGTATTAGTATTAACTTGAAATCTAACACCTCTTCGCATCAGGTGCTAAGTAAACAATATAAAACTAGCAAGGTTGCATCGTAGTACCGTGCAAGCAGCCTTGCCTGATCATTGGTCATAATATGCAGTATTATGTACGTTCCTACTAGTACTATGACAATAGAGATTTGCATTCATCTATTCAGTAATTAAATCAAACAATACTTAACCAGATTCCAAAAAAAGGATTTATTGTAAAATTTTTCCTAGGTACCTACTCAAATATTTGGGAAAATCGGAAAAATAGTGTTTAGTAACAATCAAAAAGCTATATAAAATTATTTTTAATTCCAAACTTAGACTTCAACCTATGCCACACAAGACGACCGGCTGGTGTAGCGGTAACATACATTGCCTTCTATGCCAGAGGTTCTGGGTTCGAATCCCGGCGGCGGCGGCGGATATTTGCGTGATGAACACAGATATTAGTCGTCAAGTCATGGATATTTATATGTTTATTTAAGTTTATTCTAATAAAAAATATGTATTTATTCAATATGTAGGTATGATTATCTATTTCTTAAGTATATCAGTTATCTAGTATCCATAACACAAGTTCTTTAAGAAACTTAATTTGGGCTAGATAATGTTGTGTGAGTGTCAGAAATATTTATTATTATTATTATTATTGCATTTAACTTACATGTTACCTACCTATATGTAAAAGAAAACTATTCTGAAAATACCTACTACCTACTTTAAACAGAATTAAAATTATTTTTGCATTAAAGTGGGAGCCATAAAAAGAGACTTGTGATAAAATAGCTATGAAGGCATTATATTTAGCTTTCTCTCTCATAAATAAATAGGCGAAGTTATGAGATATTACTAAAAACCGATTTAGAAATGAATTTCTCATAGAAGGTTAATGGTTGTTCACCTAGACGATTTTACCAAGCAAAACATAAAATATACCATAAAATAACCATGCTTGTAAAGTGGGATCCAACGGGAATAAATCTTTAAAGCCATATACTAAAGTCACATTTTCCTTGTAAAATGTGTATCTTCATTGAATTACAAGCTGTTTTTACCCGCGCAATTTCGAATCCCGCGGGAATGACAGGATAAAAAGTTGCTTATGTGCTATTCCAGACTGTGCACTATCGCTTGCCGTGTTTGAGGAACAAACATCCATCTATCCACTTATAATAAGATAACTTTATAATAATAAGTTAGACTAGAAGAAAATTTTGTTTATTTTTTTATGCTAAGAAGGCTGGCAACTAAGCACCAGATCCACCTTAGGCTGCAAACTGAACGGCAGCGACAGCGGCGCGGGGGCGGCGCGAGCAGCGATTTCCGCGACATGATAGAAAGTATTGATTTTGTATGAAACCGCGACAAATCGCTCGAGCGCCCGCTGGCGCGGCGTCGAGAACAACCCAGATTCCCCGCGTCGCTGCCCGCGCCGCTCTCGCTGTCGCTGCCGTCCAGTTTGCAGCCTTATAGTGGTAGGATTAAAAATTATTGACCTTAGTCTCAAATTATTAAAGACCACTGTTTTAAGTTTTCAATTCTCAATTCGGAGGTGAACTCTGTATGTTATTTTTTTATATGTCTGACTGACGATTCTTGTTTCATTTGCATTCGTTGATTATCACGATTCATAAGACTCGAAAAATCTCGAATTTTAAATTATACAAGCGACTCGTGGGTCTGTAGATGTCGAAATGTCTAGTTTTTATAATCTACACGATTAAGCCCGCTTAAAAATGTATTTTATTTAAAGCTATACAGGGTTTATTTTAATTAGCGCATCACCTCTTGCAGGCAGTCTCTCCACATCAATCCCAACAACATTTGTTCTACAACTTTTTTTTTTTTTTTAATTTTAGTTTTCCCATACAAAAAATATTTATAGCCTTTGTTTAGAGGCGTAACTATATTAACTCTAAGCGTAGGTATGCCACGCACCTTGCGCAGGAGCTTATCGCTTCATAATAATAATAGGTCCTTCTTACAAAATGTAGAATAAGGAGCAAACATTTTTATTTTTTCTGTTATTTATCAAGATTTGTTAAAAGTCGTAGAACAAATGTAGTTGGGATTGATGTGGAGAGGCTGCCCGCAAGAGATGATTCGTTTATTAAAATTTATCCTGTTTACCTGTGATCTTTTCTTATATTCAGATCAAAACCACGCATACAAGTCGTCACCAGGGCGATCAAAATAGAATTACGGTTGCACCCACCCATTGTGATGGAAACGTACGATTTTCAACTTATCTCTTGGTCCACCATTGTTTTATTGAGATTTTATCTCGTTTATTATTCCACGAAGGAGGCTTCCTTGTTCAGTGTCATTGGTTATGTTGATCACAACCACCTGCCCAGACAGCCAACGAAACTACAGTTCCGGCATAGTACTGTACGTGCTTATTACAGCTATACTTAAATGAATCATTTCGTAAACAAGATAAGTATACGATTTATTCTTAACCTTAAGCCGGATGATTGCTTTATTGCTGACATAAATCTGTCGGTATGTTTGTTTGTGTAGAGCAAATTAAAGGCTTAAATTCGGTCGGTACGTGTGCGTTTTTTTTTATTCTTTTTGTGTGACTATTATAACCTACACTCATAATGATTGAAGTGTCGGCCTGTGGAGCAAGTAATTTAAGCTTCGAGTTCCCCTAGGTCGAAATAGTAATCAAGATTTTGGATGTCTTGACAATATACGCTATCGGCAATATACAGGTGACAAATTTGCAATACTGAAGGAGAGCACTCTGTACTCGATTCTGATCATAATTTTGTAATAAAATTAGGTACTTAATATTTTTTTTTTTTTTTTTTTTTCACCACCGCCCGATAAGTATTTATTGTATTACGCTAATTTACCCATGCGTTGCGTAATGAATTCTTTAAATTTCGCAGAGGTTTACTCAGTAAATAATTAATATTTATTTTTCTCGTCATATATGATCTTAAACTATCACGTCCTGAAATTTTGAAAGTGACCATTTGATAATCGTAGCACTTTCTGTTGAGTTAACTTTCTGTGAGTGAAATCCACAATTTCAACTCATCAAGAGTATTTCTCACTATGACTAAGTTCACCACAGAACATATATGCTTTTTTAATCTCTTAAACGGGGCTTATACCGTAATTACAACGGCTTTGCCATAATCCTTACTCGAGCGCGGATTAAGCCTCCATTACTTAGAACTTCAAATGTTAGCACCTAGCTGTAACCACGATTACTAGACAGGTGCGCATTGCTTTTCGTTATGAAACTAAAAAAGTATAGTTACTTACAATAATATTTATGTGCAAAATTTTTATTTGCAGAAATTATAAGTTAAAATGTTAAGAAAACCACAATTACGAAGGTGAAAATGAAATATTTAATATTGCGCTACACTCACCGGAGATGCTTATTTTGGGAAGGTATTACCTATCTAAAAACAAGTTGATAGAAGATATTGCTCCTCAGTAATAAGGCCATCTGAATTATAAAAAGTAAATAGATAATATTATTTTAAATTGTTTTTTATTTACTACGTTTTCATTTACGAATGGTGTTTAAAAATGACAGTTTTCAAAGCATTTTTTAGGCTATCTTTTACCAAGAAATTCTTTAAAGATCAGAACTAACGCGGGTAAAACCAGGTGAAGCTATTAGTTTTTTTAAATAGGTATGTCAACACAGGGAGACGAAAACGAACAGTACTTTTTCAACAAAAAACGTTTGTTCAAATAGAGATAATTTGGTTATAATGATGATTTGCCGATACCAATGTTTGGATAGTCCCATGTTTTATGTCAAAGGAAGATAAAACACTTAATATAATAATAGAATCAAGTTATTTAAGAACTTGTGTTACGGATACCAATATTCCAAGTAAGTAAATCATGTTAATAAATATTACCAATATTGTATTTAAAGAGAGCCATAAATTGACGGATAATATCTGTCCTAATCACAGAAATATCCAAAAATATCGGAATTCGACCAAAATCTTTGGCATAGAGAAAGTTTTAAAATCTCTTTTAGTCTAACTACTCTATGCCAAGAGTGCCAAGAGTTTTTTTCCGCCGGCTTTTTTTGTCTCTTGGTCTGCTGTAATATCTTATTCAATAACTATCAACACCTTGTTAAAGCCGAAGTACAAAATTGTGACGTCTTTAAGCGGCCATTCGATGGTCTTATGATGATTAAAAAATTTTTTATTTCATTTTTATTTTTATTTCATTTCATTATGCTAACTGTACCGGCACGTGGATGGTCTTGACCGCTCTACATAGTTGCTGTACCTATCAGGTTATCTAGCAGGAAACCTTCCGTAAGACCTAGCAGGAAGAGAATCTCAAGCACTCTTCATTGATTAATGAAGATTATATTTCCTTATTCCTACAAAGATAGAGGCGGTACATTCTTGCGACAGTTATTTAAGTGAAGACCCAGATTGGAAATTACGTAATCTTTTCAATATTAAGGCTTTTTTAGGCTACGATTTGGCTATAATAAAATACATTTTTATAGAAGGGACATTAAATTTTTAATGTACGACTTGAGGGTAAAAAGCGGCTAGGTATAACTTATATTCAAAATAAAAAGATAGGTATGAAGAAGTGATAAGCACATTGGTTACTTACTCTTCCTAATATTATAAATACGAAAGTTTGTATGGATGTTTGTTCCTCAATCAAGGCAGAACGGCTCAACCGATTTGGATGAAATTGTGGATATTATACAGTCTGGAATAGCAGATAGGCTTTTTATCCCGATGGTGATTAAAAATTAGCTAGTTATTCAAAAAGAGTTTCATCCACATTTCAATTGAAGAAATTCTACTTCTGTTCCGTTTATAGTAGTTTTGTTAATATATTTATTAATCGGTAAACTGAACCTTTAGCCTTATTGCCATCGATGTTTTATTCAATCAATCACTACTAATATTACTTAATTAAATCAATAAAAAAATAAACAAGTAATACAATTCAATGTTAATTGTGAAAGTAAGAAAATTAACACAGCAACCGATAATGTGTTCTTGTTAGTGTCGGTATTTTATCAGTTCAATTAATTTTTTATTACAAGTTTTGCCAAAACTGGTAAAATCCTACTTGAAGCGTTTACGATTGCGCAAAGATTTGTTTTCTATCCGCCTGCTGCAGTTTATTGCAATTTGAGTAGGCTGTGATAGCAAATTCCTAGATGTCAATTTCATATTTAATAAGCATATATTGAAAAGCATAAAGCCCAAAGTCGTCGCTTGTCATCGATTTTTACTTTAAAATAGGTCGCCAGACATAGTATTTTGATACTTCACTGTTTTAACCGCCTGACTAATGATAAAATATTTATTGTTTAAATCTGACCAATCGATGTACCTAATACTAGACCCTATTTACGAACAAATACATACAAACGTACACATTCGGATGTCGAACCTGGGACTATAGCGGTCTTAAATTATTTTATAATTCTTACTGCAGGGGATAATGATACATGATTCAAGCGAAGATAATTCTAACTATTGTCTTACAAATTACAAATATAAAAATAAAATAAATAAATAAATTACATCAACCAGACAATGACACCAACTACATGGCCCCAAACAAAATAGAGCTTGTGATATGGGATACCATGTAGAGAACTAGGGGGGACGTAGAATATAAATAAATGTAACGTAGATAAACGCATAGATAATCTTGAAGCATATCTGCCAGGCCATCGTAAATTTCACAATCCTATAATTATAAAAACGACCTTTCTTTCTCAAAGAAATTGGCAACATTACACGATGAAATTAGAATCATACTTTCCAAACAGCGTTTAATTAAACAGTTACGTAGCATCGCCAATTTAGAATCAGTGGGCTGTGATTGTGATCGCGTCCGCATTAATCACACGTCGCGGGTTACATAAGCTGGTGATTGGAAACCCTGGCTGGACATGGAAACCGGAAAGCTAGCCGCTCCCATTATGGAGTTAGACACTAAACTGCCTGTCACTGCTGTTATGTCATCGGGAATTTTCAATGTTATAATAACTGTTAGTTTTTTATTGATGCTTTAACTCGTGTTACACTTAATGGTGCGGAAGCGGCGATATTTGGCGGCAGTCATAGTATGAAGGCAGGTCCTAGCACGAAATGGGATCACACGGATACACAGCCTGCTATGATATACTAATCCAGAAATGCGGGGGAGTAGGAAGTGGAATTTTTTGCCTTCGAAAACTGGCATGAAACATCTGGTAGTAGTACACAATAACATGTTTCCTCTTAAATTTTAAAATGTTAGGTTAGTCATAATAGCTATGACTAAAGTAACATTTTGTTTATCGAGCGGCTTATACCAGCAAGTTATTGTCGGATACGCACTAACACACGATACTGCACTCACCCCTGAAGTACTCTATAATAGCCCGAAATCTACGCAGCCAATTTAAACCCAATTGACTGTCTTTCCTGTCACGGCGAATTGTCCCTAAAGACAACAGCCACTAAAGGATGTATTTAGAAAGAATGCTCCTTCTAGAGAAATCCCAATGTCAGGGTTACCTGACATCCCTAAATGTACCTATTCACCTCCACCCAAATTGAGGTTCCTCTTGCTCCTTAAGTTTTCAAAAAGAGCCCGAAACTAATTGGACATATTACATATCCATTAATAAAGTATCTAAAAACCGCTCAATAAACAAATTTCTCTCAGTAACATTAATTAGGAAGATAACAGAAAGCCACATGCAAAAGCTAGTCTATATCAAACATCCAGAATTTATTACAAAACGCTTAACGAAAACTTCAAGCGACTTCCAGAACTTGCCTATTAAAACACGTATTAAAATAATACATTCATGCAGTTTCCACAGGTAAGTTGCAACTTACATTTGTACATATCTGCTGCTCTCGACGGCAGCGTGCCGTTTAAAGTTTGGCACGTTGCACGAACCGGAACAACGACCTCTTGACTGTGCCAAAGGTCACTAACACGAGACACGCCCCCAGCTCGAGCGACCATGCAGCTTGCCCGGGCTTCCAGAGATACAGCAGAGCTTTAATTCACTTTTACTAGGAATTCTGCCGATACTGACAAGCGATTTAACGCGAAACAAAACACAAAGGCTCTTGATTGTATCGAGCATTATCGATTTAATTAAATATTAAAAACAAAGCCAACCAATTAACCAAAATAATATAATGTCACGGAAATTACATGCGGAAAACATTCATATAATGCGGAAAAAATCTTATTATTTAGGATAGCAGAAGGCAAATTATAAATAAACTTAACTATAGGAGTACCTTTTAAAAACCCGTAAATATGCGATAATGAAAATTTAAATAAATAATTGGCAAATGCGTTCAACAACTTTGCAATTTACTATATTGTTTCTTTGCAGCATACTCTATTTTGGTTACTTAAGTCGACAAAAAATTCCATTTAAAAACTTCTGTTTAAATTAAAATGTCGAAAAATATCCTTTCAGGCTTAGCCTTCATCGAAGTCCCTAGAACAATACAAGCATTCATTCGACAGTAGCGAAATTAAATTCCGTTACCTTAATGCTATGCAACTCGCTCGGTATGCTCTAAAAACATCAACTGCTCTTTAAAAAACGGTAAACACGATTTTTTTCCGTCATTTGCTCAATTATTTAAGTGCGCTATTAACCTCGAAAAGTCGTTGGTATTTTTATGAATACAAAATTAAATGTATGTGTTTGCAGTGGAGTTGTGTTATTACTTATGATTTAACACAGGTGGTTATCAAACATCCGCCATGCCCTTGGATGACACAATGCGAAAGGCGCAGGGTCAAGAATGTAGCGCATGGCTGTGGATTAGTGTTTGTAACAACATTTTTAAGTTTCTGAATTTAATAATGCTCAATTATTCTTAAATAACTGAAAAAAATATGCTAAATAAAATAACCCGATCAGGACTCGACCTAGGACCTCTCGTTTGCCAGACGAGTGCTCTTCTAATGAGCTACCGGGCCTTGGCGACACGCCATTGAAATTACTAAGCATGTTGTGTTTTATTTTACGTTACCTATATTACTAACGTAGCTCCAACTTATGGTATAAGCTTTGCAGCTAAGCCACCCGAGACCAATTTATTTTCAGAAATTGTAAATCTCAGTTAAATTATAATATTTATTCAGTTATTTAATGTTTATATCATTCAGTAAGTACCTACTCAGCAGTGCGAGCACAGAACTTTATCGAATCGTTTGTTAACGAATGTTCGTATAGTATGGAGAAGGTTTTTAAGAAAAAACTGAAATCTATCCATTGCCGCACGGCCAGCTTAAATAAATGTGTGCCTTGTTAATTTTGAATGTTTGTAAACATGTTGTACTCATAAATATCTGTAAAATAAAAAATTACAATGTTACTCAAAACTTGCAACCGACTCCATACTATACGAGCATTCGTAAACATTCGTTAACTTACGATTCGATAAAGTTCTGTGCTCGCACTGCTGGTTCAAATAATAGAATTTCTGCAACATCAATTTCGATGTAACCTTCGGTTAAATGCCACTGCAGTCGTCACATTTTAATTCAGTTTGTTATTTTATTTTTAAGAATTGGAATAATTTTTACATTGTGAATCGAAACTTTTTTGACGCTACGTATTTTAATATTATCTTCAAGCTAAAGAGCCTGTCTGCATGAGCACAATATCAAAATATTGTTCATTTGTTTGACCAACATTTCAGGCTACTGAAAAAATCTACGGTTTCATTCCGGACTTTCCGTTTTATTTCTCATTTACACTCCCTTTAACGCTTAATATTGAAAGATCGATGAGCACAACGTGGTCGAATAAGTCCCCAATAATCTTCTTATCATTCATCACAGAAAAATATTAATCTAACAAGTACTTTTCTTCATTTGGCCTACAGTTTTCCAAGAGAAAAGCATCAAACTTAAAAGCCTAAGTATCGCTAATAGCTCACGGCAGGCTTTTAAGCTTTCAAGCTGAATTAAAATTTATCAGCTTAAATTTTTGATGCTGAATTATAGAGATTTGATCAAGTGAAGAGGTTTCACAACATCTGATGGCGGCTGTTAGAAGTCCCTTATCAATATGGGTCAATTTCCTTTAACATAAGAGATAAACGTAATTTACAGAAAAGCGTTTATCATTGTTTTTGCTTTAAGACTTAAAGGAACAAGATAGTTAAAAGAATGAAGTGTATCGAGTACCAAGCTACATTACATTTACTCTTAAAATAAACATAACTTCATTTCAATCAACTTATAGATTTACAGCAAGAACCCTAATTATTAAAAAAAAAGAACTCCCTTATCAATATGGTTCAATTTCCTTTAAGATAAGAGATAAACGTAATTTACAGAAAAGCGTTTATCATTGTTTTTGCTTTAAGACTTAAAGGAACAAGATAGTTAAAAGAATGAAGTGTATCGAGTACCAAGCTACATTACATTTACTCTTAAAATAAACATAACTTCATTTCAATCAACTTTTAGATTTACAGCAAGAACCCTAAATATTAAAAAAAAAACCTGAGCGATTTTTAAAAATAAATGCATACCTAACACGCCTGGAAACATAACATAAAATTCTAAATATATTAATATAAACTTTTAAAACCTAGTTACGTGTCTACTCAAGTTAATGTCTAATGTTTCGACCACTTTGTAGCCTAAACGACACGACTGATTTGATATACGAGAATCTATGAGAATTCACTTGAGACAGAAGCCACTCGCTTCATATTATACGAGTTAGAAATTTAATTTAGACAGCGTGCCTCTTTACATCTAGCTACAAAAATGCGGCTGGATTATTTTGAGAATTCTTGAACAAACAAATGGCGATTCACTCTTTGTATTTGTTCTGAAAAATCATCCATCAATTAGCTAACTGCATATTTCCTAGTAATTTTAACTATAAATCAGCATTTTAATATGCGCTGGCTTATTATTTAATATCAGTGCACTTAATGCACTTATCAGGATTTAAACCAAACAGTGCTAGCACGGCTTGGGGCATGATGATTAAAAACACCTAGCAAGGCAATGTAGCTCTTATTGCAACCACATAGGAACTCTACTTGCGATATCCACGAGTCGTACATTATCACGTACTAAGTAAACAATAAACATACAAGTATGATGAATACTCTATTCCGGCTTTTTATTCAGTAAATATTTGACTAATGCTTTTATCATATTTTGTTTGTATTGGATACAAATATTGGTTTAAAGTGAAGTCGAAATTTTAAGATCTATAAGATTTTATATCAGTTTGTAATTTATCGTAACGTTTACACATTTTATAGCTTAAAGTTACTATTCAAAAGCTACGTCAGTATCCTGGATTCTTGGAAACCTGAACAGGACTATCTAATGGCATACCTATATGAAAATGATAGGCTTTGCTAGTACGTAAACAGAGAGTCTAGCTAGAACATAATTTACGTAGAAATCTGTTGTTGTGTCACTGTTCATGAAAACTGTAATCCTCTTCTGCTAAAGGGATTGCGAACTGAGCTTGTTTGGGGCTGTACGAGGAAAGGAATATTGATTCAAAACACATCTTCTAATAAATAAACTCATTGTAACTTTTATTTTCATCGCTGACATCTATCATAATTTGTTAGTTAGATTATTAGTTAGCGACTTAATAGTAAAGAGATGGGTCACGTTCCATGGAACAAAAGCTGGCTGCACGAAGGTCTAATATCAGCAAGGCGTCATCCATGAATATGATTCTTGACAAGTGATGACCATGGATTACGAACCTCACTTGAGATAATTGCTCAATTACCGAATTACAACATAACTTAAACCTCATCGTGTTTGCACAGACTCTACTCGCTTTTGACAAACTGCGCGCTCTCGTGAGCTGACTTGAGTTACAGGCAGGGTCGCCGTGTAAGGTCGTGGGTTTGTGGTGACATATAATTCTGATTAGGTCCGACTAAAAACTACACTACAGTATACTTTTTACTGTTGAAAAAAAATAAAGTACTATACAAAATACTGTTTTCAGCTATTAAAAACTTTATTTGCTAGATTTGAATTAATATTTTTTGCGAGAAGCACTAAAGATAGGTGTTTAAAACATAAAATAAATTGAATACTGTTTATTTTTTCCAAAATACTGTTTGATATTATTTTCAGATTCAAATATATAGTCTGGCTATTGAAAGTAGAGAATGAAAAAATCTGGCGAATTTACAAAAATCCCATCATCCCATCCCGACTATAGTACGACACATATGGATTAAACAAACTTGATCCTTGATTATTTTTTTTATAAAAGAATCGAAAAATATAACAATATTGGTACTGTCCTACTTTTTAATGAGAAGTATATAATTAAAATGATAGGCAACTAGTATTAATCAGGCTTTAAAATAAAACAACAAAATACAATAATTAATTTTATTCATTGTAATCAAAATCTGAATCCAGTAATTCTACATGGAATGAATTGTCAGTCACTGGTAAGAATCGCTGTTTCCAACATTGGTTATGAAACTATCCAATTTTTAATTTTTTTATTCATTTATTCATTGACACCAGAATAAGTTGCCATATAAAAAGTTTGCAAAAACCCCCACAGTCTACTTTCGTTAGCCAGACTCTACCTACTTTATTTATAAAATAAAAGGTTGGCTAGGTGCACGTCACATTTCGCTCACATTGAAAACGGATCAATTACAAATTCAAGCATCTTATAATTTAGTACTGTCACTTTCCGATTCCTAGGACCGATTATAATGTTAATGATGTTTCGGACGAATAAAATCTGTCCAAAACATCAAAAACAGCAATGCAATGTTATGTAGTAGACGTCTACAGGCTGTTGATGGTAGTGATCTAAAAATGTATACATAATATTATATAACTAGCTGTTGCGATATATAATATTATGCGCAATTTTGATTTCCGTGGGAATTTCGGGATAAAAAGTAGCCTATGTGCTATTCCAGATTACACTCTGTCACTATGCCAAATTTCATTAAAATCCGTTGGGCCGTTTTGCCGTGATTGAGGAACAAACATCCATACATCCAAACATTTACATTTATAATATTATTTAGATAAATAAATGATGTATTTGCAAAAATGAGCGCTAATCTGAAATATATACCTAAGTATACACTAAGTATACACCCTAGGCTAGGCTAAAAAAAAACTTTTAAAATTCCCAGACAATCACACCAACACATGGCCCCAAATTAAGCATAGCTTGTGTTATGGGATACCATGTAGCGAACTAGGGGGGAACCTAGAATACAAATACATAAATAAATAAACACCCAGACACGGAACATATTTTCTTGTTCCGGGCGGGAATCGAACATACAACCACTGGCGTCTAAGGCAGATAGGTTTACCCCATCGCCAAAGTGGTCGTCAACTAGCACTGGTATATCGTCCAGGGCGTTTCATAAAGAAAACTATTAAAATAAATATATTCTAATATAGATACCGTAAAGTTCTTAAATATCTACACGTGGCGTTTAGAACGTGATTCCCCAATAATACACGAGAACAATTACACGATGCGCAACCATTACTTAGAATACTAGTTATGACTTATGAAAATAAACAATGACTGTTGCAGTACTAGCGGTAACTACGAACTAATAAATAGATTTTACTATTATCGACATAGGTAATGATCAAAACAACAAATAGATAATAGCTTTTTACATTTATAGTCCAAGAACTATTGAACCCTCCGAGTAACGGTGCTCCTGTAAGGTTAGAAATTTGTACACTTATGATTTATAGCATGATAATGGCAATGGACACCACTTTGTCGATGGGGTAGACCTGACCTCAGACGCCAGTGGTTGCGGGTTCGATTCCCGCACGTAACAACAAAAAAAATGTTCCGTGTCTGGGTGTTTATCTATTTATGTATTTATATTCTAGGTTCCCCCCTAGTTCGCCACATGGTATCCCATAACACAAGCTATGCTTACTTTGGGGCCATGTAGTTGGTGTGATTGTCTGGGGATTTTATTTATTTATTATTTATTTATTTATGACCTGGCAGGCGTCAGCCCGGCACATTGTTTTTTATTTCGTTTTTTTTTACAGTTTCAGCAATAAATTGGCTGATGATGTGCAGAGCTGACGCCTGCCAGGTCATGTTCATTGCCATTAGCATGCTATAAATCATAAGTATACAAATTTCTAACCTAACAGGAAGACCGTTACTCGCAGGGTTCACTAGCTCTCCAGCTATCATGGGTGACTGTAGCGCGAATTTTCGACATTTAAAGAATATTTGGCAGACTTTAAAATAAAGGTTTGTCGCTAATCAGGCGGACGCTTGGAATAAGCTTTTTTGTGGTTACTTTGTAATGGTATGCAATGAAGAGTAAACAAATAAATAGCCGATAAAATAAATACTCATAGGTACTAGGTCAGTAACGCTAGTCTTATTCACCCCTACGCAGATCAAAAAGATTTGACAATTTTTGGTAGTACTAAAATAAATAAATACTATAGGATACAATCGTACAACGCTTATAAATCTTGTTATTACTTTGCAACATAAAGAAATTTAAAGTCTCGTAAACGGCAAGTTATTATAACCATCTCCAGCAAGAAAAATCGCCCAAAGTTTACCGTTACTCGTTAAGTACTTTGTTATTAAGGGCCCACTTATGTTCAAGTCTACAAAGGGTAAGACCTGAGGTTCATTGTGCTCATACAAGGTAAGTTTTCTTTAAGCCAAAATCGAAATGAGTCCTCACTGTTGAATACATTCCGGGTAAAAAATATTGTAAGTATGTTTTCTTTCAGCTTTTAATAACAATAAATCATACCTAATGGACATAGACTATGTAGTCCTAAATTAAGTTTCAATAATCGACGAATGCAGAGCATATAAAAAACCGACGAACGGTTTCAGTGATTCGTCCCACCACATCATTGTCCCAAAAGGACGAAATACTGAAATAAAAAAAATAAAAAATCTGTGATTCGTCCCATTGACTTAATTACACTTAGACCCAGGTCATAAACATTTTTTTAAGAGCAGGGATCGAAAGCAACATTTTACTGCCAATAATCCGCATAACTATGTCAACTTCATTAAAGGACACTAATAAAACACAGTTACCTTAACTACTACGTAGTAAAACGTTATTGCGATACACTTCGAGTACTCAATATGTACACAAACAGCTTATACATGAAACAACTATAATTTAGTACCAATACAAGTATTGCCAAATGTCTGCAGACCTACATAAAACAACAAAGACAAATGTTCGGCAATTTCAATCCTACAGAACTGAACATACATTACGATCATAACGGAGATACTAAAATAAAAGCACTGCGTATGCATTGGATATGAGATGGGAATACACTGAAAATCTGGTACGGAAATAAGACACGGTTCCAAAAGCGTTTAAAGCGCTTTTCAAACGTCCTTAATTTTGTCAGATTCTATTCAAGAGGCATGAACTAGCCACATACTGAGTTTTCAACCCCGTGAAATCTAAGTTACATTGAATGCGAGAATATTATCGTAGAAGAAAGTATGGCATTTGTTAAACGGAGATATGGAGGATACTTAATTAGTTCAATAATAACCTATGACATGTAAGATTAACAAACATCCATACAGCAATGTCTCATTCTATTACAATAATATTATAAATCCGAGAGTGTGGTATATGAAAACATATAATACTAAGTAAAGTAACTTATACTAATAATTCTTGTCCTTTCTAAAAGGTTTGTCGTGACAAAACAGGAGCACTAATATGCAAACGCTATGGATTTTTGGCCTTGATTTTACACCGTACACGCAAACCTTCGTTTACAAACAACATTATTTTAATTTTCGAAACGATCACTTAATAACGTCCTTCAAGCCTTTTGACCAAACCAGAACTGATATTATATAAAATCGCCAACACTAAAAAGATTGTGACAGTGTATAAGCGACATTGCTACAGATAGCACCACCAAATTGAAGGATCAGCAAGAAACAAAGGGAGCATCGTTTACCATCTACGTCCACTCGACAACAAACGCCTAGTTAACCTTTACAACTAGGTACAGGTGCGTTATGCAGTCGTATGTCTCACATATATCTCAACCTATTCAAAGTACAAAAATCTATTTAGAAGGCCATACAGACGTTCACATCTATAAGACTCTGTTGACTTATGGCATTTTAAACCTAAAATAGTTAAACGTTGCAGAATTCCGAAACTTCATTAAGCTGAACCTAGGTCTGTGCGAGGCTAAAATAAAACTATCGTACTTACATAGTTCAATTCTGTAAGAATACTACGGTCTCCAAGTCATTTGTTAAAATATGGAAAGAAATTGTAAAATTATGCTCCAAACTGATAAGAACTTCCGCATATACCGCAATGTTAGCTTCATTTTTACATACATATACATACATAACTTCACGCCTGTATCCCTTATGGGGTAGACATAACACCAGAAGTTATAAGACCATCTGATGTCACGTTTGACTTTGGAGGTATTAGCCTATCGCCCACAAAACACGCCAATAAAACCTCTGTCCCTTAACTGATCCAAAGCAGTAAACCATATAATATTCTATTGTAAGTAAATCTTTTAAAATCAAGCACTAAGAAACAACACAACAAGCTAGATTTAGAATGAATTCAGGTTTATCTCTCCCACACGACAGATAAAATCCTCTTTGCGGCAGTTCGCAGTTCTGTAAAAGCACTTACGAGAAAGTGTACCATATAGAAACTGTTTTATTTCGTGAAACGTCTAACGTTCTTAGACTTCGGAATGGCAGAAAAAGGTTTTGTATAGTGAGATAAAGACGGCTTGCACTGGCTTTGCGAAGATAAGAATTAGGTTTTTTCGACGACCTTTAATCTTGTCATGACGTTGCTCTTTGGGGCAGTGGGGCCTCGTAATTCGTGAGGTTGCGGGTTCGATTCCCGAGACAAGAAAAGTGTAACATTAATAAAGTTTTTATGTTCAAGGTTCCCCTAGTTCGATAGATGGTTTACCAAAGCACAAGCTTTCCTTTTGCTTTGGGGCCATATGTAGTTGATGTGATTGTCTGAGATTTTAGTTATTATTGTATTACTTATTTTTAACTAAGTACACTTCCAAAAAACTAAACAACACAAAATTTCTCAATTCATTCATCAATAATTCTACGTTGCTTACAACTAAACACACAAGCGAAAGTTACTTTAAACGGTAGAACAGTAATTTAATTGACAGGTGAGGCACTGCCCGCGAGAAGCTGAGCGAAGGCATCATCGGACGGCATGAACAACACTTTCACTGCGCGAGCGCAACGTTTAATGACTAATGGATGCCGAAGACAGCTCACTGAAGATTACTTAATGACAAAGTAGATTTTCTCTAAAAACTTTTAGCATTGTTTTTGAAGTGCTTGAAAGAAGTTGCTGTCAATAACCGTATGATAATAGCATATTTACTCGGTTCCAGCGTGATGAAATAAAACTGTTGTTACTCGTGAATTAAGTAGCTTTTTAGTATGTAGGTTTAACATCATTCGAGTTTACTCTACACAAACAAATATCAATAAAACAAGAAAAGCATTTGTTAACCCTTCCCATTTTGGTTTAAATTTTGTCGCATGTTTCAGTGATTATCAAAATTAAAATTTAATAAAAATAAGTCACTAACGATACTTCTACAGTATTTGTTAATTACAAGCGGCAAAAAAGGCGGTATCCTATACCAGCCGCGTTACTGATAGCTCTTTTTGTCAGTAGAGAGGTATGTGATGTGCTCGTATGCCCTGGGGTTATCCCTATCTAAGAGTAATCTTACTTCCGGCTTGATGCCTTCCGCTTCAACAATTCGCATGTAATTAATTAAAACTACAGGAAATACTTTGTAGAAAAAACACAAGTTTTGCCCTTGTTCGCTGGAATTACAACTTTTGTCACAAGTTTAAAACAATAAGTTTAGTGTCAGCATGATCATACATAATGCATAGTTACTAAGTTCACAATCAGGTTCCTTCCTTACTTGCTTTTAAAAAATTTCCAACTTACGTTATTTATTATACAGTCCGCAAATAATTCCTTACAGTGGAACTGGAATTTATGTCTGAAAATGAATTGAGCACAAAACGACAAAGCGGCTACGTGCGTCACTACACCAGCGGTTGTTCGTTCATCAATGTTTCAAAATATTTCATAACTATTGTGAGAGAGGAGAAAACGGGGCTTGTACAACAATTTCCCATTAAAATGCAAACGTTATTGAGTAACCTCATGTTATTGTCAAAAAAACGTGTAAATCAATAACAAAATTATTCTTTACTGTATGTGTCTTATCTAATCCTTACAATAAACTAACTGAGAAAGACACGTACCTACTAATATTAGATCGTGACCGGATCATAAAGTTGTCCACATGATACCAAAGTATTTAATGAATCATACAATATCATTTCATGGTCTACAAGTCAAAGTAGCTCATGCTGCAATTTTTCAACTTCTCGTAAAACTTTAACTGTAGCACAAAGTTGCTAATTATGAAGCAAGCAATTGAAAACAACGCGACTGTTAGTATTTTCAAATTAACCTACAATATTTTACCAATAAAATCATTAAAACAATCGAGCCATTGTGCAATTGTATGAACTAAATAACACAGCCTAGCAAGACGGTAAAAATATTGAAGCTAATAACGGAGTAGCGTTAATAAGTGACCCTCCATTATCATTCCTAACAGGTAATTTATAAAGCATGTTGATAGTCCCAGTTCTAGGGCATTATAACATTATTATAAAAATAACGCTATTTCCTGCTCAGACGCATAGAAACCTCGTGTAATTAGGCACGTTCCTTCACTCGCTTATCGGCAACCTCGTCTCTTCCGGTAACATTTGAAGATATAGTACCTACAGTACCTGCATGATGTATTAAAAGATCGAAGGAGTTATATGTAAAATTTTTTGCTCGTATAACAATACTAAAACGCTAAAGCATCACAATCAAGCTAACATCATACGAGACACTCATATACTCCGAATAGACCGTCTTTATTTGTAAGCGAAACCTGCCTAAGCTAATGAATAATTTATAAATGCTTGATTTTCGCAGACTTGTGTATATTCAAGGAGCTACATGTCACTTTCCAAATGAAGTTCACCTTCCAGGAGACGAGATTTGCAAGCTCCAATTTTAACAGCACTGCTACACGTTCATTTTCGTAATATCAATATGTCTTAAATAAATACATGTACCTAGTGTAAGTGCATACATAAACAGAAAAAAAATATGACTCATATGCAGTTTATAATAAAAATAAACATGAACGCTTTGGTATATTGGATATAATTCTACAGTTGTTGCAATTTGAACAATAGCTAAGTAACGAAAAAATATATTTCAAAAATTACCTTTATAGGCGCTTCCAAAAAACTGTCTAAATTCGAGGCGGGTCCTCGAAAGTGCCGAGGTAGCCGCCTCGAGAACACTACACTGCTCACTTAACATAACGTTCGTCCGTTCATATCAATGTTGCGCGAGAAACAGGCTGCGCAGTGGACGCACGCACTCAGAACCGATTTCTCAATCGGATATCTAAAAATTAATACAGCGCGCTTATTATGCTACTCTGATCAATATGGATGCAAGGATTGAATAGTATGCAAAAGTTTGACTTTTTCAGATTAGGTCAAGGTAGTGGTGATTAGAATTAAGAAAATATATTTTATATCCTTCGAAAACATTACTATGAGTGTGAATGTTTGTGAGGTTGAATGTATGGAATAATTGTGACTTTGTTAAGTTGCAACGGCAGGACGGGTTGAGATAAAGAGTAATGATTTTTATAGGATAGTTAGGATACTTTTATAGCAGATATCTTTTTGATCCTATTTCTATGAGATCGATATTTACCTAAGTAACAACTAGTTCCCATTATCCTTTTCAGAGATAAGAAATATATTAATCATTTCGTAGGGAAGTGCTTGCAATGTTGAATAATTAAAAATACAGTTTTTTTTTATTGTTGACGTTTGACGACTATCTCATCTACTTAATATTAAGTAAAGATGAGGTCATAGATGACAGCACACGGGTTCCCGAAGGAACTGGCCCTTTCTCAAGCATTGCCGGAACAATGGCCACGGTACAGATATCTAGATATCTACAGTATCTAATTCAACCTCATACAAATGGACGAAACGCGAGCCATACATACGCGGCTCGATCTCGGCATGCTCGAGTGTCTGCATGCCGAAACAATTGCTGATTGAGCTTTTTAATTTGCAGATTGTTTATACTTTCAAATTTAAGAATACATCTTTTCGTACGTCTCAGTCGAGGCGCAAGTATTTTTCGGTCGCTAATTTATAAGACCGATTTGTTATTCAAACGTAAACATGATTTTATGACACAAAACGTATTCTTGTTGAACACTTCCTATTTAATTCACTAAGTATTTTATTTGTTTATATAAAAAAAGTATATTTGCAGTCACAAAACTAAATGGAAGTAAACACATAGTAGGCAAATATAATTTCCTATGATTTAATTTATGGACTGTCCGCGATCATGGTGCTTGTAACGGACGTGCGAAAATAAAATCAAAAATCGTGGTAAGAATCCCGTAAATTCATTAAGTCATAGTGAAAATAACCGCGATAGTTTAAAACAAATATAATGTAAATGCTGAAGGCTATTATTTCAAAGATGCGGCCGAGTTGAATTACTGTATATATCTGTACATCATACATTGCCGCCGGAGCTAAAAAAGCTAGTCAGACGGACCCTGAAGTTGCTTGCCACTAAGCGGGGTCACTCGGATCAGTTGCCTTTTACGAAACGGTTATCCAGAAACGGAGGCCTATCCTAAGCTATTATATGCAGCCAAATAAATGTCTGATTCACTAAACTATTCAGTAGCTATGTATAAACTTAGCAACTTATTCGGTTGTCATAAAGTTCAAAGTCCAATGAAAATGTATACATAGTGTTATGTTCTGGTGGACGAGGGAGCCAAATAAGACACGACTTGTTATGATGGAAGTATATTGACATAATGTCCTACAGTGCTTCTTGAATTCGCGTTTTTCTCAGACGCCTATTCGCATTCTCTTGAAATATGAAATGAAGGCTGTGAAAACTTAACACTTAAGCAATATTTTGCAACTTTATTTTACTCATGAAGTTACTGAATGTTATCGATGGACTAATACGCCTTTTCATGGTCGCATGAAAGCCTTGCAGGCCGGTGCCCCGACATTATCGGAAAAATTACTTTAGGCCATCACCCGACCAAAACGCTCCATTCTGTGAACTACAGAAACTTGGCTTAGTGTCGATCAATGCTACATTTAAATAAGGACCGTTTTTCATATCTAAATAAATTCCTAAAATCTAACTTAATATGAATACTGTACTGTTTTAAGGTACTAACTCTACCAAATAAATATACCGATTTTATTTTAATATTTTATGTTAGTAGGACATTAATATAATTTTTTAAAGAATAACAAACTTACCGAATATGTTTGTAAATCATTTATTAAGTAAGATGTAGATAGTTTTATAGTGTGAATTATAATAATAATACTACAACTAATTATTTGTGAAGCACCATTTTATATATTTTTTTTGACATTTCCTATTGCTTTTTACATGCATTGGCTGTACAATTGATATTGTATAGAATACGGGAATACAGATTGCTTGCTATATAAAATGTGCTTGTGACAAAACTTTAATTGTGTATAATTTTACAATATAGACATACATTCATCACTCAAACTTTTTCTTTACCAAGAGTAGTAGTTATCGGATATACCTACCCGTTTTTGGAGGATTCCATACTGTCAGAAATGTCTAACTTATGCAACTGAAAATGCAGGAGTTGATATGCTAGCTGGTCATAAAATAAATTAATTAATAAAAAAACTTTTCTAGTAACTTAACTACACTGGGCATTCTCGTGTTCTATCCTATGACCTGTTGTCTTAGTTGAAGGACAGGCTTCACAAAGCGGATATATACCACCAATTTGCAACTATGTTTGATGGCTCAGCACAGAGGGTACCGAGTAAATTAGTTCCTACAAACAGAACAAAGGACCAGTACTCTGACTTAGGGTGTTTTATATTACTACTAAAACTCGAAAAGTGCCTCTACTGAGAAGATCAAAACAGCAGAACAGGCACCTGTTATCTTCTATGTATCGGTTGCAATTAATCCGCAAGCAGAAGTCGTGAAAATATTACAGAAATGAATAAAATCAATAACAGTTATCTCTTTGTGCTGATAACATAGTGCCTCATAGTTGAGTATGTTGAGTCTATGATTAATAATTGTTTAGAAACTTTCATGTAAGATATATGTGCAAATAGCCTTGCTGTACTGTTGTTATGTAAGCAACAGAGTGACTATGTTAACTGTTTGTATCACAAAGTATTTCCCATGGATCTTCCTAGCATGAGAAATAAAACTGGATATTTTTTACTAAAAACAACAACAATCATTATGGCAATCATTGTGCTCACGCTTACACAATGATTATCATAGATAATTAGTTCCACTAAATTTACAAACATGTTTAACCTTTTACATTCACATCATAGACTACCTCTATGGGGCAGTGTAGCTGGCTTGAACGTCAGAGGATATAGGTTCTAACCCTACTCAACAAACTGGTTTAACTTGAGTATTCTTATATCACTTCTTAAATAATAAAATTTAAAGTTTTATAAATATAAGTTATTTAAAATAACATAAAAATGCAATTGTTGTCCCTATTTTACAAGATCTCTATTTTTAAAGGCCTGTCATCATCAAAAAATTTAATGAATATTCAAAGACATGACATGATTATTCCCAACTTACATATATGTGAATAAGAAAGTAGGTAATATAAATAATGAAAGTAGGTGACTCAAATAAAGAATACAATGAAAGACCATTGAAAGTAAATTTTTACATGAATTATAAATTACAAGATTATTAATTTTTAGTAATCAAGTAGGTCACTTAAATAAATGTTATTAAGCAAAAAAACATCACATATAAATCGTAAGTTATATCTATTGCAATTTATGATTCTGTGTAAAGATCTTGTTTGCACTTTGGAGTAGTTTTAAGAATAATTGCAGTTTTTACATTAAATAATAAATTATATATATTTTATCGTTAAACACTTTACTAAGGAATTTGGACAAAGATGGGGTTGTAGTCAGGAAGATATAAGAAACCTAAAGTTAAAATTACATTATTAATTAGCTTCAACTAAATTTGAAGAGAAACAATTCTATGTACTTACATACCTATAGTTTTGGTTATTATTTTAGGAAACTGCTTCTACTAAAGCTGTACTTAGATTTCATGTTAAGCAGTTAGTTATTATGCAAGTACAATTTGATATGGGACAAGAGCCTAATAAAATATCGATATGTCAGTCTGCAGTAAGAAATTTATTGAATTTAAATGGAGGCTACGAGGCGACACAAACATTTCTAGATTTATAAACTTTACGTAGCATAAATTCATATAAGTGCATAAATATAATCCATATTTTAAGAACTGAGTCAAAAATTGAACTGTACATAACAATATGCTAAGGATTATCTTAGCAGAAAGCTTCCACTGAGCTACTATTAACACTAACTTAAATATAAATTGCAAATTTCAGCAAACAACTTAGGAATTACATTTGAAATGAAATGGGATAAAACAGAAACAATAAACTACCACAATTATAGCACAAAATAAATAAAAATAATAAATAATAAAATTACATATCAATATTGTTTATAATAATAATAATAATAAAATAATAATAAAATAATTTATTGACACAATTTGAACACATTACATTGAAAATAACAGAAAAAAATACATATGCGTCAAATGGGCATTTTCAGCATGAATGTTGCCGTGAGGCAACGCTGTTTTCCAAAATACCCTTTGCTTGGTGCCTCATTTATTGGATAGTCTATATATTTATACAAAAATAATTTTAATTTAATCTAATTTTCAATATTTATACAAAAAAAAAAAATTCATAATTATCGGTACATTAAATAATAGCTTGTTAATAATAAGCTTAAAATTATATTAGATGTCAAATTAAGGTAGAAAAAGAAAAAAATGCTCTATTGACATAAGACAGAGAAAAGTAATACATAAATACATAAATTTTAAATTAATTATCATGATAATATGTCTCAGAGAGGAAAAAATAATAATAATAATAACAAAAAAATGATGATGATGAACATGGATAATAGAAAATGTCTTGTTAAGGCTGAAACGCTGTGCATACTTAATTGAAAAATAACTTTTGGGCATCTTTATCGTTAATTTGGTCATCCAACATAGATATTTTTAATTTTATCTTAAAACTAGTCTTGGACAAGTGAGCTCGGTAAGGAGGGGGCAGATCATTCCAGATCTTGGCCGCACGGTACCTGAAACTACCCATAAAAGCGCTGCTAAAATGCTTACTAACCGGGAGCACCATTTTATTTTTATTACATACTCTGGCTTTATTTTCCCGGGATTCATGTCTCCAATGCATTTTATTAAATAAGTATAAATTAAATAAGTATTAAAAGTTTACTAAATAGGTCAAGTGATAAAAATCAGACTAATAATTAACATTTTAGGATTTAATTAAAAAGATACGATTTAGAGGTAGCTTTTCATAAATATTTTCCTACACTCTGACCGATATTTTGTTTCACAAGATTTCTATAAAAAACTTATGTCAATAAATTGTCTAAGAAAATCCGAAAATTTACCTGTATGGGCAAGTCGCCGACCGACAAGGGGCGAGTCAAGCAACAGGCGGCGGAGCGACCAGCGCCCTAGCGCTCCGCCCGCCCAGCTGCAGCCACGTCGTGATCCCTCACTACCGCCCACCATCATTCCAGCATAACTTCACAGCACAGATTTAACACAAAATACAGATCACCGATAATTCACACTATAAGCAAAGCAATATAATATGATCTTTACAATTTATATTGTTTACTATAACAATTGTTTCACTTCATTGTTTCGATTCCCAAACTTAAAAATCGCCAACCAACAATAGTTGAAGACGACAAGACACGTCTTAACAAAAAGGTATTTTTCTTACAGGAGGCGTCAATTATATTGTAAGGAATTTTCACAACACGTAAACATCAGTCAATAAACTTGATGAATTCGATAAGATTCTTCTTAAGATAAATAACTCGTTGAATTAGGTTTCCAAAAGCCACAGTAAATAATAAAAGGCTCAAGTTCAGTCTACCTACTCTTCTCTTCAAACTTCATTCAACAACTCAATTTAGAGAATCAATCATTATCTACTAAGATAATTCTATGTTTCAATCACCCTTAAACTCGTGAAACTCTTTAGCTGTATTTATTCAGAGCATATTATAACTTCCGAGGAAAAAACACGTCTTATAAAAAAGGGTTCATACAAAAAAGTGTTCGAGAGGTCTAGCCGCCAATAATAATAATAAAATTAAATCGAAGGGTGCAGGATTTTAAATTAAATATGGTTGGCTTACATATTCCACACACATCGAATTTTCTACATATATAGAAGTAACTTACAAAATAAACTATCACAAACGATGCTTCTAGAAGACTAGGTATTCTATCAAAACAACTTGACCTCGTATATTAGGATATTGAAATTAAAAACTTTCAACAAAAAGGAGAGGTTATAACCTGATTAATATCCATTTTATTACTAACTGTGCCACAAAGTATCATCATAGAGTTAAGAAATAATAGACAGGTTTTTGAAAATCACTACTTTTTTTTGGGAACACACACATTTTCATAAGTATTAAAAGTCTTAATTATAAATCGGACTTCAGTCACCTCACTGAAATGAAACCGTCTGTATATTATTCTTTATTATTCCAATTATTAAAACTATCACAGGATACTTAAAGTATTTCACAAACATTTTAATTTTCATAATAATATTCCGTATAATGGTTTTTTGTATTCACCAATACGTCGATAGTGATAGAAATAAGATCAAGATCAGACGCCAGTGGTCACAGCTTCGATTCCCGCACGGAACAAGAAAAAAAAATGTTCCAGGTCTGGGCGTTTATCCATACAAGGTTTCTTTTTGATATCCCATTTTGAGATTTTGTTCCTTACTAAAAAATAATATTTTTTGCCATAGAAAATGTGGTTCAAAAGTGCATACTTTCCAAGATATCATCAATCTTAATTTAATGAGTTCATAAATTATCACCCTTGCAAAATCTCTTCAACATTCATTCAATAGACGCGTCTCACTGAAGCAATACTATAAACAAAAAAAAAATTAACGTTGAGAAACGTTGCATACTATTTACAGCGCAAAACGCTGCGAACTGTACCTGATATAGCGATAATAAAGGGATAGAAAATCTTACTCGACACCTTTAAGGTCGTCTTAAGTTTATTATCATTCTATGTCATTGTCACACAATTATAAAAAATCGTAAGACAACATTGTGTCGCCGAGATATACTTTATTCGTCAGATAATTTTTATCTGATGATTGAGAAATCAGCCCTGTATCACCTACATAAATAATAAAATCCCCAGACAATCACAACAAATACATGGCCCCAAAGTAAGATAAGCTTTTGTTATGCGATACCATGTAGCGAAGTATGGGGAACCAGAATATAAATACATAAAAAGATAAACACCCAGACACGGAACTTTTTTTTTAGTTCCGTGCGGGAATCGCACCCGCAACCGCTGGCGTCTGAGGCAGACAGGTTTAGCCCATCGCCAAAGTGGTCTTCAAAAATTACATGATCCCATTAATACCCTAGTGTTATGGGAAATAAAGCAGAACACCTTGTATATTTATTTATATTCTTCAAGATCTGCTTAGTTTGGGGTCATGGAGTTGGTGTGATTGTCTAGAGATTTTATTTTTATTATTTATTTATAACTGAAACTGTTACCAGGTTTCACATGAACAAAAAATAACGTTGTGTATAAAAGATAAACACCCAGACACGGTACATTTTATTTTCTTCTTGTTCCGTGCGGGAATCGAACCCGCGATGACTGGCGTGGCGTCTGAGGCAGACAGTGTTACCCCATAGCCAAAGTGGTTATCTTCTTATTTCTGAAGTGGTTATCATAATTCGAGTTTGACTTGACTTTGACAGCCGAAACTTCTCAACCCTTTCCAATATGGTTTCCATCCTGGGCATAGTACAACTACAGCCTTACTTAAAATTACGGAAGATATTCGCATGGGCATGAAGCAGAAGAAACTTACTATTCTGACACTGGTGGATTTCAGTAATGTCTTTAATACAGTAGATTTCGACATCCTTCTGCAAATGCTTCGTTCTCTTAACATATCTCCATCGACTATTGACTGGTTTCATACTTACTTGCATGGACGCTGGCAACGTAAATCTACTGAGATGGATATTTCTGATTGGTGTGATGTTAATGCCGGTGTACGGCAAGGTGGCGTGTCGCCACAAAGCAGTCTCGATGGTCGGTCAAAAGCTCTAGTGCTACATAATACGAATTTGAAACATATATCGGACTGGAGTCACAAACACGGGCTTATTGTCAACCCTCTTAAGATGCAAACAATCATCATCGGCAGTAATACGATGATTCCTCGAGCACCTGAACTGGAACTCTCTATCTCAAGTTGAGTTTAATGGCGTTACCATTCCTTTCAGTGACATTGTAATGAATTTAGCTATCACCTTTAATCGTACACTTTCCTGGATACCTCAGAACTCTGAAGTGAGTAGGAAGATGTTTGCCGCGGTGAATTCGCTCAAGCGACTTCGCAATTTTCTCCCTGTTGCTACTAAAATTGCGGTAGCACAATCTCTCTTACTTCCTATTCTCGACTATGCTGATGGCAGCTATCTTAACCTAACTGAACTCCTTAATAAACTTGAGCGGCTCCATAGTCTCTGCATAAGGTTCGTGAATTTCACAACATAAAAAACTTCCGTGCTGAATTTCTTTGGACGATTGATTTTTTATCTGATAGATGGGATGATATCTGATGTCTCTGAGACTCTCAACTCCAGTGAGGAGTTTGAGTTTTCCTAATTCATTATATAAAAAAAAAACATCTCCTTTTCTCTCAAGAGATGGCGTTCGTAAAAAACTCGCTGTCAAAATTCAATACGCAAAGACATTTGTAAGAAAAGCATGTGGAGCCATCTAAAATGAAATCTATTAACTGGTTTTTCTATATTTTTAAAATGTCACTTTGAAAACCTCTCTCTCATCTCATTGATGAACTGCTCAATGTGCTCACCTCTCTGTGTCTGTCAGTCACATTGTTGTCTTCTTCTGTCTGACTGACGTTGCAAATTCGCAATCCGAATTTGTTTGTACTTTGTACGGACTGTCAAGTGATTGTCATTGTGGTACACACGTGTTTTGTTTTTTCTCGCATATTTTCGCTATTTTTTGGTCTTTTTGTTGAGTTATTTAATCACATTGGGTTAGTTTATGTTTGTTTTGTGTTGTTTTTGTGCTGCCCCATCTTGGTAAGTGTAGTTTTAAGGCCATTCACCATTCTCGTTCATGATGGAGATGGACAACATCCCACCTAAACCTCCTGATCCTATTATAATAGATCATGCAGATATTCTCAATACTCCCCCTAACTCCCAACCCAAAAAACGTCCTTCTGAATCCTCTGATCCCATTTCTATCCCTAAAAAACATATTGTAGACCCTGCCATTTCCTCTCCCTCTATCCAATCCTTATATGTCCACCCTAGTCTCTTAGAAAGGAAAACTTATTCTAATATTGATAAGGGTCCTTTCATTGTCCATGTTTCCCGTTCCGAATCCCAGCCCTCTGCGGGCACAACTCTCAATTCATTGCAATTTGGCAGATTTTTAGTTTCTAGTAATATTAAGAACATTAAAAATGATGGTGTTAAGAGCGTTGGTCGCAATCGTGTCTCCGTCGAATTTACGACGGCTGTTGCGGCCAATGAATTTATGGATAACCAGCATCTCACTAATTACAAATATGTATCAGTTATTCCTACCTATAATGTAACGAGGATGGGTATAATCCGTGGTGTGCCAACAACTTGGTCCATGGAGGAACTGGTTGAGGGTATCTCCTCCTCGCAAAACAGTGGACTCATACTCAAGGCTAGAAGATTCAACCGCAAAGTGTCCAATCCTACTGGCCCTTCATGGGTTGCTACCGGCTCAGTCGTCCTCACTTTTTCTGGTCAGAATTTACCTGATAGAATCTTAGTCTTCAACTCTTCCCTTCCTGTTGAACCTTATATTCCCCCATCCATCCAATGTCTTAATTGCTGTCGGTTTGGTCACGTCAAAATCCAGTGTCGCTCCTCTCCTAGGTGCTTCCGATGCGCTCAGCCCCATCCTGGTGATTCCTGCACAGTCCCTATTGAAAATTCCTCCTGTCTCCAGTGTTCAGGTCCACACCTAGCCACTGATAAGACCTGCCCTGAACATTCCCGCCAAAAGGCTATTAAAATTTCAATGTCTCATAATAACATTTCCTACCAGGAAGCATCTGCTCGCTTCCCCGCTGTCACTAAATCATATGCGGATGCATTTAAATCTCCCACCATAAATCCCTCTCCCTCGGTATCTACATCAAAATCCTACAAAAAAACTTTTTTCTCACTGCCCAAACCTAGATCACCTTTGTCCCCTGGCTACGATAAATCTGCACACCAGGATATCATTAGAAACCGCAACCCACCTTCTCCCACACCCGGTTGCGCTTTAAACAATCCCTATGCAAGAAATTCTAATGAAAATCTCTTAGAGAATCTTCTATCTGTTGTTATCAGCATAATATCATCTTGCGATGACGTCCCCCTACCGTCCAACGTTGCATCCAAACTTAACACGCTTTTTGCTTCCCTCAACAATGGCTACTCTGCTCCAGTGGAACTGTAGGAGTCTACGCCCTAAATCCCACGAGCTCACTCATCTGGTACATCAACACGACCCCCTGGCTATTGCGGTCTCTGAGACATGGTTTGTTCCAGGCAGTAGATTCCGACTGCCGGGATTTGCCTGCCTCAGGGACGACAGGTCGGATGGTCATGGTGGTGCTGCCCTTTTTGTGAAATGCTCACTCCCCTATTCTCTTATCCAACTCCCCATCCACTCCTTCAATATAAACATTGTGGCGGTTACATTTGTAAACTTTACTCTTGTTTCCGTTTACATCGCTGATCCAACAGTCACTCTTATCAATGAATTCCGCTCCCTCATCTCCTCAATTCCCAATCCTATCCTTATCCTTGGAGACTTTAATTGCCATCACAGTTTATGGGGTATGTACTGCTCCATCCCGGATGATGGCCCTGGTAGGTGTTTGGCGGACGTCATTGATGATTTGGATTTATGTGTCATGAATGATGGACGCCCCACGCGTATTGCGGGCCCAAATCGCCGGGGTGGCGCGGTAGATATCTCTATCTGTTCTCCTTCCTTAAACCTATCTTCTTCTTGGTACCGTCTCAGCTCCCTTCATGGTAGTGACCACTACCCCATTACCCTTTCTGTTCCCATTTCTGCCCATATTCCCAAAAAACTTCCTCCCTTACTCCTTCACAAAACTCAGAAGGCTGACTGGGCCAGTTATGCCCTATCTACAAATGTCCTGTCTTCTTCAATCCCCATCCCCTCTCCTGAAAATATCCAATCCTGTTATGATTCCTTGGTATCCTGCATCCTTTCCTCGGCAAACTCGCATATCCCCTCCAAAAACCCTGATCGTAAGTGTCGGGCCTCCCCACCTTGGTGGGACTCAGAGTGCTCTGAAATGATACGTAATAGGAGAGTAGCAGAAAGATCATACGGCGCGTCTATGACCCTCGAAAATTTCTTGTGTTACCAGAGAATAAGTGCTCAAGCCAGGAGGCTATTTAAAAAAAAGAAACGGGCATCATGGCGCACTTTTTGTGAAAACCTAAGCCCTCGTACCCCTCCCTCAATAGTTTGGAATTCCCTTAAGCGCTACCGCGGTTCTGCAGCCATACCCCTCTCTCCTACATCATTCAACCCTTCCCTGTGGCTCGACCCTTTTTTTGATCGAATTGCTCCCCCATTTGTCCCACTACTTGAGCAGTTCCCACTCCCCTACCCATCCTTGTCCTCAACCAATCCTTTGGATAGCCCCTTCACTATCCATGAACTAAATCTTATTCTCAGTAACCTGAAGGACTCCAGTCCAGGTCTTGATGGCATTCCTTACTCCTTTATTACTAAAGCAGGTTCCCAATTTCGGGAGGTCCTCCTCAGTATCATCAATACTATTTTCCTAACAGGTGTTATCCCCCCCTCCTGGAAGCAATTTTTAGTTATCCCTATCCTTAAGCCTGGAAAAGATCCCTGTGATCCAAATTCTTTCCGTCCAGTCACTATAGCTCCCACTCTCCTTAAAATCACGGAACACTTGGTGAAACTGCGACTGGAATGGTTTGTTGAAAATCATTCGCTCCTTAGTCCTTCCCAATACGGTTTTAGGAAAGGCCGTAGTACGATGGACAGCCTGAGCATTTTCATCGCGGATTTAAGATCAGCTTTGTCTGATAATGAATCCGTGGTGGGAGTGTTTCTGGATGTCTCTTCGGCCTACGACAGTGTCCACCTTCCCCTACTCAGGCAGAAAATGCTCCAGCTGAGTATTCCGGAAAGGCTGACATCCTTTACCTTTAATCTTCTTGCTGGCCGATTTGTCAAGATCCGACATCAAAATGCTCAGTTTTCATCCCGTACAGTATGGCAGGGCCTTCCTCAAGGTTCTGTCCTCAGTCCCTTGCTGTATAGTATTTACACCTCGGATCTGGACAGATCGGTTACTCCCTTCTGCAACATTCTCCAGTATGCTGATGACATTGCTCTTTACCTTCGCGTAAGAGTAATAGAGGCAGCTTCCAATCCCCTCAATAATGCCCTATCCTACCTCGGCAACTGGCTTCATCTTCATAACCTCTCCCTGTCCTCCTCCAAGAGTAGTGTCTTAATATTTACTAGGAAAAGACAATACTCCCCTCCCTCTATTTCTTTCCTTGGCCAACCAATTCCAATAGTCCCTGAAACCAAGTTCCTTGGAGTTGTTCTTGACTCTAAACTATCAGGTTCAGGTCACCTAAAATATATCGCCAGGAAGTGCGAAGCTAACATCAACTTGCTTCGTTGCCTGTCTGGTGTTTGGTGGGGCTCCCATCCTTACACTCAAAAACTTCTTTATAACGCCCTAGTGAGAAGCGTCATTGACTATGGTTCTTTTCTGCTGGAACCCTGCAACAAAGCGGGACTTGATTTAATTACGAAAATCCAGAACAAGTCAATGCGCATTATCCTAGGTGCAATGAAATCGTCCCCTACAAATGCCATGAGAGTGGAATGTTGTGAGCCCCCCCTACATCTTCGCAGACAATTTCTTGCCGATAGGTTTTATGCAAGAACACTCCAATTGTCCTCCCACCCTTTACATTCCATACTCAACTCCCTGCAGAGTTCCCTTCCAAACTCGCCATACTGGCGCAACAAAGTCCCTCCCCGCCTATTGTCCAGCCACTCTTCCTTAGTCCCATCCTCTACTCCAATCTTTCAGTGTGAATCCCAACTCCTGTTTACCTTACCATATGAATCCTTAGTGTTCTCCCCCCCAATCTTGACTTACTTTGGCGTGTCCAAAAACGATCCCAATGCCAACCTCATATTTAACAGGATCATAAATAGTGAGTGGAATGATTGGACCCAGATCTTCACAGATGCCTCAAAACTCTCTACTCAGGGAGGTGTTGGGGCAGCTGTGTGGATCCCCAATTTCTCAGTCCTCCTCTCGTATAAGTGCCCTCCCGAAACCACAGTTTTCACTGGGGAGTCTATTGCTCTCCTAGAGGCCGTCAAGTATGTCCTGGAGAATAGACTTAACCATTCATTAATACTTTCCGATTCCCTGAGCTGCCTTTTGGCACTCAAATCTAACCCCTTCCTACTAGGATCCAAATTCCCATCCATTCTTCAAATTAAATACCTTCTATTTCTCTGTTCCCTTGAAGACATTAACATAGTTGTAGCATGGATCCCTGGTCACTCAGGAATAACCGGTAACTCAACTGCTGATTGTTTTGCCAAGGATGCTATCGAGACCGGTTCACTGGAGCACTACAGGTGCTTCTCTCAGGATCTTAGCCTTCTGGCTAAGTCCAGATTGGACCTAACCTGGAAGAACGAATGGGAGAAGTCCCGTACTATAGTAGGCAAATACTATGGCGACATCCAACCCATATTACCAAGCCAACCGTGGTTTTACAAACAGAAAAAGCACAGCAAAAAGGTTACCTCAGTAATAAGTAGACTACGGCTGGGTCACTGTTGCTCTCCCGTATTTCTGCACAGGATTGGAGTCCGCGACTCCCCACTCTGTGATTGTGGACTAGAGCCTGGTACAGTGGACCACATTTTTTTTAGTTGCCCCCTTCTTCCTGTATCCCTCTATGATTTCCTTCCCCCCCAAGTTCCCAGACCATCCAGCATGAAAACCCTCCTCTCCTCTAACCACCCTCCTATCCTTAAAACCCTTTGTAAATTTGTCAGTCAGTATAATATTTCTGTGTAAACATGTGTTAATCTATGATACTAACACAAGTTGGTTAATCCTTGTTTGTTTTTTGTCAGTGATGGTTCTAAACGTGTGGTCTTATTGTTTTAGGTAACTCAACGCCCGGTCTACGTCGCGCACCACTTGTAGTGTTAATTCATTTGGTCCTTTACTCTTAATACCGTGTCTATCCCATCACATGATACTGGCAGTAATAGCTTGTCGCCTCATATCGACGGCTGGTTGCCAAATTGTCAAGAATTGAATTGAATTGTACTTTGTACGACGTTTTGGGCCAAATTTGGAACCGAGACGAAAGAATTAATAAATTCCGCCCGGTGGTGCAGTGTCAGGAAAAATATCAATTGTGGAACGAAATAATTTTATTCGCGTTGCAAATCCGGCGCAAGTGAAATAATGAATAAAAATATTCCGGAATAATACAAAACACAACTAGACTGTCGGCATCTTATTCTTGTATATTTTTTAAAGATTTTTAATATATTAATATTGTAAAGAAAGTTTCAGCCTTGAATAGGTATTTAACAATGGCAGTGTTATTTCACAAAAGTTTGTGTGTGATTTTTCTAGCTTATGTTTTATCAAATGTTTTATGCGAGAACAAATACAGCAAGGATGCGAATCAAAAGAAGGCTAACATTCCGGTTGTAGATTTTAGAACTTTAGAAAAGCCTTTTAGAATGAACAAATTAAATATGGTGTGGCTGAAAGCACAACAGGTATATTGTGTATTAAATATATAGCTCAGTATAATAAAATTATATTCCTAATTGTTAGATTATTCAAATATTGTAAAACTATTACTGTTTTTTGTGATGCTTATATCTGAAATAAACGATTATTATGACTATAGCTTAGCAATTGATTGTACTGACTACCTAATTTTCATTTCTTTTTTGTAGCGACTTACTGAACCAAAATTGAAATCATTGTATAGTGATCTAATGATTCAAGATAAAGATGAAATTACCTTAAAACGGGTGAAAAGTGAAGGTGGAGACAAGGAAGGATTTAAAGAGGCTGAACTTAGAAAAAAACTTGCTAATATAATGAATTTATACAATTTATTAGAGCACTTTGAAGATAATGTGCAAAGGCACAAACAGCACCCGGTACGCACATTACTAATTTGGATTATAATAAATATTTCTGTTTTAAAAGGAGTGTAGATTTTTGCAACACCACTAAAACTGATTACAGACTAAACAGATTTGATCATTTTATTGGTGTATTCACTTATCTTACCTTAAAGCACTGCATATGAGAAGATACATTCACTCAAAGGCAGATGTTATCTGCAGATATCTTTGTATATTATGCAGATGTGATTTGCAGGTATCTGTCAATATATTTCGGAATCTGCATTTGCTGACAGATGCTGGTAGATGCAAATGTATATTAACTGCCCTGTGTGTTCATATAAATTGTATGCAAAACCATATTGACAGATATGTGACCGCAACTTCCCTGTGTGTGTTACCTGCTTAAGCCAATTTTGATGCTTTACCTATTTTTGCTTTGAGCATGTATTCTGCATTAAATCCTGTCATAATTGAGACTTTCTGGTAATAGAAATAGCTTAAATGCAAAAAAAAACATTACAAGAATGCTAGTACAGGGAGTTCTGTAGATTTTTGTGCTAAATATCAGCTCAGAATGTTTGTAGCTAGACTAACTTTTCTTGAGAATTACCTAGTTTATTTATTAAACAACACTTATAAAAATCATATGACCATATAAATACATATGCTCTGATGTATGCAGTGTAGACATTGTACATAAACCCAGTATATTTCATTCAAGTACTATTTACTTGAGGAAATTGATTTATTAGAGTTGTAATTTTAAAAACATTACATACCCTTTGGATTTTGTACTGTTTGTAAATTAACTGAAAGGATTCAGTAACTAGAAATCATAATTTCTTTCTCAGGCTTTTAACTCTGCTATGGATGATAGTATCAATAAGAGCTTATTCAAGGACAAGAAGCTAAACCAGCTGTGGTCTAAAGCAGAGACTTCAGGATTCACCAGTGAAGAACTTGGAGCTCTGAAGGAAGAATTCATGCATCATCAGGATAAGATTGATCAGTACTATGAGTTGCTTGACAACTTAGAAGAGGGGAAGAAAGATGGATATAAAAGTATGTTTTTTTGTAAAATTATTGTATATACAGGGTGTCCCAAAACTCGACGTCAACCCGGAACCGGGTGACAAGGCAAGTCATGCTGGTTATCAGAAAAATGTTTAAAAAAATCTAAGTCACGTGTTCTCAAAATTATTGGCATTTTAAAAAAACACGCAAAATTTCACACCCTGTGACAGTGTTTTTGCTGCTGTTGCCACAAATGTTCACTTTTGGAAACTTTTTTTTTTATATGTAACCCTGAATAATGCTTCTCTAAACTGTTATCAACATTTCAAATCTAGCTCCTCGAGCTTGCATAAAAATAGGACTTATTTCCAAGAAAAAAATTAAAAATTAAAAATGGCCTAGTTTTAACTGTCTGCATTGAAAAAAAATTGTACTACGCGAGTTTGGCAAGTTGTGACAAAAGTTGGCGCATTTAGTAAGGATTCCAAAATGGTATGACACTTGGCAAATTGTAGCTGCTATCATGAACAAAAAAAAATATTTCCATGAAAACCCATTTTTAACTTTTTTTCTTACTTGGTTAAAATTGCAAAGCTTATCGTTGGTTACATTGGAGCCGATTCCAATGTACACACTGATTAAATTTAACTGAATTGTACATTGTACTGATGTACTCGTCTATCTTTATTGAATGAACAGATTGTTCACTTTTAATTTTTTTTTTTTAGTGTGTGCATTGGAATAGGCATTTATTGTTAAAGGTTTCAATTTTAAATAAAACAAAATTTTAATACCAACGTTTATTAATAAAATTTACAATAATTCTTAAAATGTTATAATAAGTGTTCGAAATGCCTTCCTTCGGCGGCAATACAAGCGCGACATCTTTTTAAAAAAGATCGAGCTATCTTTCTAGCGTATCGTCCATTATTTACAAATTGAGCTGCTTCAGCTATTCTCTGCCGTAATTCATGTTCACTCCCAATGGGCTTCTCGTAAACTTTTTCTTTAACAGCTCCCCAGTAAAAAAAGTCTAAAGGATTCAAGTCCGGTGAACGGGCCGGCCACGAGATTGGTCCAGCCCGCCCGATCCATCTCCCAGGAAGCTCTTCATCGAGGTACTCTCTTACGGGGCGAGCAAAGTGCGCTGGGCACCCATCTTGTTGGAACCACATTTCTCTGTAAATGCTTAGCGGCACGTCTTCTAATAAATTTGGAAGATGGTTTTGAAGAAAGTCTAAGTAAACCTCGCCAGGTAATGCATCAGGCAACTCAAAAGGACCAATTATTTTGCCATTCAAAATTCCGGTCAACATGTTAACTTTGAATCGGTACTGGGACCGATCCTGTCTCGTTAAATGAGGGTTTTCAACACGCCATTCATGCAGGTTGTGCATGTTCACGTAGCCGTCCTTTTTAAAAGTTGATTCGTCCGACCATAAAATTTTTGTTAGAAAAAGTGGGTCATCTCTGTACCTCTCCAATATCGTCCGGCAAAAATTCACCCTATTTTGGTAGTCACCGGGTAATAATGTCTGTACTCGCTGTACGTGGTATGGGTGTAGGTCATTTCTTTTTAAAATACGGTGGGCTGAATTTTTGGGCACTCCGGTGTTCGTTTCAATAGCTCTTACTGAAGTACTTGGGTCTTCTTCGACAGCCTGTAGAACTTCTTCTTCCATAGGGTTGGTGGGTCTGCCTCCACCATGCGTTTGATTTGGGAGGCGGCCTTCTGAGAAGAGCAACCGATGCACATTCGTAAACACCCGATGATCGGGGTAACTAGCAGCGTTTGGGTACCTTTTGCGGTAAAGTCTGGCAGCAGCACTGGCATTACACCTGCACTCACCATAAATAAGGTGCATATTAGCGTATTCGCGAGTGGTATACGAAGACATCTCGGCACTTGTCACACACTCACACAATAGCCCAGAGGAAAGCAAAGGTCGTCGTTAAGAGAAAACAAACAGTCCGAATCTAAATCGCAAGCAATCACAAGTCCATAAACATAGCCAAAAGTAAACAGTACGAAATCAACACAAACGAATACGAAAACAAGCGCAGTAAACGAAGGAACGTAACGTACTGACTGGTTTGTAATGTGTATCTACAATAGCGAATACCTGGCGTCACTCTCTGTCTCGCTCGCACTTGAGAAGGTGACTCTCTCCGTCTCACTCAATCACTTTAGCACAAATACTATCTCGCTTACACTTGCTAGAAAGACTCCTTTGTCACAACTTACAATTTACGACTCTTTGGAAAACCTTGGGCCCATTAGAATATTTTTTAACCAGGTAAGAAAAAATTGTTGAACACTGGATTTTTACGAATTTTTTTTTTGTTCATGATAGCAACTACAATTTACCACGTGTCATACCATTTTGGGATCCTTACTAAATGCGCCAACTTTTGACACAACTTGCCAAACTCGCGTAATACAATTTTTTTTCAATGCAGACAGTTAAAACTAGGCCATTTTTAATTTTTAATTTTTTTCTTGGAAATAAGTCCTATTTTTATGCAAGCTCGAGGAGCTGGATTTGAAATGTTGATAACAGTTTAGAGAAGCATTATTCAGGGTTACATATCAAAAAAAAAAGTTTCCAAAAGTGAACATTTGTGGCAACAGCAGCAAAAACACTGTCACAGGGTGTGAAATTTTGCGTGTTTTTTTAAAATGCCAATAATTTTGAGAACACGTGACTTAGATTTTTTTAAACATTTTTCTGATAACCAGCATGACTTGCCTTGTCACCCGGTTCCGGGTTGACGTCGAGTTTTGGGACACCCTGTATAAATATAATATAAAGTATTATTAGTGAATATTATTAGCAACGAATGCGGAGCATTAAAAAACTGACTTCACTAACTTCTAAATCCTTGTCAAAACTCGGGCTGTAGTATAAGGTCATTAAAGTAAAAATTCTCTTTTTCCATTCACATTTTTTTTTTAATTTGAAATTTTTCAATAAGTATCTTAATGCATTTTAATGAAATTTATATGGGATCACCTCAGAAGTATTCTCTACTATATGAAATAAGAATATTCAAAATTGAATCATAATTGTAAAAAAATTGAGAACCTCATCCCCATTGACGACCAGCTGGTGTAGGGGTAATGTACATTGCCTTCTATGCCAGAGGTCCTGGGTTCAAATCCCGGTGGCGACGGATATTTGAGTGATGAACACAGATATTAGTCGTCAAGTCATGGACGTTTATTTGTTTATTTAAGTTTATTATCTAATTAAAAATATGTTTTTATTCAATATGTATGTTTATATATTTCTTAAGTATATCAGTTAACTAGTATCCATAACACAAGTTCTTTAAGAAACTTAATTTGGGCTAGATAATGTTGTGTGAGTATCAGAAAAATTTATTATTATTTATTATTACTTTTGGCAATTCAAAAGATGTAAATATTCAACATTTGAGTTCATTCCTCATTTTCAAAACATGCAACATATTTGTACAGATGCGGTTAACGAAGAAGAACTTGAAGTGTACAATGAAGTAAATTTAGAAACAAATGAAGTAAACCCAGTAGACACCAAAGACTTTAGGGACAAAGCCAACATGCTCCGGGAGAAGCACCATAGACTGAGGGATGGCTATGACAGACTGCAACGGATTACAGCAAAAGGTTATATATTAGTATATTAGAAATTTCAATGGGCTTTGTTCAGCTAGATCCTACTGAAAGTCTAAAGGTGAAAGTTCAGAAGAATAAATGACTTGATGGCATGAGTTGTCATCTAGGTCAAAGAGAGGGCTAACCAGGAACAACACATAAAATACTTTCATCCTGACATTCCCACTGGAGACCACTTACTTTAATGCTATAGTAAATGATGAAATCCGCCTGGTTTTTAAAAGAAATTTAACTAATTTATATTTAATTTTTACATAGTAACTTGACTATGCTCAAAGTTAATGTTACTAGTTTGAAATAAAGTGACCTCACAATAAATGGTTTTTTAGCACAACTGCAAAAGCAATTAAAACCTTTCTTAAGTTTTTATCGCTATGTAAATTTTATAATTTCTTATTACGTTTTCAGGTCCAAACAACAAAGAATTTATTGAGCCTAAAGTCCAAGGGCTTTGGAAGATGGCGGCAGAATCAAACTTCACACCGGATGAGCTTGAATCTTTAAAGGTAAGCTTTAGTAATATTATAAATAGAGAAGTTGATAATATATTTTGCATGTTTGTACTGAATAAACTGAAAATACTGTTTTTTATATGGCACTAATCTCAAGAACTTGCATATGAATCTTGCCTGTCTGCCAGTTCATTTTTATATGCAATTGATCTGTCAACTATAGTTGTACAGTACAGGTATATTTCATATTTGCACTAAAAAATTGCAGAGTCGAAAGTTGCGCAGGTAAAACTGCACGCGAATTTTATGGCGGTTATGTATGTTCCAAAGTTTAATGAAAATCCTGCAACTTTAGGACTACTACATTCTTAGATGTCATTAAAAGTTATGTGATGGTGCTAGGGTATTTCGTATATAAAAATCTAACTGTGGCCCTTCTAACAGGGCCCCTTTCGCACTATAGTTTCACCCATAGTCTTTCATTTTGTATAATTAAAATTTACTTTATTAAAATAATTTATTTTATTCGATTTTCTTAGGTGGAGCTACAGCACTACGAAGCGCGGCTGCTGAAGTTGCGGCAACTGCACGCGGAGAGTGTAAGGAATATTGAGAGTCAACGTAGCAAGGTTGAGTTTTGTTTGATTCTGTTGCAATGCATGCTATTTGCTTCTTTTACATGCATAGAAATAAAAACCTTATACATATATAGGGATTGCAATCCGGCGTCATTTTCAGTCCGGCCGGATACGACCGGATTCCCATCAATCCGGCCGGATCCGACCGGATCCGACCGGATTGATTAAATCAATATGATTTTCGCTTTTTAGTACAAAATAAGTGAGTTAATCAAGTGTCACTGCACTTATATGTATTTAGTTTATAAAAAATAAATCACAAATATATAAAATCGACTTTATATCGACTAAGACAACAAGAAAACAATTAAAATTTAGTAGTGTAGGTAACTAGTAACAATTTTACGACGTAACGAGTAGCTTAGTTTTTCTAGATTTCACTTTCACAGATAGATCAATTAATAAGTAACAATATTAATTATCAAGTAAAAACTATAATATCTAATAGATACAATTAACCTTATGTAATTAACTGAAATGAGATCAAAATCATTATTAAAATATTTGAGAAAACTAACAAAGAAGTCTTATAGGTATTTATGATTATGACAGATACCATCATGATTTGATTATTATTATTATTATTTTATTTATTTATCGTACAAAATCTTTCTACACTATATAGTTATATTGTCATATCGACGAAAACTGAATGAATATAACATATGATGAATCTGTCGAACGAATGAATGGCAAAAATTATCACAATAATGAGTTTAGAACTCTTTAGTTTAATCAACTTACGATAAATAATTAATTTAAGTAATAATTGTAAAAAATATAAGTATTAAAAGAAAATCAATATTGATTTTGAAAATAAGATCGTAGAAAACAAATATTGTTAATTGTGTCATCAGCTAAACGACTTCTAATAGAGCTGCAAATATAGCCGACGAACGACTCGTACGCATGAAGACTACCCACACACTTAAACAAACACTACACGCATTTAAAGTACCTACTCATGCAACAGCTATATTATTTTCCCACAAACTGCGAGCACCGGATCCGGTCTTCGGATCCGGTGTATTGGTACCGGATCCGGTAACCATTAAATGACGCCGGATTACCGGATCCGTTTTTCCGGATTGCAATCCCTATACATATACTTAGCCTATAGTATTTTTCTTAAAGAGTTTTTTTTAATCCCTTGAATGATCCTGCAGATGCCTTTATTAATATTTTAACCAAACAACAGTTGTGTACAAAATATAAAGTACGACACCATACTGAAAATTATGACGCATGATGACTTGCTAGGATAGCATATGAATAATTTGACGTCAGTGGTTCTGAGATTGATTCTCGTTAAGTGCATTTTTTGTGTGTAAACTGTATTTTGTATTATTCATAATAGGTACTATTAACGAAAACAAAATTAAAAAGGAAGAAAGAAGTTTTTCCAGTTAAAATACAGTAAAATTTATAGTCTATAATCAAGTAGCTGTTTCGCGCGGGAATATCGGGGTAAAATTGGAATATTTGCTGATCCAGACTGTACACGATCACTATGCCAAAGAGTAATACAGTCTCTGACCTGTCAAACTACTTTTTGTTAGGTATGTGAATGTATAAAGATGATATTGTCATTGAAATGCTGCCTGTTTACATCTAAACTATTGGTGCGGACTTTATTTAATTTCTTAAAAACGATATCGGGATTTTCATTTCAAGTGGATGATACGTGTGGGGGATAGCTCCAGTGGACTGTATACACTATATAATAAAACACTATCACACTATCTATATAAACACTATAACACTATCTATATACACTATTTAACTTTATACAACTGTCTTTTAACTGTCTTATCGTCACTGTCCTGCACAATACGAGTACTCTATTGAGTAACTTGAGATAGTGAAATATTAAAATCCTTGCTGCGGTTTCTAATATAAGTAAATGATTTGGAATTAACTGAACATGAGCTATTATTATATGTTGTTTTAATACTTTTATTGAAATGCTTGACGACCACTTTGGCGATGGGGTGACACTGTCTGCCTCAGACGCCAGTGGTTAAGGGTTCGATTCCCGCACGGAACAAGAAAAAAAAATATGTTCCGTGTCTGGGTGTTTATCTATTTATGTATTTAAATTCTAGGTTCCTTCTAGTTCGCTACATGGTATCCCATAACACAAGCTATGCTTACTTTGGGGCCATGTAGTTAGTGTGCTTGTGTGGGGATTTTATTATTGTTTAATGAGTTGTCAAGAATCTGACAGATCAGCTGTGAACATTACTCTTTCATCTAAATCATATAAATTTCATATTTACATATTATATTAATAAGATGATGTCAATGGACCCTGCCGCCACGTGGCATCAGTTGGATCCACGTTTGGTCGCGGCTGTCAGTTTTGGGTTCACGTTTGCCGGCTATCTTCACACATCCGTTCAACAATATTTCTTGACCACATTACCCTGATCCTCCGCAGGTAGCGGCGGCGGGTGACAAAATGGACCACTTCGACCACCAACAGCAGATGATAAAGAAACACTCACGAAAAGTGGATAAGATGCACGCAGACCTCGAGAGCAGGATACTTGCCAAGCATTCCGAGCTGTGATGGCTTTCAAAGGATATTGTACAGAAGGCAGCAGATCAAGCATTCAAAACTTGTCAAAAAATTGTAATTGCAATCTGAACTCTATGCCTTTGACATTAAGTTGGGAATATTTGTCAGTTTTGTAACACTTGACTGCTACCACAGATATTGTAAAGTGAGATAAACCATTTAAAAAATGAGGAGGGGTGTTTATTATTGGGATCTCAAGCATGTGGATTGTAGGAGAGCAAATACTTCTTGCAGTATTTTATTTGTCCGTGCAGCATTTTACAGTAAACTTAGACTCGTCGCGGATCTGCGTGCGATCAGTCTAGTCAAGTTGTAGAGGGGAGTGCATTTTTTTAATGGTTTATTTCTATGGTACAGTAAAAGTAATAATAATAATAGTCAAGTTCGTTATTTAATGTTAATGTGTTTCTAGATTGCGGTAGCTATATGAGATTAGTGGAAATTAAGTGGATAAAATGTTGCCAAACTTTTGAAGAATAGTAAATTTTATTAGTAATATTACTGTTTTTAAATTAAAATGTCTTATAAATTATGTAGTTATTATTTTTATATTTTTTTTGTAAACGTTGTGATTCAATTGTACATAGTTATCTATGTTAAAGAAATAATTAATGAGTTGGAATACAGGACTTATGATTTGCACTTAACTTTAATGCATTCATTCTTTATTTTATATTACTTTAGCATTTTTAAATTATGGATCATTTTCTGTTTTTTTCCAATGTATTTTTTAATGAGTTAAATTACAAAACAATTTACAAATAAGTATATAGTTTTAACAAATTAAAATAACAGTTAAGCCGTGCGTTCAATCAGTCACGTCACAAGAGCATTTATTTTTATAGATTATTTTAAGTACAATTGTGAATCTCTGAATAAACAAATCTTTTATTAAATAAAAACATAGTTGTTTCATTATTATTTTATAGCTCACACTCATGTGTCATATACATAATATGACATAGATAATAATAATAGCAAAAGCAACGCAAGTAGTTGTACACGAGGTAACCAAAACGTGTTAATATTAACATGTGTTTGAAGCTATGTGGTACAAAATAAAGGGCGTACAGTTAGAAGACATTACCTTTCCATGTAATTGATGACTTGCCTTCATCTTGAATCATATATTTGTCAATAATTTACCTACCCCACACCAGTATTGCGGCACGTGCAGTCGACTCGAGCCTGTAGCGGGCGTCTTCTTAGAAGTTATAATGAAATACTGGAATCATAGAAACATGAGCAATATGCTAGCGACTGGTTTGTCATCAATGCATCTATAGGAGCGACGCAACGTCACTACTAGCTGTATAGACTTCGGTACACAGACCCCGGTAATCTACGCAATTTGGAATTTATTATAAAATAAAAAAAGATTGACTTCATACAAAGTAAAGGTTTGCGAGTTATATAGCCCTTGCATTGATTGCAATTTCTGTATTAAAATCGCGACATTCTGATCTGGAACTCCAAGTTAGGTGATTATTTACGAAACATTTATTCAGCCCGAAGTACTTAACAGCTGTACGAGGATGCTTTGTGAGCAAGTGGAACGATGTGAGTGTTTCCACCCGAGTGGCATGAGGTAGCTAAGCGGTGCGAGGATAGCTCGCAGACATACTTCTCGTCTTGTATTTCCTTATTAGAGGTGTTACATCAATGAAGCATTTCTATTCGATCATGACAAATACAAACACACACATCGCTGATGAAAACGCAGCCTTACGAGCGGGTATTAAAATAAAACAACAGGTAAATGATTTAGTTTAATTTATTTTCTAACCAACATATACTTCTAGTTATAACAAAACGAATCACAGGGGTTTGGTGATGACATTTTGCTGTCTGCTTCACCGTTACATATTTAATTTTTTACAATTTCGACAGAAAGAATTGAGAATATTCTAGAACATGTAACGCGTCCTTGTGTTCACTACTCGCAACAACACTGCTCTAGAGTTCTAAACAGCTAACATCGATAATATACAGATCACTGCCCTATGTAGTGAACACTACAGGGTAAGACTACCATGGTTTCAATTGAATTCGATTGATCCCGATTTTTAACTTTTAAATGCGATTTTCCAGTTATGTTTGATCCGATTTGAATAGGTTCCACTTAAATCAAATGACTAGACTACACAATATTTAAATTCTAACACAATTTAATGATTCAATTATTAATATAATGACAATTATTGCTTTATGATAAAGTCATATATGAAGTTAATTTTATCATTTTAATACAAAATCAGACGGAACTCATTGTTGTACTTTGATTTTTCGTTTGAAGTAAGGGAACGTAAGTCTTCTAAAACCATTATCGAACCATTATCAACTAACAAATTATTGAATTTAAAACCTGTAAAAATTGATTTTACATACATATGCTGTACATATACATGCGGTACATGTGCTGAGATCAGCACTTACACAAAGTCACTCCATTTATAAATCAATTACAAACGGCAGTTTGTCATCGGTTAACAAGACAGTCGCGCGTATTTATCCATTATTCTCTCATAACAGTTTTTTTATTATACATATCTGTGTTATAAATCGTATAATTAACAGACATTTTAAGCAGATTTCATCAAACTCTTATAAACCATAAGCATTTTTCAGTGTAAAATGGAACATTGGTCCTTCGAGCCGGATCTGAACCATCGACCTATGGCTTAATAAAAGTAACAGTCGGTGTATCGTTAGTAGGTATTCTCGACCACTTTCAGAATATTTAGTGGGTATGGTTGTGACAGATTCTGTATTCATTTTTATTTACGATTTTAAATCAGGTTTTCTAAACTCATTCCACTCGATCTCCCATAGTGTACGTCCATACTGCGAGCCTAAGGCGGTGGCGACGACGAACGCGAAATATGGAACATATATAACTATTCTGTTGTGTCAACACTAAAGTGACTAAGGCGGAAGCCTAGCGCGATCGTTCTGAGCGAGTCAACGTGCGTAAGTTTCAAACGTCGTGCTTTCTGGCTACACTACGGGCCTAAGCAACAAGCGAACTAATGCGCGGGTGGCGTTGTTACCTTTCGGTAACAAACCAGTTCGGTAATACTAACATAAAATTGAGTTTTATTTATTAACAAATTTTTATATAATATGTATGTTTGACTGTGAGATACTTATTATATGGGCCTCTGTTTTCAATTGTTAACATCTTGCTGTAAATATTGCCTGAAATAAACGAATTTTATTATTTGGTATATTAAAAACAACTTTCGGCAAGACCCGACAATCGGACCGGTATATAATAATTGAAAAATGTGCAAAATAAAAATAAATTTTAAAAGCTAAACAAACATAAAAAAGGTACTTTTGCAAAAGTTTGTACCTATCTAATGATTTTATTAGATATTTTACTTCAAATGTTGGACTACTAATTATTGCTTGCAACACTTGATGTAAGTTAAACCTCTAGAAGAACTCGCCCGTCACTGTGGCCAGCGCCCGCCACAGGCCGCCGCGGCCACGTTAATCCCTAGTCACCGCGCATCCAGTGTGGCCGCACACTTACACATGACCGTTATTGTACAACATCGAAAGTTTTGTTGTTGTTTGTTACTTGTAAAGTTCTGTTAATATAGAAAGCTTTCTTACTATATTCAGCAAAATTGCTAAACTTATAGATAACAGATACCTAAATGCAAGTATTATACAACTTAAACACTTCCTGTATCTGAACTTTATAAAGAAACCATGGTAGCGTTACACAGTATATATCCTACCATAATAACAACAATATGACTATCTATAAACAATAATGACAGACTAATTGATTAATTTCAATTTCATTTTAATTCAGTCTTTAATTTTATCGATTTAATTAACAGAGATCACCATATTGAACAATAAACCAATTTATAAAACTTTATGGCATATAAGAGATCAATCATTCTTAAATTAACAAGCGATTACAAACAGTACAAAAGACAATCATACAAAATATCACAACTTAGACATTGAGCTAGGTTCTATTTATTTTCTAGCAGTTTCACATATTCTACTGGGTCCTCGCAAAGGTTATTGACATAGCTTTAAACAGGTACGGTTCTAATAGGATTGGTACGGACATAAACATAAAGTGTAAGTAGGCTAAAACAAAACATACTAAGCCTTACTTATAAGAAAAACACTTCATTTCAACAGTAAACAGTCAAAGTTCCATCAATGATAATGGTTGATATTTTAACTCTTCTGAGATCTGAACAGTCCAAACTTTTACCGTTGATTTAATGTTGTAAGTGTCATATTAAGATAATATTGTGCCATAGATTTAGAGCAGGCCAAATACCGCTTTCTCTACATTAAGCGTGTTTTATGTACCTTTATGATCGATATTTTTTGTATATTGCATCGATCTTTTTTTGTTTTGTTAACGACAAGAGGCTAATGTGCGCAGTGCGGTGCGGTTGCCCGCTAGCGACATCTAGCCTACTCGAAATCTATGGCTTTTTAAAAATATTTTCTTCTTTCTTAGAAACTGCTTACTTAAGGTAAACTCAACATGATTTTCTTTTAATTAGATAGGTATATAACGCTTAAAACGAATTATGTGTAAGGCTTTAAAAATGCAAAATAAATATAATAATATAAAAAAATACTTTACTTTTACGTTTGCTTATTTAATGTTTTAAAACATTATTTTATTTTTTAAATTTGATATTACCATGGGAAATAAATAGATAGCTAATTCCTTGTAACATGATTGAGAAACTATACACATAAATATATTTTATTGAGAGAATGATTATTTACTATAATTATACTATTTGGGGCGGTGCTTTTTTAAAGTCTAGAGTTAACAATATTTTGAGAAAAATGGTTTGAAGCGGTCGATCATTATTTCGCACGAGTCATTAAAATTTTAAGTATCGAAAGCTTTTTTTAAGGGGTCACACACAACTAACCCTGGAATGCTGGTCCTTATGGACTACGAGTTAATAATTATGAAGAAAGGCCTAGATGTTTCTTATATTTTAGAATGCAGTCTGGTTCCTGGCTTCCCTACGCGTGGTAAATTTTGAGAACATTTTTTTAGCGTTCAAATGCTACGCCAGTGACCAATTGAACTAATATTTTGAAAAATCTGATAACATGAAAATTAGCAACCTCTAAGTAGATGAGGTGGACATAAGAAAATGAAGTGACTGTTGTCTCCTAAGTGGGTGAAATCGATTTGTTGTGTTCTTAATTTGCGAAGTCACTATTTAAAAAATATATATATTTTCATGTCTCTATGTGACCTCTCTCTAAGCTTATAATTTTGATTTCAGATTATTTGTGAACTTAGACATGTAGGAATAGATTGCGCCAAGCATGTAGTCCCATCTAAAGATGTAGCAAGACGTTCCGCGCAGGTGTATTACTTACAAAGGACTTGCGCAAAACGTCTCACAACAACTTCGGAGGGGAGAATACGTCTGGCGCGATCTCTATCTTACTCCATAGGGTCGCCTTATAATAGTCAATAATATTCTAATAGTAGATAAAGACTGATGAGTGGATCATAATTAGGTACGAAAAAAAAAATTTATTTAATATTTTTCATAAATTAAATTTCAAAATTCTTCTAAGTGATCAAAATTTAAGTTTGATCTGTACCTAGTTAATGACTACACAGCAAATAATAAAAACGCTTTCATCTAATTGTATGTAGTCATAAAATGTAGATTAATCTTAAATTTTACTCACAGAGAAGAATCTTGCAATTTTAATTTATGAAAAAAAAATTTTTTTTTTCGAAATCCAGTCCCACTCATCATTTCTAAACTGCTATTAAAATATAATTGACTATTATAAGCGGACCCTGTACATTTCGATTATGCTAATTTATTACTACACGATACCCTGATTACTTACCAAAGTGACTCAATTGTGTTTTTCTATATATCATTTTAACCTTACTACTGAAGAAAATTTGAAGAATTTGATTACTACTTATAAATAACATGGGTGTTTGGGTCCGCAACACCTAGTGGTTATAAATCCACAGGCACTAATTATTTACAAATCAGATTCCAAAGGCGATTTGTATAAATATAATTAATATTTATATGAATATAGTCGCAGGTATAGTAAAGCTACATAATACAAATCAAAAATGGCGGTTCATTCAATGGCAGAACTGTTACGGACAGATGTCATTTGAAATAATGGTACGTAAGTAGATAATACCCAGTAAACGCAAAACAACTCGGCCGGTGTGAAGTTAGCTACGACACTTCTACAGCAATAACGCTAACTTCACAGCAGCTAAATTTTGTTGTGTTTCTAAGTTTTTAATCGACAAAGTTTTTTAAATATTTATACGGATAATATGATCAGTCGGTAAACACAATGGCATTAAATGACAATCGATCTAGCGTTTATAGCGTTGAAATAAAATCAAGCTTAAATATAAATAGATGCGTATTCAAAAGCCGCATAGAACTGATTACTAAACTTGAATCCTAAACAACAAAATAGACACTATTATTATAAGGTATGTCAACTGTCAATGTTATATGATGTATGTAAAATCTCAAATTAAAAAAAAATTACCACAGCGTCGGTTTTGTGAAAAAATAAAGTAAAAAGAGCGGAGTTGCTCGTGTGTACGAGTTTACGCGGAGGTCGTAACACGGTTTTCACTCGTTTTAAGACATTTTTTTTTAAAGTAGACACAAAAGCGAAGAAAGTCATTGATATACAAATTACCCAAACACTCAACTCGCTTTTCCCCAAAACATCATCAAGAATACGATATTTATCAATTTATAATGAACATAATTTCAGTATTCCTCATAGTCATCGCACGTTTTATCAAAGCTTACGAACAAAACGATTTTTCTTTAATATTCCACTACGTAAGCACTGAACACATTTTTTGGAAGTCAACACCAAGATTTTCTTTGGACCAAGCCCTTAGCCGATTGGGTCATACATAAGTTATTACTCATGGTCTTGTGCCATTCACAATTTTATTATAATTACATAAGATTCAAATTAGAAACTAAGAGATTATTTATCTATCTCATTCCTATTCTCTTTTATTCAAGGGATTCACACAGCCCAAAAGGTTGGATACATTCATCTCACTTGTAAATTGCTTCGGTGTATGTCTTGTACTTTCTAATTTTTGTCAAAGCGAGAGGCACTAATGGTGGATAGTTATTTTCATTTTTGGTCCATGTCAATAGGAAATGAATCGTATACAAAATAATTATAAATTAAACGATATCCCGCTCTTACTTTTGAGTTATTCAATCGATCGTGTAATTAGCTACTCTACGGGTGGAGAACTATAACGAACTTTAGCCTGTGCTTCGTTAAACTGACAAAGTCTTGTCAACTTTATATTCTTGAGACCATCATATAATAATCATTAAATTACATGGGTAGTGAAATATCGTAAATAACAGTAAAAAATCTATAGTCTGAACTCAAGCAAATATTTTAGTAAAGGGTACACGTAAATTAACACATACATGTCTTTATGATTTAATGAATTTACGGGATTCTTACCACGATTTTTGATTCGGATTGTCCGCGATCATGGTGCTTGTAACAGCATCGAAATATAATACCTTATACAGTAATAACTTATTTTATTAACGGAGCTATTCTTTAGCACGATATTTACATAATTATTTATATATCTCAATAAAATATGTTTTATAAACGATAAAAAACGCAGTTAAACATAAACGAAGTAAAATAAATCATGACTAGATATCGATATAACATTTTATCTTACTTTAGCTATAACCACTCAAGAGTCTTATTTCTTTCCGTAGGTAATGAAACACTTCACATATATTTATGTTCATGTAGACATGTGGTTGAACTTTACAAGTCTTTCAACAAATACTCATTCTAAAGATGACTATAGTAACAAGTAAAATTATTACTTAAAACTTAAATTCGTCGGTACAAAGACTTGAGACCAATTGAACCAACAACGTTCGACATAACACACTTCATAAAGTTCGCTTAGGCAAGATGGCAAATGTCAATGGTAGCTGTCATTGTCAATAATGGAAGTATGATATTTTAACAAACATGGCTGATCTTAGGTTTAAGCAGAAGGAGTACGATAGAATATAGTCTTTTTTCCAAATCCAAATTGTCTTGTGATTTTCACTTTTTATTTTTTAAATTTCGATTTCAAGCGTGAATAATGCCAGTTTAACATGAAGCGCAAAAGTAATTAAAATAACGAGCAATTCCAATTTATATTCCTAAACTATTATTTCTTAGTAAGTAATTTCTTAGTTAAAAACATGAAAATGTTTATAGTAAGTATTCATTTTTGAATGCAGCTAGGTGGTTTAAGTGGCGATATTTTAATCGAATCACGCTCCTTGCAAACTGGCACATATACTTAATGAAACAAGTGAAGAGTAGAGTTTCTCGCTTACTGCTAAGCACTTTGGAGGGTGTCAGTTGCCGCGGTCACCATTACGAGGTTCCGAACCACGCTCCTTGTAAAACTGGCACATATACTTAGTGAAACAAGCGAAGAGTAGTAGAAGTTCTCGCTAAGCACGGTAGATGGCGTCACTAGGCGCGGGAGAGGACGGCGGACTGGCCGGCGGCGGTCACCGCACGCGGCCGGACGGCGAGCGGAGGTGCGAGCGGATGTAGCCGGTGCGGTAGTCCATGGCGTCGCGGTCTCGCCGGGACCCCGCCTGGCCCCGCCGGCGACGGCTCCAGCTGCACACAACACATACACTTTTATAATGTTTTCGCAGTCGTATGATAATAGTATATTATGTAACAAGTGAGCTAAGTTGCTAATTATAGTCGAGGCTGTGAGGCTTAAAGGTGTCCACACACCAAAGCCGCCGGCCCGGCGGCACGAACCCGGCGGGCAAGGCCGGCGGCCTGATTTTGAAACGACCAAAGCCGCCGGCCCGGCGACTTGCGCCCGCGCGCGGCACGCCCGGCACACATACGTAGTAATAATTCGAAACACACGCGCAACGTCTCCGAACACTCGGTAGTCACTAATTGTGAACGATGCCGCAAATATCATGCCGGCGACCCGGCGGCATGTTCGTGGCTGGTTTGTAGAAGCCGCCGGGTTTACCCGCCGGCATTAACTCGCCGGTTTCGTGCCGCCGCCGCGCCGGGCCGGCGGCTTTGGTGTGTAGACACCTTAATAATGAGCCGAGACTGTAATTAGCAACGCTCACGAGTTACATACGACGTTTTTCAACACACTTGTGAGTAAAAGACAGACATACGTGGTCATAAAATAACAAACACACTTGATAACAAAGCTGTGAATTGTGATTGAAAAATGGCGCCGAACCTCGCGCATGCGCGTAGGTTTTTTTTTCCGCCAAATGTGTCAATGTCTGTATAGCATATACAGCCTATTTTAAGTGAAAATGTTTAATTTGGAGTGGTAAATGCAAATATTTTAATATTTTATAACAAATTATTGTAAATTGTGAATAATTTGTTTGATATACAAATTTGTTTTACTAATATAAGGCGCAAACATTTAAAAATGTATATGGATTTGAAGTGGTATAAAATCTCTTTGTTGTTTCTGAAAATATTTAATGTATAACCCGGATCAATAAAATATGCTCTGTTTACTCGCATGTAATTTGCACAAAGGTACAATTCAACTTGGTAGGATTCATTATATTATGCACTAGGGTATAATATATTATGCACGCGTGACTTATAGCCCAGTTTATAGTTCTAAATTCAATAGAATAAGGCTCACTTTACGAGCAAGTGTGTTGAAAATAAATATAAAAAATCGAGGCAAAAATCGAACAATTTCATTACGGCAACGTCACTGAACTGTCTTTATTACTGCATTTTGAACTGTCACACATATCATCTGAAAACGTTTCAGCTATAACTTTAAACTCTGCACAAAATGAAGATTGCACCAAACACCTAGTCCGCTCTGAAGTTGTTGCAAAACGCTCCGCGCAGGCTTTTTAGCGCGAAACGAATTGTAACAACTTAGAATATAATAGAATCCGTTTATTGCATTAATACACACAAAAATTACAAGTAAAGTTTAAGTTTATAAAAAAAAAACATAAAAAAAAGAAACAATACTTTTTCATAAAACAGGACATCTAAAACGCAATGAAAATAATTAATGTTTCATATTAACTAGTGTGTATAATATTGCAAGAAGGTCATAGCTCAATGTTTATATTTGCTCAGCTGAGCAAATCATTGATCAGCTATTACCTAAGGCACGCGGTGAGTGCCAAAAGGCTTTAGTATAAAATTAAGTAATATAAATTATACATACTTCATACCTACATCACATATTTAATATGAATAAATAATAAAACAAAAATGAAAATTGTAAGTAACTAATAGAATATTGTGAACAAATTATAAAATAATATTTAAAAAACGTTTGTAAAATTACAATTTATGAGCGCTCTTTCATTATTTTGAAATCTGTAGAGTTTGATGTCTCTGACATAAGACAGAGTTATATTATTGTTAGTTGATTTAGACTTATCGTAGCGGTAGTAAGCTTTTAATAAAATATATTTCACTATTTGTTTTAACATCTTCAGGCTGTTTCGGCTTTTATTTAAAATTATTCTATAGCATAATTTATGACTGTATTGTTCTTGAATGAATAAATAAAGTAAATTACTCATAACAAAAAAAAATAGGCCATTTTAGATACAAAAAAGATCTTTTAAATACGTAACAAAAAATATCAACATAATTTATTCTGAAGTCGGTTGAAAAAAAAGAACTAAACTACTTACTCAATTAGACGCAATCAATAGTTGAAAAGCTTAATTAAAAGTTTGCATGTTGACATATAGCGGCAGGCAGGATTATCGTGCCTCCGCTCCACTAGCACTTCACCCCCGGCTGCGTTCGTGCGCCGATACAATCGGGTCCTCGCTAGATGTTATCGCGACACGGACCGGGAAAAGCTATTACAACGTTCCGAATCACTGCGAGCTCGATAGTTTCGAGTGTGAACTATTTCCGCGGAGTTATATTTCTTGGTTTTATTTAGGGTTGTGTTGAATTAGCTCTTGGATACGGTACCCAAATAACTTAAAACAAGTCTTGAGTATTTACGATTCAAACAAGAACAATAAAACTGAACACGGTTTCTAACGTCTTTCATTTAAAACCATTGTACTTAATATACGTAAAAGAGTCAATATCTAAAAAACAACGTTCGTGTCTTGACAAATTCAAAGTCGATCCTCAGGAGTAAATGGCGACAATGTGCCAAAGATTTCTTAGAAGTTTTCTAGAATTTTATTTCTAACTTAAAACATCAAGTTGGTTATTTCATGACAACTCGATATACTATTATTTATTTTTAACTTCATCCGATGGTAAGTACATAACGATGGTACGAAGCTCTATTTTGGATAGAACTTTTCATAAATATAACTGTATCACAACATTGTCGGTGCTATGATACATCCTAGCCAAATTCTCTATCTTCCCATCCAAGGAACATATTATAACACGCTTAACGCTTACCTTAATAGTCTCATAATATAATTAGGCCAGTTATCAGGGAACATGACCAGAAAGAATCCAACTACGATGAGTATGATACCGGCCAGCTTCATGCCTTCAAATTGGGCCCCGTAAAGTGCCACGTCCAACGCTGGAAAATTATATATTTTTTTACAATAGGATGCGTGATTATTAGTTGTACATATATTATAAATACAGCAATTTTATATTTAAAACCCTGTTAACATTCCTACTGTAAGGTTACACTTCACCAATGTACGGCACTCTGTGCCTCCGAAACACGACGGATTCTGTGGTTTCAAGATGAGTATTCGAGGTCACCAGAGGTCGATATGAGGCGTGTCGCCTCATATCGACGGCTGGTTGCCAAATTGTCAAGAATTGAATTGAATTGAGGTTCTAGTATCGATTACAAGCCGATACAGTTCTAAAGGCGGTGTAAACAAAATATGATCTCCATTACACAAACCCATTTAATTTATTTCGGGGCAACATAGCAGGTGTATAAGTTTGGATAAAATAACTTACTTTAATATATTAATGATGAGTATTGTGTACAATAAATGTTGGGTAGATAACCCACTAAGTCGAATTTGTTTTATCTGCTAGGTTGTTTTATCCTTATATCAAGGATACTGACAAAATCCACTTGGCTTATGGAATACTTTGTTATTCAACATTCACGTGATGCAAAACGTTTGAATAGTTTAAATTTAAGAACGAAAAAGACATTGTCAAAAATCTTGCGGTAATAATTATAGGTATATTAGGTAGATAATATATACCTGCAGACACAGGAACGGCAGTTATCAGTCCCAACGAAACAAATATGTTGTAAGTCTTGAGGTTTCCAAATTGATAAACCAGCTGGAAAACTGCAAAAAGGATTGTTTTAATTTAATAATAAGACATAAATTTAGGTCTATTTCTTACCCAAAATGCTGCTTGCCTAAGGTGGTAACATAGACATAAATATACATTATTAAATCTAATAAATAATTTCATTTCATAATTTGAGGAGTGCTTATCCACTTCTTAACAAAGTCTGTCGGCCAATATACCGACTAAAAGAAACGACACTGTGAAAAGAGACGGTGGTTTACAGCGCACGGTCCGACAGTTTTTGTTGAAAAGAACTTTTTACTCTGGACTCATGTTGAAGGCTCGTGAAAATTTCGATAACCTCCATCTCACCTGATGCTAAGTGAAGATTAAAATAGATAAAAGAAGATAGCACGGCTTAGAAAGAACTGAATCTTCACAATGTTTTGTGCCAGAACACCACGAGGCGGTGATATTTGGCGGCACACTTTGTTAAGAAGTGGATAAGCACTCCTCAAACTATGAAATACTAGCTATTCAGGCGCAATTTCGAATCCCGCGGGAATTTCGGGATAGAAAGTAGCCTATGTGCTATTCCAGACTATACACTATCACTTTGCCAAATTTCATCCAAATCCGTTGATAGAGGAACAAACATCCATACATCCAAACTTTCAAATTTATAATATTAGTAAGATGAAGGTAGGTCGAACCCTAAAGAGGTCCTACCACCAAGATCGCCTTTTACGACACGCTTATCGAGGATAGCGTTATTTTAAGCCGATCTTTCGCGGCTTGATGTCGATATAGTAAGATATGGTATGTACTGAGTGCGGTGCCGGTACACTCTGCCCCACAGTACTCACACGCATACAAACACTAACACTGAGCGCGGCACGCGCTGCCTGGTCGTACACACACACACAAACTCACTGAGCGCGGCACGTTCTGCCCCGCAGTACACACATACACTCACTCTCGCCGCCGGCAGTACAGTACACACTCACCGAGCGCGGCCACGCTGGCCAGCACCAGCGCCGGCCACGGCATGCGGTGCGCGGGCACGCTCTCGCCGCCGGCAGTACAGTACACACTCACCGAGCGCGGCCACGCTGGCCAGCACCAGCGCCGGCCACGGCATGCGGTGCGCGGGCACGCTCTCGCCGCCGGCAGTACAGTACACACTCACCGAGCGCGGCCACGCTGGCCAGCACCAGCGCCGGCCACGGCATGCGGTGCGCGGGCACGCTCTCGCCGCCGGCAGTACAGTACACACTCACCGAGCGCGGCCACGCTGGCCAGCACCAGCGCCGGCCACGGCATGCGGTGCGCGGGCACGCTCTCGCCGCCGGCAGTACAGTACACACTCACCGAGCGCGGCCACGCTGGCCAGCACCAGCGCCGGCCACGGCATGCGGTGCGCGGGCACGCTCTCGCCGCCGGCAGTACAGTACACACTCACCGAGCGCGGCCACGCTGGCCAGCACCAGCGCCGGCCACGGCATGCGGTGCGCGGGCACGCTCTCGCCGCCGGCAGTACAGTACACACTCACCGAGCGCGGCCACGCTGGCCAGCACCAGCGCCGGCCACGGCATGCGGTGCGCGGGCACGCTCTCGCCGCCGGCAGTACAGTACACACTCACCGAGCGCGGCCACGCTGGCCAGCACCAGCGCCGGCCACGGCATGCGGTGCGCGGGCACGCTCTCGCCGCCGGCAGTACAGTACACACTCACCGAGCGCGGCCACGCTGGCCAGCACCAGCGCCGGCCACGGCATGCGGTGCGCGGGCACGCTCTCGCCGCCGGCAGTACAGTACACACTCACCGAGCGCGGCCACGCTGGCCAGCACCAGCGCCGGCCACGGCATGCGGTGCGCGGGCACGCTCTCGCCGCCGGCAGTACAGTACACACTCACCGAGCGCGGCCACGCTGGCCAGCACCAGCGCCGGCCACGGCATGCGGTGCGCGGGCACGCTCTCGCCGCCGGCAGTACAGTACACACTCACCGAGCGCGGCCACGCTGGCCAGCACCAGCGCCGGCCACGGCATGCGGTGCGCGGGCACGCTCTCGCCGCCGGCAGTACAGTACACACTCACCGAGCGCGGCCACGCTGGCCAGCACCAGCGCCGGCCACGGCATGCGGTGCGCGGGCACGCTCTCGCCGCCGGCAGTACAGTACACACTCACCGAGCGCGGCCACGCTGGCCAGCACCAGCGCCGGCCACGGCATGCGGTGCGCGGGCACGCTCTCGCCGCCGGCAGTACAGTACACACTCACCGAGCGCGGCCACGCTGGCCAGCACCAGCGCCGGCCACGGCATGCGGTGCGCGGGCACGCTCTCGCCGCCGGCAGTACAGTACACACTCACCGAGCGCGGCCACGCTGGCCAGCACCAGCGCCGGCCACGGCATGCGGTGCGCGGGCACGCTCTCGCCGCCGGCAGTACAGTACACACTCACCGAGCGCGGCCACGCTGGCCAGCACCAGCGCCGGCCACGGCATGCGGTGCGCGGGCACGCTCTCGCCGCCGGCAGTACAGTACACACTCACCGAGCGCGGCCACGCTGGCCAGCACCAGCGCCGGCCACGGCATGCGGTGCGCGGGCACGCTCTCGCCGCCGGCAGTACAGTACACACTCACCGAGCGCGGCCACGCTGGCCAGCACCAGCGCCGGCCACGGCATGCGGTGCGCGGGCACGCTCTCGCCGCCGGCAGTACAGTACACACTCACCGAGCGCGGCCACGCTGGCCAGCACCAGCGCCGGCCACGGCATGCGGTGCGCGGGCACGCTCTCGCAGCCGGACAGGTAGAGCGCGAGGCACACGGGCCACAGCAGCGTGGCGTTCACCACGCCGATGATGGACAGGAACAGCGCGCGCTGCCCGGGGGACACCTCGCCGATCACCTTCCGGAACACCACCTAGCGACCAGCGCACTTATTAGGTAATAGACACCGCGCGCGGTTTTACCCGCGTAACTTTTGATCCCGTGGGAATTTCGGGATAAAATATAGCCTATAACCTTCCTCAAGAGTTGGGCTATCAAATGCAAAAAGAATTTTTTTGTTGTATTTCTGCCAAATTGTACCTATAATGAGCACTTTGGACAAAAGAGTGCCGAGAGTTTTTTTTTCGCCGGCTTTTTTCTTCTCGATCTACCTAGGATTCTAATTTCACTTCGTTTTTTATAGCCTAAGTAGCTATATTGAAGGATAATGTGCGATCATCATCTTCGTGAGCCGAGAGACGCACACTGCTGGACAGAGGCCTCCTCCAAGATTCTCCACGTCGCGCAGCTTTCATCTACCATTTGACTTTCATCAACAGTTTTTTATAAAACTACAGTGAAAGCTTTTGCAGCATTCTAATCTGAGGCTTGTTTTATGAAAGCTTACACAAAACTCTACTTATTATACATTGTTTGACAGTTCACCCAGGCAAATTGCCAAGTTATCTTCGCTTGAGTCAAAGCTTAAGAAATATTATATAATAGGTTAGGCCGAAACTGCATTCCAGACGTAAGTTTTTCCACGCACGCGTTTTATATAAAACCGCGCCGGCGTAACGCAGTTTTGACCCTAAAGTTCATTACGGATAGTCTTGTATCTACGCTGCACATAAATAAATTGTACTGTAAGCCATTATAAGCCTTATCACTTCATATATAAAAGCTATCTGACCTTGAAGATGGCAGCGGCGGCGGCTGCGCAGGCGGCCAGCACCACGCCGCCCAGCGTGGAGCTGCCCGTGATGCCGTCCATGTACGCCAGCAGAGCGATGCCCGTGTCGCACAGGATCGCCGCCACTATCTAAATAAATAAATCAATATAATCCCCAGACAATCACACCAACTTAATCAGTGGAGACTTCATTGGATTAGGTTATTACTTATTACCCATGTTTTATGTATAAATAGTATAAGATCTGTTTGTTTCCCAAATAAAGATAAATAAATAAAATAAACTACATGGCCCCAAAGTAAGCATAGCTTGTGATATGGGATACCATGTTGCTAACTAGATATAAATACATATATAAAATACACGGAACATTTTTTGCTCTTCCGTGCGGGAATCGAACTCGCGACCTCACGATTGACGCAGTAGCGTCTAGACCACTGTACCACGAAGACCGTCTTTGAAGATGGCTGAATGAATACATAACCCGTTGCAGAATCATGTTTCCACACGGTTTCCAAATTTCCGACCGTGACGTTGGGTGTGCTAGCAAAATTCGTTTTTGAACATACGCGCTAGGGATGGGAATCATCAACTCAGTCACTGAGATTTTTATATTTATTTTTAAAGAAATTAAACATATTTATTTCTATAGTAACAATGGCTTTGATTGCTTTATTTGCTAAAAATACAGTTTAAACAGAAATATTTTTCATTAAGTGGAATTTCGTAACAGTAAATCTTTGCTTATGTCCCGTCCCTACGGTCGGATTATTCCGACAAAGGCGCTTGACATCAATGCAATTTTCTAATAATAATATCAGTAATTTATCTAACTTCTGACATATTTTAAAGGTAATAACATAAAACTACAAAATGTGTTGAATAGTTTATCTTAAAATTTCTGCTCATGTAACTAGCATTGTAATTTAATAACTAGCAAGTGATTAAATTACACACACCAAAAAAGTCTAAGCAATAAGCATAAAATTTAAAAAATCTTAACTAATCTCTTTTTTTAGTAAAAGTTAGGAAGGTATGCAAACTTTTTTGTTCTAATTTACTCACTGGCTGGTTAGAAAAAAAACAATTTTTTATTGTTTTTTTACAAAACAAAAACGAATGCGTTTAAATAGAATTTCAATGAATTTTCTTTCTTAATTGAATTTGGTGTTGAATCTTCATTTTAACAATAATTTAAATAGAGTTATCGACAAAATTACATTTTTTACTTACACCATGGAGCGACGTCATTAGACTGTAAATGAAATGCAAAGAGATGTAGGGATTTTCCAAGCGGGAAGAAATCAATCCCAAGTATCGCGGCATTTTGGTGTCAACAGGAGCGTTATTTGTCGTCTTTGGCAGCGTTACACCAACACAGGAGATCCTGCTGAACAACATCCAGGCCGCAGAAGGAGTACCACCGCTCGGCAAGATCGCTACATACAACTGACTGCAAGACGCCAGCCGATGATGGCTGCCCGCCAGATAGGTTTAAGGCTACGAAACTCAAGTGGTGTTGATGTTAGCCCCCAAACCGTGCGAAATCGACTCCGTGAGTACGGCCTACGAGCACGACGCCCGATTAGGTGTCTACCTTTACGTCACGGCAATCGCGTGCGTCGGAATAATTGGTGTAGGGAACATTTAACATGGAGCCAGGAACAATGGGACAAATTTTTATTTTGTGATGAGTCGCGATTCGGATTAAGGCCTGATTCCAGAAGAGTGAGAGTGTACCGACGTTCCGGGAATAGAAAAAGGCTGAGGTGCATTCAAGAAGTGCATCCGTACAGCGGATCAACTGTTATGGTGTGGGCGGGGATTATGAAGAATAGGACAGTTCTCCTATTCTTCATAATCCTCGTTTTTGTAAATGGAAACATGATGTTCTTAAACCCCATGTCCGTCCATTTGCACAAACACTTGGCCCAGACGTCACATTGATGCACGATAATGCACGTTCACATACAGCCTTGTGGACTAGTCGGAACTTGGCTACAGAAAATGTCCGGATGTTGCTCTGGCCTACACAGTCTCCGGACTTCAACCCCATAGAGCACGCGTGGGATAAGCTCCAAAGAAGTGTTTTAGAGGACTTGGACCAGGTAACAACAACCCAGCAGCTGCTTAAATTCCACTGGAAGCGATTACCGCAGGACCAGATTAACAGACTCATTGATTCCATGAATAATCGGTGCCGACAAGTTTTAAACAATAGAGGAGGCCAAACATTGTATTAAATTGTTCAATTATTTATCAATAAATTAATTTTGATTATTTTTTTTTTTTCGAAATTTTTTATTTGGTTTGACCATAGCTCGTTTTGCGAATGATACAGAAGACATTATATTGTTATTTTTTGTTATTACAAAAGCAATATAAAAATAACAGATGATGTTTTTACTTCAAAAAGATCCTAAAAGTATATTCAAATAAAAAATAGAAACTTTGTAACATGAAATATTATTAAAAATATCACATAAGTACGTGTTGCTTAGACTTTTTTGATGTGTGTATTATAAATATTGTGATATTAAATGATACTAATTAAGAGACTTAAGTGTAATCAATTGTAAATTATTACTTCCATTTTACCAAATATTAAAAATTTTCCAATATAATACAGCGTAATTAAATAAAAAAAGCATATGAAACGAATGCTGGGTTTTTGTCGTAAATATACCTACGGCCTTAGCGGAATGGACTCTAAAATATTTGTCGGATTTATCCGACCGTGGCGGTTACAGGGTTAAAATAGGTATACATTTACTATGTAACGAAAAAGCGTTTATTTCAGCAAACTGAACGTGTTTTTTTTTAAACCAATTGCTAAATAAAAATCTTAAGCGGATTTTATCGCGATGCATCTTTACTACGACTGTGCTCACGAGCGACCGTCCCTGTAGGCCCAGCCTGTGATGCCCGTGTTGCACAGTATAGCAGCCACTATCTAGACACAGCACCAGTTACAAAACGCAAACATACACAAATCCCCTTTCCAAAATACACGAAAGACTACATATTATACATTTTACATTATACAATTGATATCAGCAATAAACTTGAGGTTTTATAAAATGTTAGAGACGGTTTCATCGCGTTCTATTTTAACTAGATTTCGGTTTTGTATCTTTAACACTGCGACTGACAATTGTCTATCGCTCATCGTAAAGACACAGGAACGTGAAGATGAAATGTAAAATCAAAGAAAAAGCGAAAACACATTTCAACCGCGCGAAAAGAGATATGAGTTTTTAAAAATAGCTACTAATTCCTGGTCAATTTTCATAGGATTCTATAGACGTGGCCGCGCGGTTGAAATGTAGATGAAAAAAATCTGCATAAATACGTATTTTATTTAATACAATAAGGGCAAACACTGCTTACTGTACCGTACGTCCGTATCGTACGCGCGTACGGCACGCGTGACGTAATGTCGCTACTAAAATTTAATTAGTGTGCTTGTACTTGTATTAGTGTGCTCTTACTATTTGGATAAACTACGATTAAAATCGAAAAACGATGTACGCACGTGTCCGTACCATACGCGCGTAGAAACGCATTACGTAGCGTTGGCCCTAAATCGCGAAAATCTAAGAAAATTTCACCAAATGATTGCATTTTTTCCGATCTACTTTGAATTACGTGTGTAGGTGTCGCTTTGAAGCTACCGACTTCACGGCTCGTTTCATAAATATTGCATACTTACCTAGTATATTTTATGCGATAGCTATGCTGGATAAAAATCTACAAAATATTACATAAACTTATAAAAATAATAATATCAAATCATGTAGGTCTACATATTTAGAAACAGTTTATCATGTTTCATAGTTGTCTTTATTGTTTTATTTAAAATTGCTTGTCGTAAAACGATTTGATTTTTTTTTATTGTTAGAATAAAAAAAAACAACTAATGTATAAGTTTTACCTGATCCTCACATATAGTGAGAGTCTCATTAATTTCAATGTCATTAATTTCAGAACTATAATATTACTGCGTAAACTTTTGAAGCTAATTCATAGATGTTTAAATCTAAATCATGAAATCATTTTGAAGTTTCTTCATTACCCATCTATCTCTGCATAACTACTCCACTCCACATACTCTTATTTCGATTTTACAATTCATCTGTATCCTATTTTTATTATGTAGCTGTACCTAACGGTTGGTGTTAAATAAAAGGGTTAAAACGTATAGGTAGTCGGTCATTGCACACTTGACGTTTTGGGTTCGTAAGAAATCAATTGTGGTCTAACAAAGCCATTTTATTCATTGGCCAGTCTTTCGGGTCACCTGGCGGAAGCGTATAAACTAGGGGGAAAATAGCAGCCCTACGTCTGCTGTTGCTTTCAAAAACATTGTTTCTCAATTTGTAAAGCGGTATTTTTAATGTGAAGCCGAAAAAAATTCATACAACAAAAAGTTTTTATATATTTTTAGATATTTGAAACCTATAGGTAGTCTTCTCCGTAACAAAAATTTAATCAAATAAATAATTTAGGATCAAAAGTATACACACATACATAACGTCACGCCTGTATTCCTTATGAGGTAGGCAGAACACCAGATGTTACAAGACCATCTGATGTCACGTTTGACAAATTTGGAGGTATTATGAAGATGGAGAGAGACTTTTGTAGTGACAGGGGGTCAGCCTATCGCCCACAAAAACGCCTTTAAAACCTCTGTCCCTTATCTGACTTTTACAGTATGCCCGGGAAGAGAAGCAGCTGGCACATTCTATGTTTTTCTTTCGCTCCCAGTCCAGGATGGAAGCAATTGATAAAAATATTTTGTCTGCAAACATACGTAAGCCTAAATCAACTACTTATTATAAAACACGTATACAATATTATACTGAACTCTAAAAGAAATATAAACCTAATTATGTATAGCTATTTACTTCGTGACCACGGCTTCGCGTGAAATATACACCGACAATTAATGCGCAGCTCTTATTTTTTAATAACGTTATTGTTAGTAATTATACATGCAATATTACTTTCCGCTTTCGCAAATAACATTTATCAGATAAGTACCAATTTTTTATTGTTGACTATTTTCGCTTTTGACCTCAACTTATCACAATGGTAAGTGGTGTTGAGGTTGAAGATGTTAAGCACACGCGTTCTGGAAGGAAATGGCTCGTCTCAAAAAAATTAACGCCGCGCCGTTCGGTGATATTCGTTGGTACATTAAGAAGTAGTAGTAGACAACACCAAGACATTGGTGGATAGTGGGCAATCATTATCTTCATGAGCCGAGAGATGCACACTTCTCGACGGAGGCCTCCCCCAGGATTCGTCATGTCGTCCGGACCCGCGCCGCCCTCATTCAGCGTTTGACGTGCGTAAAGTGTATAAAATTACCTACTACGAATAAAAAGTTTTCATTTTCATTTTCATTATAAACGAATTGTGTCGTCAGGCTGCCCTGAAGGGGTTTTTCCACCGAGCGTTGTTCGCATGGATTAGTCGATTTTTCGTCACTTTTATCTAGGGGGCGGTACCTACTCTAAGCCAATTTTACTCGACTAAATTCCATTTAAATCTTATCTACAAGAAGCTAGTTTAAGCACTCACCCTCACTCCAACGAACTGCTCATGCAGAATGACCCACGACAGCAGGTAGACGCAGGAAACATTCGTAGCAAACAGCGCCACCACATCCGTGCACAGGAGAATCTTCAGCGCATATGTGTACATGTAGATGTGTGTCACCCAGAGAAGACAGAAGAGCCCACAGCGGCTCACAAACCGAGCTTTTGGACAAAAGCATAACGTTAAGCATTTTTCAACCGACTTTCAAAAAAGGAGGAGGTTCTCAATTCGTCTGTATGTTTTTTTTTTGTCTTTGTTACAGGATATTTCAGACAATTATGAATCTATTTTAAAAATTCTTAATTCATATGATAGAGGATACTTCATAGTTGGTCCCATATAAATTTCATCGAAACCGGTTGGGTACTTCATTGAAAATTTCAAATTTTTGAAACAATATGTATGATTTCGGATAATGTTTACGTGGATGACATTATTAGTCGGCCAAAGTGTTGAAGTGAAGTCGGTTTTTTTAATGCTCTGCATTCGTTAATTATTCGGACCTAACGTTAAAATATCCATAATGAGATGTTAGTATGACTTGATAAAGAAAGTTTCGTTGTTTGAACTTGCTTATCTCTGAATTTATTTTATATTGCATTATTTTTCCTTTAGATGGCCCATCTTTCGGCAGTAACTTTCGGCCCAACGTAAACGGTCGCTTTAGGTTTACGATTGTTTTACGAGATTAATAAGGTCTTATAAATATAAACCGTAAAGGATTTTATTACCTTCTAACCGCCTTAAAATAGAGGAGCTCTTTGTTTGAAATGTATGAATGTTATTCGATTTCCCTTCAAGTTAGCAACCGTTTTTAATTACTGGTAGTAAATTATTTATACAAGAGTACCACATACGGCTGGAAAAGTGGGGGATGCAATTTGATAAATCGAGATATCCTCGCCCATTATGGACTGAAAAGTATAAATATATTTGGTTGATTAAACAGTTGCTATGAATTAACCGTGATTTCCCATATTATAGTGGTTGAAATGAAATTTTGTCTCTATGTTGCACCTCTATCTCTATTTGAATCAGTTCTTTTGAAAAGGGCACTAGGAAGTAATGAATGTAGAAGTATTTATCTATGTTGCTTCCATGTTTTTATCGAAAATAACATTAATTCACGTTTCAAATTCCAGTACAAAACTTTTTTTGTCTCCTGAAAACTTTAGAAAAGTATCCTTTTTAAAATAACTGATTCATTTACAACCTAAGGGAAGCGACATTGATGTCACAGTGAATGAGAATGGTGTGGGCGCGGTTGAGGATGGTTGAGGACGAATTTGGCTTCATCAAACAATGCCACAATCTAACACATGTGTTGAGTAAGCATGGCTCTTTCAAATAGCAGTCAACCCAATATTCACCCAACTCTTTTGAAAGCACAAACATTCAACTTGCCATTGTTTATCTTTTTACAAAAGGTCCAAAGTGTTTAATGTTAATTTAAAAGTAAGACATAAATATTATATTATGTATAAATTGTATATACTTACCGAAAGTAAATCCCTTCTCCTTAAACTCACTAAAAGCATCATATGCTATTTCATTGGCAACTTTACATTTATTATTTATAAGTGTTGCAATGAGATAGAGTGGATAAAATAATATCAGCCAGTTTGTACTAAACCAGGCTGTGAAAAATGGAGCATTGTACAAGATCTGAAACAATTTATTTTAATATAAAAAATGTACATATTCAATGCTTATTAAATGGTTCGACTTTAGCTGCCTCACTCATAATAACAAAAGTGAATAGAAGCTTAGTGGTAATGAATGGAGTGAAACCAACACTCGATAAAAGAATGCAAACTTGTTTAAGCAGTTTTTAACTAATATTGTGTTAATGATGTGTCTTATTATTGAGCTGTGTAGGTTAGAATAGCCCTACTCCTGGACAAGTGTTGTAAATGGCGAATAATCCTAATGGCCGCTCCGTTGATTGTTGTAGTCCTTCAGGGTACTTTCAGTGAGTGGTCAGAAGGGGTAAGACCCCTACTTCTGGATCCGCCTAACCAGCATCCACCCTTCATATTAACTCTGGTTAAGAAAGATACATTAACTAATTGAAACTGACAATTTTGAACTGTTGCAACACTATTATTTTTATTTAATTTGTTGATTTAGGAAGGGAGAGATATATGATTTAGGAAGGATCTGAAGCTTTGCATGGGTCATTTGGATAAGTTGCCTTTTAAGACAAACTATTATAGGATTGTTTGTTTGGTTTTAACTGCACAGAGCAGTAGCAATAATTTTCACATTTCGATTTGATTACCTTTTTAACACATGACCCTGTCTGGGTTTTGTAGAGGTATTTTGCATTTTTGTGTTTTGTAGAGGTTTACATGACTAGCAATATCTCGTATCATACTTCATAGCCACGCCACATCAAGCAATTTGTACAAGATTTATCAGAACAAATGTCTATAAAATGTTGGTAATTGTCATAAAAGGAAAAAAAATTAGGTCAAAGGATTAAGAGAAATCAAAGAAAATTTGTGGTGTGGCCAGGCAGTGTCCTTTGCAGCTACGCCACCTCACAAATACCATTAGAAATGTTAGATTCCTACTAATATTTATGACATTTATGACTAATATATGTATGAGAGATATTGTCTCTACAAAACCCAAGTTAATTGTATGTATAAGAATTGAATCATAGACCATACAGGATCTTATCATCTCTAATTATTTTCAGTTATATTTTTACTTGAAATATCCTTACTTGGGCTAATAACAGCCTTGCTATGTCATAGTTTTTTTTATGAGATAAAATTATTCTTATTTTAAAGTTTTACTTACATTAGTTGGTTTAGTAAGGTTGTTATAGGCTAGTGAGGCTTCAGTACTGTACACACCATAGTTTACTGGAGGGTATTCTTGCAGATACAAATACTTGATGCACTGAGTCATGGTAACCCAAGTTGCAGTAAGTAGAAAAGTTACACATAATCCATAGTAAATCTGTAATTAAAGTAATTGATGGCAAGGACATTTAACAGCCTGAAACTATGAATGCTAAATATATTGTACACAGCTTGTAATTTTGTGAAACTTAGAAATCAAAACAAAACATTGCTCACCTTCTTAGCAAATTTTGAGCAGCATGAACGCGGGCATTTCTTGTCACGTAATTGACGTTCCTCATCTTGGCTACTTGCAGCAGATTCACTATATGCGTGTTGCAATGAAGGCTGAGTAGTCAATGGTGGCGCCGAACATATTGAACTCTGCGGAGTCAAAGGAGCACGAGGACTAGGTGGACCGTTTGCCCCAGATCTATCAACCTCTACATTTTGCTCGCTCTCTACTTCCTCACTTGTGATGATAACGGAAGGTGCCCGAACTCGTCTAGGATTAAAAATTGTAGGCAAGTCACCATCTCTTGCCATGTTGCTTAGTTACTTTAGGTAAACATTGCAAAAATGAGATTTATTAGTAATTAGGTATACTAATAATGTTAGTAGGTTCATAACTTCCACTGAGAAATAGCACTTGCCTGCCTTATTTTAGTGTAATGAAGAATGTGAAAAAAGTTTTGAGACATTTGGGTATGTATTACATTTTATATTATTGCTATCGATCAGTATTCAGCAATTTTTAATTCGAACGACTCTCCTTCTAGCGCAATTATTAGAAACTAAATGATTGATGAAAATCTGTGATGTGACTGACAGTAACTATAAGTCAAGTGTCAAGAAGTGTAAGTTCAGGAACATAAGTTTCAGTTATAGGGATTTCTCACTATGTTTTTTTTAAATCAATCAATAAATAAAATTAAAGCTTTCTAAGTAAAGATTTAAAAAAAAAATATTACACAATAATAATGCAATGCAATAAAGCTGCGAATATGTGCTATATGTTATTCTTTTTTTTTAAGTTTATTGTCTATGGCACTATTCATTTAATAATAATTTTGCGTGAATGTTATTGTTTTGTTCATGTTTTAAAAATGCAAATTAGACATTCATATAAAATTATTATAAATAAAAGTTGAAATCATAATATTAACTTGAAAAAGAGTTCACGTAAGAGGACGCCACCAATTAGTTATCAATTTGTTCACTAGATGGCAATTCATAGATAGCCTACTTGAAGCATCCGGGAACCTCGCCATAGTAGTAGACATGGCGGGTATCAACCTGGCTAAATGACGAAATAAAATTTGTTGGCTAATATATAATCGTGTTAATTTCACAAAAAAAGTGTTGATACTAAAAGACTAATTAAGTTTTATTGGATTAGGACAAAAATGCAGAATGTTGAACAGTCTGAAAACCGAAATATCGATAAGGTGAATGTGCAACTTGATGTGGTAAAATCGTCCACTCCTCAGAGTTCGGCTTCAAGTCCAGCCAAATCCGAAACTGAAACGTATTCAGAAGCACCTGCCAAATACATGACTGATTCTTCAGAAAGCGAGGATGACTCTGTTTCCGAGGTAAAACGTGTTTTGTTTTCGGCATAGGCGGTGGCAGTGGGGAAATATGATTATCTGCACCGCTCTAAATACTTGTGCAAGGAACACTTTGCCGTGCATCCTTAGTTTTTACGTCCACTCTAAATACCATTACATCTGATACATCTTCTTAAATGTCTCATGGTACACCTGATTATGTTTGCCTCTCATTTTCTATAAAGTACAGTTGGTTGCCAAATATTCCGTAAAACGTCAGAAAGTCCTAAGTACATACGTCTCCAATGGGTATCGCATGAAATTAATAATGCTTGCCGTTCTTGGGACTTAATTCGACGGATTCTACGTGATATCTAGTTGTTAAACTGCTAATCCGCAAAAGACAACTTTCGTAATCTATTTATGTTATGATGATGGTTTCACGAAGTGGCCATGTTTCCCCAGTCACATGCAGTAAATTCCTAAGCAAAACATGGTACAGTTTGTTTTCTAGGCATATTTTTGTTAAATAATGTGCTAATTGACCATTATATAAGTTTGTATATGGTTATAAAGCCATACAAGCTTTTTGGTGTTGTTTTTTTTTAAGAAGACCCTAGTCATAGTAAATTCGCGCAAAAAATAAATACATTTGGTATTAGTGAATTGCAAGGACCATTATAAAAGTGTAAATATTAAAACAAGTATCCAAGCACCACATAAATAAATAACTGATATTTTTTTGGTTGGTATTATAGATCTTGCTGGCTTGTTTGTGCCTTAGCAGGCCAGACCTGTTGGTAAGTTGAAGACTGTCAATGCAAGTGGCCTCACCAATCATAATAACTGCTACAGATTGAGTGACTACCATTAACCTATGAATGTGTGTGCAGCAGACACTTGAAATCTTCTTGATGTTTTGTTTTCTTGATGTTGAATGGTCCTTGTGATTCTAACATTGTCTCTTTACACATCTATGCCTATTATTATTGTTACATTAATTTCTATACACAAATGCTAACTTGCTAATTTATGTGTCATAGTATATTCCTGAAGTAATAAAAATAGTATCAATAAAAGTAAACAAAGCCTTTTTATGAAGATTGAAAAATCTAACCTCAAAACAACTATATTGCATGCTGTTGTTGTCAAAAACAAAAGAATGTTTGTAACATTATTAAAACAGTGTGAATATTAATGATTTTTATTAACAAAAAATAATTATTGCATTATTTTAACACTTCTTAGTTTTCTATGTAAATAACATTTCTGTACTTGATATGTTTGATCCTTGCTATTAATATGTAAAAGTTGCAGTTTTAAAATGCATGTTATGATGAGTGATTGACCTGTAGGTAAATTTGCAGGCGGAAATGGAAGAGGAAGGCGGTGGTGCAGAGTCATCCAAATCCTTACTATCTTATGCTGAGCAGGCTGCGACTCCTGAGATGCAGGCAAGGCTTGCAGCTTTGATGGAGTCTGTTGGTCAGTACTGATATTTTCCTATAAATTAATGTCATAGTGTATATGGACAAGTCTTACCTTTCTGAGCTAGTGTGTTTATTTCTTTGTTGAACAGTGACACTGTCATGCTTTTTTAATGATTCATTTCACAATAACTATATAATTCCAATCAAGGACTACATTAAACATTTTGGTAGACTAATACTTAGTTTAATTAATTTGATTTATTTTTATGTTAATTTGTATAGCATATAGACATTGTCTTGTTCATGAATATTCCAGAAATTAAACACTCGTAACTATTTTATTTCTTCGAATGGCTAACATATACAAGTTAACCTCTTGCAATAGATAGAATAAGTTAGCGAATAGCATGCTTTGAAATGGAATTGGAAATTCTTTTTTGTAAATCATATGTTACCTAGATTTTTTATATTTTATTGATGATTTTCACTGCTCTCTGATAGATGATAGGTATACAATCTGCTAGTTTACCATCAAAACTAGGTTTGCATAAATATTTCCTTTGTAATGTATTTGTTGAAGGGACACAGATAATAATTGTAAATGTGATAATTATGAAAAAGCTTAAGAAATGAAAAAATCTGCATGTTAAATTTCAGGGATGATCTTAAATCAAGTAATGTTGTTAACATATTTATTTACACTTTATTGCACAAAGTAAAAAAGGAAAAGTACAATAAAAAACACAATGTTAAAAATGGTGCAATGGGCGGCCATACTCATATTGTTTAAACATTACAATTTAAAAGCTTTAGTTTGCATTTATTAATGCTCAAATATATTTTTGTTCATTAAAGTACCAAATAAAATCATTCCCGGCTGGGACTGTGGAAAGCGGAAGATCTAGGTTCGAGTCCCATAGTCCCGAGTTTATTTGTTTTTTTTTTATCTATTTAAATATTTCCTATACTTTCAGGTAAATGTTTTTTTTTTAAATCTTTTTTTAAAAAGCCGGTAAACTTTAATTTTGTTGAATTTGATTCAATAGCTTATAGTTGCTACAGTATTAAAGTATTTTTCGAATAAGAGCATAAAAAACTGAGATCAATATGACTTAAAATAAATTAAACATGAAGGATAAATTTATTTCAAATCCCATTATTACCAAGTTTTTTCAGTTACTTGAGCCATTCCGAAGCAAAGTGTTTCTAACTTTCAGCACTAAAAATAAAAACCAAAATACCTTAGTTTAATTTCTAAGTTTGTTTATTGTTTTGCTATCAAAATTATCAATGCCCAGATTGATGCTTTCATATTGTGCTCCTGACATACTGATATGCTACTCTAATGTAAACATGAAAACTATATGAAAAAGTCTGGTATTATATTGACATGTTTTACAATATTTGTAAGTAAGTATCAATCTCCAAGCACCAGATGCTGATAATGATAACTGCCAAAATAACCTAGTCTCTCCCAATGCTCTTGACTGTTTCTGAGTATCGTTTGAATGTACGTAAACACGCACTTCTATCGCTTCATATTCATATGCACACATGAATGGAGGCGCGAGTGAAATCGTACTGACAGTCGTACTTTTGGATATAATGTCTTAGCGTGACGTTATATAGGCCGTGCACGCTAAAACGTAGCTAAAAAGCACAAACGTGAGAATTTTATGTAATTATAAATGATTAAAATAGTCGATAGCTTGATAGTGTTATCAGGAATTAGTTTAACGGTTATGAATTTTAGAAAATCGGCACAGTGCTGAAAAAACTAGTTTGTAAACTGAAATATTGTGTTATCAGTATCGGTGATTTTTCGTACTAACACACCCTCTTAATTACTTAGGTTATAAATTATTTTTACTTAGTTGCTGCATTAGTGAATGCCCAACAAAGCATCGTAGTAAAAAAGTAACATTTTAGATTAGAAAAATATTTTCGTGGTTTAAAATTAGTTGAGTTTTATTTATATAAATATTTGATATAATTGAACTACTTTCTGACAGTGTCTTTTGCACCTATTTGAGGCTCATAATCAATGCTTTAGTTTTAAAAAAATATGCATTTTGTAGATTACTTAATATCCATGCTAAACAGTGGCACAAAACTGTACAATACATTCTTAAACTATTCTCCAAAAAAAAATTGAAACTCAACTTACCAAAATATTAGGGAATAATCAAATTAGTTTAAAAATAAAATAGCTTTGTAATATTGTAACAAACTTTAAGAAAAATTATTTTGACGAGATATAAAAGAATAATGTACAGCCCTTGTACACCCCTATCAAGTGTAATTTTACTGCATTGCGCTTTTCACCGTACGTCGCCTTGATATAGGGTCGATAATGTCATATTTATTTAATTTCTCAACTATTTGTAAAAAGTTGAAAAGAAAGAAACAAACAAGCACTTCATAACAAAATTTATAAATTCTAAGCACTATCCAAATAAGTACATATTCACGGTGCTTCACATACCATTCTTTAGAATGCGATTCGTCTACGGTGCAGAGTATATTGAATTTGAACTTTATGTTGGGGGTACGACGGGTTATTATACGTTTTTACGTTGCATGGAGTTGGCTACGTCATCCGTTAGCAGACACGACCGTCTCTACACCAGACATTAACGCGCGGTGCAAACTAGCAGCGGAAGCGAGAACGTAAGCCTTCCTGAAATAAAAGGAAATCATAATCGAATTAAAGCTTCAGATAATGTTATTACGTTTCTTGCATTTATTGCATATCGAATTATTAAAGTAGTGCTGAAAATCAGTATGCATTAAATGCTGTAGTGATAAGATTGGGCGTTTTCGTGTCAATTGTACCACACCTCTACCATGGCGATTGATAACTGACGATCGTTCGTTGGCTTTATGCTATCCACGTTACAGTCATCAACCGCGCTTAAGCTTATCATAACTTTGACTTTATAGCGCCTGAGGTTATTCTTTGTGTGTACAGTGTACAGTGACGAAAACTATCGTAAACCAGATATTCTTATGCGCTGGGTCACTGCTAGCTTCAGTAAACAACGCGATTTCGTTTTATAAAACCTAACTAAAGTAACATTCGGCAATAACTTTAAAAAATACATATGCTATAAAAATAAATAGGTTAATGTTGTTCAAAGACATAATCCATTTTGATATACTTTTTAGATGACGTTTTTGAAACACTTTAGAATTGAACGTTACTTTACAAATACGAATGAAATATAGAACAAGTACCTACCTTGACCTTTGCTTACAGCTGCATTCACGTTTGTAAAATCGATCACTTTCAACACATCAGTCTGGCCATAGCTAAACTATTCCACGTTCCATTCATATCGTATCTACTACACGAAAATAAAATATAACTTTCAATATTTGACCGAGTTTTGCATACTTAGTTTTATTTTTGCCAAGGTTGCGAATTCATCAATTATTTAATGTTATTGAGTGTTTCATAAACTAAGCTATTTGTGATTATACGCATTGTTCATTCCTCTAGCCAATTGTACCTTTTCATGAACATTGTTCTTAAAAAGATCTTTCAAAAACCGTTTTCCAAGTTCCTTACGCGGGCGCGGCTTTGGATCAATTTTCCAAACGGTCTAGATTTTGTAGAGTACAATGATGCTTGCAAAGTTTAAAGTCGCGTCAATAAAGCCTGCTGAACTAGGCTAGCAGCTTTTGCCGAACAAAGCTTTTGTTTCGGTATCTGAGAACTAAGTCTAACTGACAGGGCGCTCTTTACGATCACCTGGCTGGTGTTATAAATGAAGATAGCTACTGCGATTATTATATTGCTTAACAGTTAAATGGCAGAACAACGATCAGTTCAAGTTTGCTAACTTCTGTCTATAGAAATATATCGTGGTTTTAGTAGCCATTACTGTTATACTCTCAAATATGCGGGTAAAACAGTGATTTAAGTGTTTTATTGATAAGTGAGGGCTCCCCACGAATTCGCCCGTGTTAAATTGGATCCCGATTTATGAATCCTAATACAACAGTTGTTTTTTTTTTGTCTCAATCATATTTGTAGCACGTTCAAATATACAAACAATAAGCCACCATAAACCAACATATCAGCTTTGTAATTTAAGCATAGATAAATATAGGATGCTTAATTGATAGTTTCCAAAGGAACGAATTGCACACTAAAGAACGATAGCAACCTTTCCTGTACATGTGAATTGCATTTAACTTTGCCCAGCGATTGTTATAGAGTGCCGAGGTGTTTGAAAGTATATGGAATAGCTTTCTCGCCCTTTCCCAGTCTATAGGTATTTAATTTTACATACCCATGGTTAACTTTCTATAACTGTCACCTGATCGTTGATTACTACAAGCGTTTGTGTATGATCTGAAGGAAGACGATAGCTCTCATTCAAAACCGGTTCTGCTATAAAAATATTTACCTGGCAGGTTGGACTTACGGAATTTGTCGATAATCATCGCCTAGTTTTAATTTTCGTTATGCAAATAGGAAACGTTTAACACGACATGGATGCGTTCGGCAAAACTTGCAACTAAACAAAAACAAGAATGCTTGCACGCCTAGTGTTCTTCCATAAACGAGTTTACAAACAGTTCGTTGACATTCACTAAATTCGACGTTATAAAAAAATGATCAATTTTTATTACCAATACGAAACAGACAAAGTATGCCTGGGATTGTGTATAAAGTATGTGTGTGACCTGTAAGTTCCCGCCCTTGCCGAAATGTGAATAATAAATACATTCAGTGAGTTTACTCTAACGCCCCTTACTCTAGCTATTGTTGCTACCAGCATCGCAGTTATGTGGGCAAACATTAATCGATAACAATACTCATAAATTAACTATGCCAATAATGGATAAAGAGAAAAAAATATAAATTTCTTTGTTGCCCACTACATTTTTATACATTAAAAAATAATCGTTTGCTTTAAGTACATGCAAGCAAGGCCCTCGGCTTTTTGCTAGACAAGTTTGTATTGTTTTAATAGGACTATTCTATTCTGTTTTCGTTTGCATCAACTTTAGATGACATCATTATCAAACACTAATCGGTTAGTGTAGTCAAATAACAATTCTTTTCGGCAGTTTGTCCTTATAAGGTTTAATCTGTGAATCTTTCATTCCTCAGACTCGAGTTACTGGTGCGTCAGTGCTAATAACATTTTTATTCTAGTTTTTCTGTTAAAATTAACGTCCGAGTGATAAGCAGGATAATATGTAGGTCCACTATTTCATCGTAACACTAAATGTTAGTAGCTCGATGACGGCTTTCTTTGTGTACGGAGTATTACGAATTGTATAAATAATTATACTATCGTGAAATCATCCTAAGTCTAATTGTAGTTTTCATTTTTGGCGATCATTGTTGCGTATTTGTGAAGATCTACGTATTTTGAGTGTCAAAAGAGTTTTTTTTTTTAAATATTAGTTACAAATTAATGGAATAAGATTATTTTTCTGGATAGTTGAATGTTATGTGTTTTATTAAATTATATTGATTGTATGTATACACAATCCAAATGTTTAATATCGGTGTTTTTACATATTTGCAGTTAAGACTTATTTTGTATGCAAAAAAGACAAATTAAGAATCAATAGAGTTTATCTGCAAGGTTAAGTAAGAATAAAGGATGGGTCTGTTAAACAGAATGTATTCTGGTCGGAATAGCCAGAAAATGCTAGACTGATTTCACATGAACAGCTGTTCTTTACCACGTATCCCGACAATTGGAAGAGATAAAACGCACATGGTACATAGAGTTGGATCGCGGAATATAGGAGCTTATAATAAGGGCAATCATAATTTGTACAGCTAACACTGCAAAATTAAACAGTGTTAAATATATAATTATTCATATGGCAATCTTGTGGTAACTCCTTCTTTTTTATCTCTGTACTTTCTTGAAATATGAAAGTACAACCTGGTTAATAGAAAGCGTTATACAGCCAGGGTGATTTCAAAAGGTCAAAGCAGTTTTCCATTTTTGCTCCCACTAACATTAAAGTGTGAACACGCGGTTTGAACCTTTACTTGTTATTTCCTCATCACCGACTGTGACCTCAATCTCAATGATTCACTTTTTCAATAAGTATATGCAGATTTATAGTTGATACAAATCATGCGCCTATACCTATCTTTTTGAGATCGGATAACAAATGAAAGAGATACGCTGACGGTTTAGTAGTTTCAGAAAATGACGTCAGTTGTCGCCTTACGATGAGTTTTAATTTCAAAGTCTAAGATCATCTTAGTAAATGGCAAGTTGTTTCTTTTTTGTCATAGCGATGCCGCCTTTGTGTGATTAGTGCTTTTGATGAAAATTGACCATTTGATTGAATTTGAAACCACATTAAGCCGTTCAGCCTATCAAACAGAGTTAGGGAGAGTCACAGCAATAGATTTCCACACAAAAAATAAAATCTACATTCAGTGTCAACTCAACAAATATTGCACATTTGGTTTAGTAAATGCTTACCCATTCGTTGTATTTCGTGAAACTTATATGCGAGCAAAGTCGAGACTTACAGCTAGTTGAGTAATAAACATAAATGAGAAAGTTAGGAGAAATTATCGTTATTTAATCTACAAAACGGATTTAGACACGAATTTAAAAATAGAGAATGATATTTCTTACGGTAAATGCTCCTTACCAATTTACAATAGGTCTTTACTCAACTGCAGTTGCAATCTTACATCTAAGATAAAACATACGAGTTAAAATCAAACAGACCCAGCAGTGTCATTTTAAACAATTTTGAGGCGTTATACAGGGTGACTGGTGAAAAATTTTAGATACTGAAGGGGAGCACTCTGAACTAGATTCTGATCATAATTATGTCATAAAAGTAGCTATTCAATGTTTCACCAGAAACCCCTATGAATAAATCAAGAGACCTAACTACACTTTTCTCGACTGCCTCAGTCAACACGCACACAGCAGTGTTCCCGCCACATGCACACCACCACCCGCTAACTATCTATTGCATTACGCTTATGTAACCATGCGTTGCGTAATGAATTCTTTAAGTTTCGGTTAAGTTTACTCAGTAAATAATTAATATTTATTTTATTTTTTCTCTTCATGTATGATCTCAAACTATCACGTCCTTGAATTTCAAAAATGACCCACCAGTCATCCTGTATATCATACTGAAGTCGTTGTGGGGCAGTGGCCCCCGTCTATATCAATCGATATTGCAGGTTAAGATATGGCCGGCGCGTTCGATACTTTGATGGGTGACCGTCGACCATTCATTTCTCACGGCGACTTCCGTGCTTCTGAGGGGCACGTTAAGCAGTCGGTCCTGGGTGCTGTATACTTGTATACAATAGTCGTAAGGGTTTGTTAGAAGCCACTTACACGCCCCGAAAAATTCTGACATCCAGCAACCAGCGCCCAGATCACATTGGTGGCTTACAGCCTCCTCGTCACCAAGGGGAGAGACTCATTGCCCTGCAGTGGGCTAATTACAAAGAATTTGTGATGATATATCATACTATATTGATATCAGAAACAACGCGGTTTTTTTTCGTAATTGTAATGAAATATAATTATTTCTTTTAAATCTTATAATGAGCTTGATGGCTTCCGGAGCTTTGAGTGTTCGGTTATGTTACCAGGTTTGTGTTCGATTCTCAGCCGGGCCGGATTTTGCTATTGTAAAATAATTCTCAAATAAAACGTTTCATTTTAGTATGGACGTCTGGCCAGCACCTGTGCCAAATAAAATAGTTGTAGAATACCATTATGAAAACACTTAAAATAACTGTTAATTGAATTGTTTGTTACTTTTCGTGTACATTAAGAAAAACTACTTGAATCGACAAAGACCACAGGTGACTGACGACGCCATATTTATTATTCACTGACATTTCTATATTTTTGACTTCTGCCTGGATGTAAAAGATGATTTCAATAAAAACACTAGAAAAACAAACTGAATTCATAAAATATTGTATATTTTTGATAGATAAGTAGTTAGTAGTGGTGAAATATCACTTCCTTACATTATGTTGACCTTTCAGGATCATCTCTCATTAACCGTTTATAACTTTTTGTTTAAAAAGTCGTATGCTTCGAAGTAATAGTATATTTTTTAAGTTTTTGTTATTTTTTTATACATTTAAAAAATAAAAGACAAATCTCTATAGGTTTGGAACACATTTTATTGATAGATTGAGTAGGTACATTCATACAGTAAGTACTTATGGCCATTTTGTGAAACTGTGGAGATTTATGGCAATAACGTCATTTTGTTTTTCATTTTTACACCTAAATTACTGATTCCACTTTAAATTTGGTATTTTTGTATGGTTTGTGAATAAATCCACGATCCTAAAATTTGGCACAGGTTGCGGCCAGGAATGCAACGGAACCTTTATATTAACGCTTACTTTAGGTACCTATATAAGTTGGTTTCATTACTATACGCTATTGTTTTTGAAATTGATCATTCAGACCGACCATTCTACGATATGTTATTTCACATTCACGGATTATCGCAGACGCTGAACACATCATCTAATATTTGTAGATATAGAGCATTCACTAATTCCAGAAGGTCTTATTTAATCAGCACAATTTTGATCAGGAAACGTAATTTAAATTTAGCTTGAAATGATGTAAAATTTAATTATAGTCGCGTACGTTACTAAAAACTCGTAATTTGCCCCATTCCACGGGTTTTAGTACTATTTGTAGTATTTCGAAATGAAATGCAATATTTTATATGCGGAATATAGTGTTCTACAGGTCTTTAACATGTGCAAAATAGTGTCAACTGTATTTAACTTTCGTTCGAATTTCTACAGGTAAACAACGCATAAACATATTTGATAGACATTAATTCAAATATTTATATTACAGTTTCTGTGGTTCTGAAGTGCTACCTACAACTGCCTAAATTACGACATAAGTTGTATGATGTATCTAATTCTAAGAAGATATCTATCTGTTCAGCAATCAAATGTCTTATTTTTGTTAATACATAACAAACTCACCTATCACCTCCCAAATAAAAAAAAAACATCTTAAACACAGACCTAAAGTTTACCTAATTTCTGTCAAGTGAATGACCTTGAAATTAATAAAATCGTTCATTTGTTATCTTAAATATTTAAATAATTTTATCATCATAACAAAATGTGCAATCTATCAGAACAGATTTTTTTGTAGGCTTAAAAAGCTATATTCGATAACATAATAACGTTGGCTAAGATTTCTGCTAGTTTGAACTAAATGAAATTATCATACTTTTCTTTTACCTATAAATTTGTGCCTAAAAAGAGATAAATCCAAATAACAACACAACTTGTCACGAAATTTTCACGAATTTATGATTTATCTAAATTAAGACATTTTTTAACCGGATTTATCGCATAATTATATTTTGCATTTAACTTGACATTTCGGTGTCTTTTGCGAATCCTTGGTTACGAGCGTTTTCTTTTGTCACAACAACCTCAGCAGTGTAACATTCTACGGCATACTCACTCAAACAGCAGCTTCCCACCTGATTCCAGGTTTCGGCACGACCCTGTCCAGCGACGGCAAGCACATCGCGGACCCCGAAGTGATGCGGCGGCTGACGTCGACGGTGACGTGCGCGCTGGACGAGGCGGCCGCGGCGCTCACGCGCATGCGCAGCGAGCAGCCGAGGGTCATGGATGAGGCCGCCGCCGCGCTCACGAGGCACTATCGACATCAGCACCAGGATGAACCGTGAGTGCTCATTGTTGCTCCACTTATTGAGGATTCGTTAGGATATTTTGTATACCTACTCAGAAAAAGCACTGATATTGCATTTAAACTTCATAAGAATACCGTACTATTTCTTTCGCCTTTACAAAAGAATTCTCTGCTACTAAGTACTCACAGAATTGTGATGGAACTACTTCTTCTGGGCCCCGATTCTGTAATTACCACATGTTCACATTAAGTGTCTAAAAGGTCTTATATGTTGACATGTGACATTTTGTCAGTGTTCTGTCACGATACATAATGTCAAAAGTAACAGATTCAAGCCCTGTTTGTTAATTACCCTGAAAATCAAAGGATTTTATTATTTTTATTAGTATCGTCAACACAAAGAATTACTAAGAATAAATAAATATAATATCTTTACAAAAATTACAATATAAAATTCCAACTATCATTTAGTTGGAATTTTAGGTTAGTTTGAGAAATTAAATAAAGCAGTATTATAGACAAAGTCACGTTTAAGCTCCATAGTTTTATATCTTCTGACATAGATGGTAAATAAATCAGTTTAGTTAGAAACTTAGGCAATTTTTTTTTCTGATTGGAATGCTATTAAACCTCTCCTCTAAAAAATATTTATTGAAAATGTAATAGAAACTATAATAAAAATCAACAATAGCAATATAATCTACTTCCCTGCTGTACTTTGTTGATAAAAAGTAGGGTTAATTCACCATTTTTCATTGTATTAAAAACTCAATTCATCACTATAAAGTTTTTCCTTTATGTTACCCAATCACTTAAATTTATAAACAGGTTTTATTCTAAGCTTGAATGCTGTTGGTTTTGCTCATTCAATATAATATTTGTAATGAATTTGAATTAGAAGCAGTACAAACAATAACAAAACAAAATCATCATCATAAACAGCCTGTAGACGTCCACTGCTGGAAATGGGCCTCCCCCTGATTATCCCCTTGATATATTGTTTGATTTGACGAACTATTTGTTTGTGATAGAATTTAGTATTCGTAATTTGCAATAAAGCTTTACCTTATGTTCCTTCTATCTAACGCTGTACGCATTATTGCACCTAACATGATGATACACCGAGAATTGAGTCAAACAAGCGCGTCTCCCGAACGATCGCGATAGAGTCGCCATCCGATTCTCCGATTGCCACGGTCGAGGCTGCGCGACTATGATCTTTGAAGCTTTGATCTTATCTGACTATTCTAAACTTAAACTGTAGGATATATAATTGTTAATGTGAAAATATAGAATTGTGTGTATTTTTAATACAGAACGCAATGTGGATCAGCGCCGACTACGGCGACAACTACGGTCGTAGCTACGACGCCTGCGCCCGTAGTTCCGGCCGCGGAAACATCAGTTAGCACAGCGGCTCCAGTGGGTGCCGACGGGGGCCCGTCACTGGCGGAGGCTTGTTCCGACGGCGACGTGGGCACAGTTCGGAAGCTTCTTACTGAGGGTCGATCAGTGCATGAGACCACAGAGGAAGGAGAGTCGTTATTGTCGCTCGCGTGTTCAGCGGGGTACTTCGAGCTAGCACAGGTGCTACTGGCCATGCATGCTAGCGTTGAGGACAGAGGCATCAAGGTTAGTGTTGTATTCTTGCTTTAATATATTCTCTAAATTTGAATAATTTCTTAAAGTTGCACAGTTTTTTTTATCCAAGTGAAAATAGTAAGTTGGGTTGCCTTTTGGGTTGCTTTTTAGCTTTTTTAAACTAAAGCTTGCATATGTGAATAAATGTGTAAAATATTTTCATGTCTAACGGATATTCTACTTTATTTTTTGTTTATACGAAATCAGAAATTTTGTACCTAGATTTATTTATTCATAATAGGAACAAACAGTTCCTTATAAATTATAAAAATCACTATGAATAAACACTATATAAACCAATAGTTCCCTAAAAGAAGTAAAGTTAAACAGAAAGTACAATTTAGTAATTTACCTATTATGCGCTTAACAGATTTTTCTTTTCTATTTTGACAAATAATTTAATATTAATATATATTATTAGGGAAAAGAACATAAACAAGAAAAACATATCTGTGGGCATTATATAAACGAAAGGCCCTTAAGTGGGGATATACTGCATTACTTGAAGCTAATCATGTGGCCGATGTTGCAAAAAAAGATAAAAACAAATGTATGATATATTTTAACTCTATAATCTCTACAGAGCCTTAAATAATGTTCTCAATAACTAGCCGCGCGCGCATGATCTAGCTTGTTACGTGACATGAAGCTCTCTTCTCGATCCTAGTATGGAAGTAGGCACCTACGTTGCATCGAGCGAGCGCGAATCGCGCGACGAAACCAGGGCACTACAAAAAGCTTCTAACTTGCTCAGTTTTTATGATAATGTTGTCTTTTTTTCTGCTGATGATTCTTTGAACGATACTTTTTGACCAAAATTCAAAGTCAAAAAATTTTAAATATAAAGTTTAAATTAAATTAAAGAAGTATGGCAGGCGTATATGAAAATTCTGTATCGCTTTCTGGAACTTAACAATTTTATTTCAAACATGTTTATTTTATAAATATTACATATGGTTAATTATGACAAAAGTTTTCAGATTTTTCGAAGTTGGGATTTAAAAGTTATTTGCATTTCAAATATTGGCATCGTATTGTTAGAAATCCTGAACACAACTTTTGAACGTAAACATGAGCTTGTGATAAAAATCGTTTGTCAATGTCATAGCTAGATGTCACAATAGTATATATTACTAAAATGGCTGTTACTGTTTTTGTTGAAATGAAACTAAATTGTACTACCTACTGTAAAATGGTTGTAATACTGTAAAATGCTTCGACGAAGTTTATAAAAACACGTACGACAAGCTTTTACACAGACGAACTCCAAAACGCTATTGATTGATTTTGATTGAATGAAGATGAAGGTGAGTGACGTAGTATGACATTTGAGTTGTCAGATTTGACACAGTAAAAGTTTTCGTTTAGTTTATTGTCTACATTTACGTTTCGTTATTGAATTTGTGTATGAAAAACAAAACTATTCAAAATGCGATGTTTCTTTTCTCCGAACTTTTAAAAATGATCTAATTGCTGAAAAATGAAGATAAGAATCTTTTTATTCAATAGTGTAAGTTTGGTGCCAAAACGTTGACTTAAACAGGCGATACACCATCCCGCATTCTTCTTTACCGAAATAGTTACGCGAAACGCACCGGCCTCTCACCAATATTTAGTTAATAACGATAACGATATAAATATATCTAATTATAGCCGCAGTAAAATCTTTGATTACATAATCCCCTACCGTCCCGGTCTTTTCAGTACCTACTTAAATACACTTGAAATATATCAAAATATTTACAAATTGAACTGAATCTACCGCCCCTTCGGAAAGTGGATCTGTTGTGAAGAAGTGTCATAAAACTCAACATCTTTTAAAAATACACATCAACAGAGAACCCCACCTTCTTGCACCCGCGTAAGGTGTCGTATAAACAAAAAATAATTTAGTGTATTTCCAGACTAATTAATAATGAACTGTCGTTTTCTCCAGGGCGACTGCACGCCGCTAATGGAAGCAGCATCAGCCGGCCACGTGGTGATCGTGCGCCTGCTGCTCGCGCACGGGGCGGACGTGAACGCGGTGTCGGGCACGGGCAACACGCCGCTGATGTACGCGTGCGCGGGCGGCCACGAGGCCGTCGTGCGCGCGCTGCTCGACAACGGCGCCAATGTCGAGGACCACAACGAGAACGGACACACGCCGCTTATGGAGGTATTTTATTTTATTTTATTTTCATCGGACAACAAACGGAGTTACATAGCTATATACAAAATTTGGGTTATAAATAACAGAGCACCATTGAAATGTTGTCGCCTATTACTCTTACATGCTTGTTACAGTATTAATGTTATTTAACAATTCAGACAGAAAAAATGGAAAAGAAAAAAAAATTAGAAAATTGGAAAAAACATAAAAAAATATGTTGAAATAAAAATATTGAAAAATATTAATATATTTTTTAAAAAGATAGGTTTTGAATGGAATATATCCAAGTCATGAATGTCACCAAGGTTATTAATGAAGTTTGCAGATCTAATAAAATAAGAATTTTTCCTATAGTATGTACACTAGAGGCCGCTATCAGTCGTCACACGTCACCATAAAGAGTTACAGGGGGTTAGGACGAGGCCATTACCCTTTCCGCGGCAATCTTTGACTGTCGTGGCAAGCAGACGTATAGGAGGTTTGAAGATTTCGAAATATTATAAAGTGCCGACCTCAGTACTGGCTATATATCATTATCATTTGTCCTCGTTTACTAGATAAAAAAATAGCAGCGATTTGTGGTGAGGCATAAACTTTACAAACCTTTGGTAATTCTGCGGCATTTTTCGCCTTTCGTAGCAGCGGGCGTTCGAACAGATCGAAGATTTGGACAGATCAGGAAATACCCGAACATCCTCGTGGATATCCTTACTGGACCATAACATCCTCATTGTCATTTTATAAAATAAAAATAATGGTAATTTACGCCCAACTACAAGCGATTTACCTTGAGTCATTTCGCAGGGTGCCTCGGGAAAACAGAAGGCAGAACAACAGTCTGCAGCTGTAATGTTAGGATTTTTACTTCAAAAAACAACTTTGCAATTGACAGTCCAAGAAGAATCGTTACTCCCCATACTAAAAATACTAAAAGTTGTATAGTGTTTCTTTTTAGTTTATTAGATACATTTAATTTTAGGTAATCACATAAAAAACATACATTATTTATTACATTTCCTGTTTTATAATAGTTATTTCACAGTGAAATTATTGAAATATGGTATCACCAACAACTTCAACAAAGAAGATTGAACTTGTTAAAAAAAGTACACTTGACAGGTGACTGACAGTTCGCCATGTTGTTGATATATGATATTATCATTCGCGTTTCCTCTGTGTTCGTGAATGCGCTCTTTTCGGTTTTCGCTCAAGTTTTTTTCGTTACGTCCCTTGCTATCCACCCGATATCTGTCAGTAACAATATCAGCTTTCCGATACAATCAGTATTCTATTTGCCCAAAAGAATACAGGTAATTAAGATTTTCATATTTTTCACAAAACAAACAGAATCAATCAACATCGATGTCAAAGACAGACAGACAGGTGTTTATTTTAATGACAATGACGGACGGACGGGTGCCATATTGCTTTATTACCAGATGCACGTATAGTTTTTATCAAAATTACATAAAAATAAAAAAAAATATAAGCGACGCTAAAAATATATATAATACCAGAAATAGATATGTACTGTTCCATAGTTGGTTTTAAAAATAGTCTCATGTTTATACATTCAATAGTATGAAATGACGATTCTCATTTTCTATCTCTTTTCATCTTTTGTGTCTCATTCTATCGGAAAAAAAAGATACACAACAAAACATTTGAGTTCATTGTGTTACAACGTTCCTTACTTGAAAGCTATTGTTCCGTTGTTCGGCAGGCGGCGTCGGCGGGTCACGTGGGCGTGGCTAAGATCCTCCTCGAACACGGCGCGGGCATCAACACGCACTCCAATGAATTTAAGGAGTCCGCGCTCACGCTTGCATGCTACAAGGTAAACTATTATTTTTATTTATTTTTTAATCAATTTCTTTATGCATATACCTATATACAGGTTAAAAGATATCATTGAACAAAATATAATAGCCGACGCAAGGCTGGAGAGTTTAGCATAAATGAGATTTAAGTAATTTCTGGCTTAATTTGGCGTCACTTAATCTATGCATAGGTCAGGATGATTATTTCAATAATAGTCATATCTCAGTAGTCAATTTTTTATATTGTTACTAGCTGCTGCCCGCGACGTCGTCTGCGTGAACGCTATGCAGCACCAAACGCACCTACGATTATAACACTGCTAGCGTGATAATATGTAGCCTATATGTTGACCCGACTTCTTAACTATCTTCATGCCAAATTTGAAGTAAATCCATGCAGTACTTTTTGAGTTTATTCCGGAAAGACAAACAGACAAAAATTCTAAAAACTATATTTTTTGTTTCTGTTTCGATTGTAGATCATACCCCAAGTATTCTTTTAAAAAAATATTCAATGTACAGTTTTGACTTTCCTACCATTTTATTATATGTATAGATGACATGACACTAACAATTAAAAGTTGCTTTGACTATTGTTTATAAAGTAAGCTAAGGTTATGATTTTCTTTTTTGTAAGCAGCGATAGCACTCTTTTTAACTTCATTGTCGTAATATTTTAATTAATTAAATTAAGTTTTTGCTGTTTAACATATCATAGGTTTAGATGAAGTCGTTGTGGCGCCGTGGTCACGGCATATCAAACGATATCGCGGGTTAAGCGCGCTCGGCGCGGCCGGTATTGGGATGGGTGACCGCCGGTCATTTATTTCTCACGACGACTTCCGTGCTTCGGAGGACACGTTAAGCAGTCGATCCCGGGTGCTGTGTACTTGTATACAGTATTCGTTTGGGTTTGTCAGAAGCCATTTCGGCACTATGAAAATTCTGACATCCACCAACCAGCACTGGGCCAGGTTGGTGGATTACGGCCTAAACCTCCTCGTTACCCAGGGGAGAGACTGCAGTGGACTCATTACACAGAGTTGTGGTTTAGCTGATTAGATTTATTTATCTTTACATATGCCGAAAAAGTAAAATTTGTCGACGATTGCTCACTAATTGACATTCACAATCAAATTCATATTTACTTGTTTCGCAAGATTTTTTATTTATTTTTATATATTAAATTTTTCAGAGTGAAAATAAACATTCTAAAGAAGCTTTTCTACAAATCAGTTTTTCTAGTTTTTAAAATCGTTGACGTGTTTCCTAAGAAAATATCTTCGTATATCTTTTAATTTCAGGCTTTTTCATACTTACTTAGCTTAAGGTCCGTCCAAACATTAAGCGGCTTTTACTAACTAGAGTGCGGCAGAATTGCGTCTCGCGAATGCCGCCCGCGTTTGCCGCTGTCTTTGGACACACCTTTAACGGTGCACTTGTATAGCTGCAATGCTCATGAATATCCCTTTCCGCAGGGCCACCTGGACATGGTGCGGTTCCTGCTGAGCGCGGGCGCGGACCGCGAGCACAAGACGGACGAGATGCACACGGCGCTGATGGAGGCCTCCATGGACGGCCACGTCGAGGTCGCCAGGCTGCTGCTGGACTCCGGCGCGCAGGTACGAGCCTTATACTACTACATTTTCTATTAAATAAAACACTTTTTAACCGGATTTATCGCGTATATTTACATTTTAAATTTTGACTCGACTTTTCGGTGTCTTTGCAGACCCCGTGGTCACGAGCGACTAGACACCGAAACGTTGAGTCAAAATTTAAAATGTAAATATACGCGATAAATCCGGTTAAAAAGTGTTTTATTTAATAGTATGAATCGCGAAAACTTAAGACAATATTACGACATTTTCTGTTTCACGAAACCTAACAACAGTTTGTTCGGAATCGGTACCCGAATCTTTTTATGCCATGCTTTATTTTAACTCAATAACCTGCAGATCCTAAAATTATGTACACACTCACTCGCACGCGTATCTTACGCGATTCCATGGTGTAAGTAGGTATCTACGCCGCATGAAGCGGAAGCGAGCGAACGCGGTGCGTTGGGTGTCCCCATTCGCGCGACAAAACTAGGACACCATAAGAGGCTTCAAAGTTGCTGAGTTTTTAAGATTTGACCCGTGTGTTAGTTTAACTAAAATTGACGTTGTATATGATAAAGTTATAAATTTTGAAACAATAAAGCTATTTCAATCGGTACCGATTCCCGTCGGTTTCATTATTAATTTATACTGGACGCCGCGCAGGCGACGCTTCTCGAGTCACTAGCGCACGCGTATATTTATATCGATTTTATTATAACTTATATAAAATCGAACACCTATGTATGTGAACCTTGTTTTTGAACTACTATTCTTATAATGGCAATAAATAAATAAATAAATATACTGAAAAGTTAGGTCATCACGCTGCAAACGTGAGCGGCTGTCGCGCGACAACCACAGTCTGTTATTATTAGCTGCGCTATGTTTGGACATACCCTTACAGTTGTATTTATTTATTTATTTGGGACAATAAACAATCTTACATTAAAACATTACAATTTATAAACACTTACTTAATAAGTTAGACTTAATGTAGATCAACGACATTATCCACGGATAAATACAGGTTATTATTTTATAAATCAATGTGGAGTAGTGAGTGATAATTAGTGCAAAATTACAATTTTGTTCGTAGTACAATAAGTAAATATATTTGTTACTCTTCTAACAAACAGGATATTATTTGACTTTTAAAAGAAGATGATGAAAGATTAAATAAGCTTACAGTTTCAAAAAGCTTATTATGGGTGTTGATAAGACGATGCAATTGTATGTTCGTGATATTGAGGTGGTATTGGTGTGTCGGCAGGTGAACATGCCGACGGACAGCTTCGAGTCCCCGCTGACGCTGGCGGCGTGCGGCGGGCACGTGGAGCTGGCCATGCTGCTGCTGGAGCGCGGCGCCAACATCGAGGAGGTCAACGACGAGGGGTACACGCCGCTCATGGAGGCCGCCAGGGAGGGTACGTCGTCTGAAACAGTCACAGCCCGTTTACACATGATACGTTCTTTTTTGTATCAAAAATACGTATACTGAATACTGTGCCATATGACGTCGCCCATACAACTCCATACGCCATCGATGAAAAAAAACGTATCCAGTAAAACGTAGCATGTGTGAACGGGGGGTAACTTGTGGGATGTGGGTTTGTCCTACGTGAAATTCAGTTTACAAATTCAGTTTACAAGTGTCAGGAAAAAACAGTTTTGTGTACTTCATTTGACAATCTGGCAATGCGTATTAAGATGAAATTTTTGAAACATATGATTCGATTTGATAGAGCAAAAATAGACCGATTTCGTAGTCGGTCTTGACTTTTTTGAACCCTAAAAATCTTATTTATCTTATACAAAGCATAATAATAACTGCTTTCATGTTTTCCAGGTCACGAAGAAATGGTGGCGCTCTTACTCGGGCAGGGAGCTGCAATAAACGCGCAAACAGATGAGACCCAGGAGACGGCGCTGACGCTGGCCTGCTGCGGGGGCTTCATCGAGGTGGTGGACTTCCTCATCAAGGCGGGCGCGGACATGGAGCTGGGCGCCTCCACGCCGCTCATGGAGGCCTCGCAGGAGGGACACCTGGACCTCGTGAGGTGAGTGTGCACATGACTAAATGTGCAGATTATGAAAATAAATAAATTTGAATCTGACTGAGGGGGCTTCATCGACATGGGTCTGCTGTTAGAAGGTATTGTTGAGCTGGCCGGGTCAAGTCGGCCTTCATTTGTTTTATATGGAGTAAGCAGCGTGTTGTGTTTGTCGGCAGGTACCTGATCGGCGTGGGCGCGGACGTGAGCGCGCGCACGCAGACGGGCGACACGGCGCTGACGTACGCCTGCGAGAACGGCCACACCGACGTCGCCGGCCTGCTGCTGCGCGCCGGCGCCGCGCTCGAGCACGAGAGCGAGGGCGGCCGCACGCCGCTCATGAAGGCCTGCCGCGCCGGCCACCTGTGCACCGTGCAGTTCCTGCTGCACAAGGTACACCAGCTCTTGTTGCCTAGTGCGTAGCGCGCTAGTTAGCTTGTGTCGCCGCCCCCGCCGCGAGCACGAGAGCGAGGGCGGCCGCACGCCGCTCATGAAGGCCTGCCGCGCCGGCCACCTGTGCACCGTGCAGTTCCTGCTGCACAAGGTACACCAGCTCTTGTTGCCTAGTGCGTAGCGCGCTAGTTAGCTTGTGTCGCCGCCCCCGCCGCGAGCACGAGAGCGAGGGCGGCCGCACGCCGCTCATGAAGGCCTGCCGCGCCGGCCACCTGTGCACCGTGCAGTTCCTGCTGCACAAGGTACACCAGCTCTTGTTGCCTAGTGCGTAGCGCGCTAGTTAGCTTGTGTCGCCGCCCCCGCCGCGAGCACGAGAGCGAGGGCGGCCGCACGCCGCTCATGAAGGCCTGCCGCGCCGGCCACCTGTGCACCGTGCAGTTCCTGCTGCACAAGGTACACCAGCTCTTGTTGCCTAGTGCGTAGCGCGCTAGTTAGCTTGTGTCGCCGCCCCCGCCGCGAGCACGAGAGCGAGGGCGGCCGCACGCCGCTCATGAAGGCCTGCCGCGCCGGCCACCTGTGCACCGTGCAGTTCCTGCTGCACAAGGTACACCAGCTCTTGTTGCCTAGTGCGTAGCGCGCTAGTTAGCTTGTGTCGCCGCCCCCGCCGCGAGCACGAGAGCGAGGGCGGCCGCACGCCGCTCATGAAGGCCTGCCGCGCCGGCCACCTGTGCACCGTGCAGTTCCTGCTGCACAAGGTACACCAGCTCTTGTTGCCTAGTGCGTAGCGCGCTAGTTAGCTTGTGTCGCCGCCCCCGCCGCGAGCACGAGAGCGAGGGCGGCCGCACGCCGCTCATGAAGGCCTGCCGCGCCGGCCACCTGTGCACCGTGCAGTTCCTGCTGCACAAGGTACACCAGCTCTTGTTGCCTAGTGCGTAGCGCGCTAGTTAGCTTGTGTCGCCGCCCCCGCCGCGAGCACGAGAGCGAGGGCGGCCGCACGCCGCTCATGAAGGCCTGCCGCGCCGGCCACCTGTGCACCGTGCAGTTCCTGCTGCACAAGGTACACCAGCTCTTGTTGCCTAGTGCGTAGCGCGCTAGTTAGCTTGTGTCGCCGCCCCCGCCGCGAGCACGAGAGCGAGGGCGGCCGCACGCCGCTCATGAAGGCCTGCCGCGCCGGACACCTGTGCACCGTGCAGTTCCTGCTGCACAAGGTACACCAGCTCTTGTTGCCTAGTGCGTAGCGCGCTAGTTAGCTTGTGTCGCCGCCCCCGCCGCGAGCACGAGAGCGAGGGCGGCCGCACGCCGCTCATGAAGGCCTGCCGCGCCGGACACCTGTGCACCGTGCAGTTCCTGCTGCACAAGGTACACCAGCTCTTGTTGCCTAGTGCGTAGCGCGCTAGTTAGCTTGTGTCGCCGCCCCCGCCGCGAGCACGAGAGCGAGGGCGGCATTATCGTAGTTTCACTATGTTCCCGATATTACCTCAACTATTATCGCAGTTTCTATCGCTATCTTTAATATTATGTTCCCGTCATAACTTCAACTTTTGTACTGTATTCCACGGCTTATCGTAGCTTTTTTCATCTAAAAAAGAAAGTTTTTAAAGCCTCAAAAACCTTCCTTCTACTAACCCGCATCTTACATTTGAATTTCTCAATATTTTTAAGTTTTTGCATTAAAAAAGGCCCTGTTGGCTCAGTTGGAAGAGCACCCCGGCAAGCGGGAGACCTTTCTAGCAGATTTTTTCAGTTAATTGTATTCCTTACTACCTCGTGGTTCCCTCCAGCGCGCGGACGTGAACCGGCTGACGGCGAGCGGCGACCACACGCCGCTGTCGCTGGCGTGCGCGGGCGGCCACGTGGACGTGGTGAAGTTCCTGCTGGCGTGCGACGCGGACCCCTTCCGCAAGCTCAAGGACAACTCCACCACGCTCATCGAGGCGGCCAAGGGCGGGCACACGGCCGTCGTGCAGCTGCTGCTGGACTACCCGCACTGCCTCATGCTGCCTGGCGGTGAGTACACACATACTGCTACACCAAGGATATACTAATACTGCCGTCCTACCAAAAAAGGCGGCTAAATGACATTTTGCCATTTTTGGACTACCTAGCTTATGAAAACCATAAAAATTCTAGATTGTAGAAACGTTAAACTCCTTTAATCGCATTATAAGTGTGTAATTGCGATATATTTTCAACAGATGTGAGCTATCGTACATACAACTCTAGAAAACAAGTTTGGCGGGTTTTTGTCTTTTTTCTCGAAAATATAATTTTGCACTTAGCGGCCTTTTACGGTAGGACGGCAGAATACTAATCGACGTTTACTATAGTCGAATAGAATTGTTTTTAAATGATTTTCGTGACAATCCTAAATTGACAATCTTAGGGATATATCCGTAGTGAAATTGCTCGACCTTCCATTCAATTCGTTATACATAACGAATCACCTAGTGAAAAAAAGTATTTAGAATTTCGATTACAAGATGGCCGCTCAAATTCATCAATTCAGTAGTGTGAAACGTTCCGTTTCTTTGCATCTGTCATTTATGATGAATATTTTTTGTAACATTAACTTAATTTATTTACAGTTGAGTAAAAGTTTAATTTATGATTTTAGTATACTTAAATAATTTTATTTACATATCTTAAATTTTTTTATCTTGCCAATTACGAGTAATAGGTATTTTATTATGAACTGTCACAAAAATCATTTGAAAACAATTGTACTATAGCTTGTATATCAGCTCATTTTCGACAACAAATTTTTGTTTGAATTTTTTGGAAAATTTAATTATTGAACAAAATGAGTCATTTTCAATGTGTGTTTATATTCCCAGCGGGTGCCGCGCCAGAAGCTGGCACTGCAGCCGTCCCGGCAGCCGCTCCGGATGCCGCCGGCGACGCGTGCGGTAAGTAATCACATAAGTCTTAAGTTTTCACGATATAATCTTAAATAAAATACTTTTATGCCGGATTTATCACGTTTAATTTATATTTCGTGGTCACGAGCTTGACTTCGGGGCTACAAATCCAGTTAAAAAGTGTATTATTTAAGTAAAAACTTGATTTATGTTCAACGCTTCAAAAAACTTTTACAATACCGGCTTAAATTGTCGAGACTATCTCTTCTCAATTAGAATTTCCCGTCCAGCAGGTCGCAAGAAGCAACCCGCGCCGGCGGCGGGCGGGGCTAGCGCGGCGGGCGTGGCCGGGGTAGCCGCGCCCCCCGCCCCCGCCCCCGCGCCACCCGCGGCCCCGCCCACCCCGCAGCCCGTCAAGCACAAGTGCGGCCGCAAACAGCGCCCCGCGCCTGCGCACGACCACCACCTGCCGCCGCCGCCCGATATACTAGATGATCAGGTATGGCACGGTACCATACACACACACTAAACATCTTCGCCTGAGACAAGCCTTGATAAAACTCGACACAAAATACTCTTATAGCAGAATTTTCTAGCTCTCTAGAGAAACTTCTACTCAGTACACCATGCCGATGTCTCGAGAAAAAGAAACAAATATCTCTCCTTCCTCATAGCCTATTCATAGACAAATGTTTACAATACTTACAATAGCAATACAATAGTAGTTTTTAGCTCAAGGCACGTAATAAATGTCTACTCATGCCGTTGTCGCGAAAAAAAGAAACAAATTATGTCTCTGCCCTCATGACCTATTCTTAAACAAGCCTTGACAATAACTCGACTCCACCATCCCCATAACCTCTACGTATGAAATTTCTACTTAATCCATTAATCCACAATCTACTTAGTTGTTTTCGCGAGAAAAGGAAACAAATTATCTCTCCATCCTCATAGCCAAGTTCTGAGACAAACGTTTACAATACTTGATACAAACATTTTTTAACTCTCAATATTAAAAGGCACGTAAGAAATTCCTGCTCAACCCATAAAGCCGTTTTTGCGAGAAAACTGAACAAATATCTGTCCATCTTCATAGCCTATCAATTAATTTTACATCTCTCATGTTCGGTAAGTAGGTTCTTATTACCTCCAAATGGGGCTTGTAGTTGACTAACTAGCGCCCTAGGGTAATAATCTAGCTAGAAAAGCCCTAGGGCGGTAAGTAATAAAAAAAACACTTCTTTATTTCAAAAAGTTCGCATACATCTAACCATAATACTGGCAATAGACATCATGCATTCAGACCAATGACCAAAGAGGTCGCTTTGCTATTCAGCCTTGTCTTCGTGTAAGTATAATAGTCATCAATTTTAAATATCGAACGGCGAAGCTCAATTTCGATCTTGAAAAAAAAAAAGTTCAAAAAGGTGGGAATAGAAAACACCTGTCCCTAAAATTGGAAAATTGTTCTCATTTCACTATAAATTTCAAGAAATAAAATGTTTTATTCTTGTAATGCCGGTTTTTTATCTACTTACCTCATACTCGAGATGTAAAGCAGCCCTTGGCTACTAATCTACTATTGATACTAAGAAATTGATAAAGCGGTTTTGCGTAGTTTTACTATTGTAGGTTCTGGCTCCGGGGGAATTTTTAGCTCCTCACTCATCACTAGCTATCATAACACGCGGTTTCTCAACGTAACTTTGATAATTTTGTTTTGTTTCTTTATATCTTTTGCGACATGAAGGAGAGCAGACATTTTAACAGTATTTTTACTAAAACAACATAATTGTATGATTATGAATATCTGCTATATTGGCCTATTGCAAAATATTTATCCAGCTAAGGCATTGCGCATTGTTATTCATTATTTCGGAATACTAGGCTGCAGCGGGGACTCTTACGCATCTGCAGTTTGAGCACTGAACTTTGTCGACTCGTATCTATACGAATGTTCGTGTAGTATGGAGATGGTTTGTTCAATAATTGAAAACAAATGAGTCGATAAAGTTCTCTGCTCGCACCGCTGTATTGTGACACGTACAGTCACGTCTAATAATATGTATACATTTTCATTGGAATTTGAACCTTATCAGAACCGAATAAGTTGCGAAGTGTGTGCATATTAATGCACGTGACTGTACTTCTTTGTAGTAGCAGATAAAAAATACAAAATAAAAGTAGGCAGCTTTTGTATAGAACGAGCTTTCTTGCTAACAGAATTTATACGAAACTTTTTTTACCAAATAATAATCTTTTTTGCAGCCATTTTCACTCACGTTGGAATTTACTATGAACGAAATGTTTACCAAATATATTTCAATATTTGATATATAAAATATTGACTTTCTGGTAAATGTTTCTTTCAAATTTCCGAAACTTTGAAATGTATTGTAATAAACACTACACACATTGTTTGTTTTAATTTCGATGATTTATTTTTTCTTTACAATTTTACTAAGAATGTGATATTTTCTGTTATTTTACATATAAATAAATAATTTTCATATAATATAAAGCTTTTTAATGATTTAGTTTGCATTATATTATTTCAGTCTTAAAACAACCAGCTACACTAACATTGCATGGGTATTGCCAAACTGGTATAAGTCACATCACTCAAATAACATCAACACTCACATTTTTTCATGTACCTCATTTAGCATGCCATTTTCTTCCTCATACTATCTACCACTCGCTGTCTATCTATAAAAAGATATTGATTTGACTGTTATCGTTATATATTTTTTAAATATACATTACAAAATCACTTACTACAATTTATTTTCTACGTGCTTCCTTCGGCGTAGATATACAACGGGTGCAAGCATAAGATAACCCCCCCGCCCGGCTTTGAATGGAAGGACGTTAACAAGAAATTTAAAACTAAAAATAAGATACCCAAAACCGCTTATGTGAGTTGCTTTTCATTATCATTCAACTTTGTATTGTCCCGTACTTAAAGAAAACATGAAACAAATCATTATAATAAACATATGATATAACTATGTTGACATTGTGAGAGATCTTTTCAGTGTAAATACAAAATGTGTTCTATCATTCTTCTTCACTAATATTATATTTACTAAAGCCTCACTAGGACAGCTCATTAATTAAACAGCAATAATGCATGCTACATATACTAACTTGCAAACTATCTGTCTCTTTTTCTATATGTGACAATGACTTCGATTTACCGTTTCGATAACCATTTCGAATGTTTCCTCAGAGAGTGGATACAGCCGCTACCCAAACTCGCAATGAATCACTGCCAGAAAATGAGAGAACATTGCTCGAATTAGCTGATAACTCAGGTAAGGAAATGTACCCATTGAAATTCAACATAGTAAATAGTCATTTTATAAGGTTGAATTTATTTAAGTACAAGTATAAGGCAGAATTAAGCAGATAATTGTACGGTTTAGTGTTTTGGTTTGTAAGTTATAGTTTGTAAAAAAATAGTATAAAATTAACCTGCATATTGTGTAAAGGTCCACCGACCCTCGCTACGTCGGCGCTTCACGCGTTGGACCTACAATTCTGCGCTCAAGGCAAGTCTGAACACTATTTTGTTTGCCTTGTCTATGCTATGATTGTGTTTCAATAACTTTTTGTCTTCAATAGCGTACTTATTAACAGACTTACTTTTAAATGTTTTTTTTTTATTATTATAAATTTACATATAACATCATGTGGGACGTTTGTTTATTTAAATATGAGCGTCTTATTTAGTCATTTGCGTGTTTTCTAACTCTTTTAGATACTTTAACAATACCTTAATCATTTGAAAACTCCTTTTTGTCGCTAATTAACCTCTCTCTGTCTATTGAAAATCGTAACAGTAATTTAATCTTATTTCATAAGAAAATTAATCCATAACAAGTCTTTATTTTTACTTCATTTAAGTTATTCTGTTATAACTTTCGAGATATTTTTAAGAATCAAAAATATATTTGTAATGCAGGTGTGACGACGAGTCTCCATGCCCCCACCACGCCCCCCTACCCCCCTCCCCAGCAACTGGCGCAGCAACAGCGGTCACAGGTAACATTGCATTTTAGGTACTTCTAACTTTATCTCTAAGGTAATTAGGTTCATATTTTAGACGAAAAAACAAAATAAATAAACTCCAGAAAATAAACACATTTTTAAAGTACTTCACCTCGGGAACTATTTGATCGACCCTGTATGCTTGTAGTTATAAAAGTAACAAATACTAAAGTCTAACAATGTTGCATTACATAATACGCCCCTTTTTACCTCATATTTCTAATTAAAATCATGAAAAATGTACCTTCGGCTGATATAATATAGAATTGCTATTTTTGCTTTTAGCTTCGACATGTCTTTTGTAACTTTAGAATGTAAGAAAAAAGAACTCAAACCGTTAAGAGTATATCTAACCGTGTGATGCGATTTTTTATTAATCGAACTAATAAAAAGAAATCTCACTAACTGGGCCGCTAATCCTATGAGTTTATATTTTTTAAGTTATACTTTATAACAATTGAGCAGTATAATGTTTGTAATCCTAGAGCACGCCCATACAAGAGCGTCCCCGCGTGAAAGCCACTCGAAAGTGCACAAAGTACGGCTGCAAATTTCTCTTGCTGGAAGCGTTCAAGACATTAGGACGGCATATTAGCGAAGTGCGTAAACTCTAACGTAGTAAAAACTTACCATACTATTAGTTTATCTTAACACCTTGTTAGATAGATTGTGGATTAGACGAATAGTTTGTATTTTTGAAAGTCTATGAATTAACGTCGATTTCATCGGAAAGTCGCGTAGAGGTTTTTGTTGTATTGGTTCTATACTGTGCAATATTCATTTGTAATGTATTTATTCGATCCACGTAGATTTTTTTAAGTCTCGTTGATTTTGTATCAATCAGTTCTTATTTGAAACATTACGACGAATTAATTGTTTAGTTATCCATTCTTTTTGTGTATCTTAACATTTTGTCTTCAACATTCATAACATTATTTTCATTTAAATCAGAAAACGATTTATATTTCATGTCTGGTTAAGAATAAATAAATGAAATGTTTTAATGTGAAGATCCTGTTCGTCTGTTTAATTTGGTAATTTCGATATCCCAGGCGGAGTTGCAAGAGTTTCAGCAGCAACAGTTACAGCAACTAGCAACGCAACAGCAACAGCAACTAGATCAGGAATTCGACGTCTCGATCTATAAATCACCATATTACGCGCAGGTAATTATACTTTGACAAAGATTTTATTGCCTCCGTTCTGTGTCTTCCTACCATCAAATTAGATATATAATCAACGACTTCCGACTTTTCGAAAGCTGCATCCTATTATTTAGTTATGATTGAATCCAATTTGATAATAGTTATGCTCCAAAAGCAGTGTTATTCGGAACTGAAAAAAAAAACTGTCTTGTCTCGTTCATCGCGAGACAATTTCATTCTTAACCACAAAGTTAGAATTATTAAATATGGCTCTCAAAATGTTAATAGTACTCTAATCCACGAACAGGTGTTGAGAGAAACTCGGTAGTCCTTTTGTCATCAAATAAAATAAAAAATGTCATGCGTGATAGTGTGAGCGTGTTCATTTTTTAAAAAAGTATTGCAACGATTAGCTTGTTAAATTATGATATGCGTTTATAGAATATAAAATTGGTTGATGCGCCGCCACGCATCACTGTACTTTTAATTTTAAACCGACTTAGTGCGCTAAATTCTTATTGACCTGAAATCATTACTGACAGGTAGCCGTTTTTTAACTTTCCTTAAATTCGCACTAAATCACTTTAATGCTGTAAGTTTCTTAAACACAAAAATAGTGCAACTTAATTAAAAACCGATAAAAACTATTGCCTATGCTGGGGTCGCACACATCGCGATAATGTTGTGCAGGCTGAAGACGAATACTAGTCATTTGCTATACGCTCTATAAGCTTATCGTTACTTCGATCCAAGTTTTTGATACGTCTTAAACAAGTTATGTGTGGGTCGACTATTTTGTGGTAAAATGAATCGATATGCTAGGATTTACCGACAGCGGAGCGAAGTGCTGGCTACTTGGCCCGAAGAGGCGAAGAGTGCGCGAATATTTGATTACGTTAAGAGATTATGTGTGCTGCTCCCGTATTAGCGTTTAATAAATTCAGTTATGCCGTTAGTAAATAACCACGCTGATTTATAGGTAACATGTACGAATCGCCATATTTAGCTTAAACGCAGGTGGAGCTTAGTAACGAGATGCCAGGCATTTACGACGTTTGTATCTGAGCAAGACGCCAGGCAAGTGTCTTTGCTTTATATTCGGGTGGCGGTCTCTTGATGTGGATGTGTCAGAGTGATGTTGGTTCGGCAGGGGCTCGCGGACGGGTGGGCGGCCGTGGCGCGCAAGGAGGCGCGCGAGCTGGGCGCCGTGCTGGCGTACCTGCAGCGCGAGGTGCCGTCGCTGGTGGCGCTGCCGGCCAGCGAGCTGCGCGCGCTGGTGCTGCAGGTGAGGCACATGCTGGCGGCGGGGGGGGGCGAGCAGGCGCCGTGCTGGCGTACCTGCAGCGCGAGGTGCCGTCGCTGGTGGCGCTGCCGGCCAGCGAGCTGCGCGCGCTGGTGCTGCAGGTGAGGCACATGCTGGCGGCGGGGGGGGGCAAGCAGGCGCCGTGCTGGCGTACCTGCAGCGCGAGGTGCCGTCGCTGGTGGCGCTGCCGGCCAGCGAGCTGCGCGCGCTGGTGCTGCAGGTGAGGCACATGCTGGCGGCGGGGGGGGGCAAGCAGGCGCCGTGCTGGCGTACCTGCAGCGCGAGGTGCCGTCGCTGGTGGCGCTGCCGGCCAGCGAGCTGCGCGCGCTGGTGCTGCAGGTGAGGCACATGCTGGCGGCGGGGGGGGGGCGAGCAGGCGCCGTGCTGGCGTACCTGCAGCGCGAGGTGCCGTCGCTGGTGGCGCTGCCGGCCAGCGAGCTGCGCGCGCTGGTGCTGCAGGTGAGGCACATGCTGGCGGCGGGGGGGGGCAAGCAGGCGCCGTGCTGGCGTACCTGCAGCGCGAGGTGCCGTCGCTGGTGGCGCTGCCGGCCAGCGAGCTGCGCGCGCTGGTGCTGCAGGTGAGGCACATGCTGGCGGCGGGGGGGGGCAAGCAGGCGCCGTGCTGGCGTACCTGCAGCGCGAGGTGCCGTCGCTGGTGGCGCTGCCGGCCAGCGAGCTGCGCGCGCTGGTGCTGCAGGTGAGGCACATGCTGGCGGCGGGGGGGGGCAAGCAGGCGCCGTGCTGGCGTACCTGCAGCGCGAGGTGCCGTCGCTGGTGGCGCTGCCGGCCAGCGAGCTGCGCGCGCTGGTGCTGCAGGTGAGGCACATGCTGGCGGCGGGGGGGGGCAAGCAGGCGCCGTGCTGGCGTACCTGCAGCGCGAGGTGCCGTCGCTGGTGGCGCTGCCGGCCAGCGAGCTGCGCGCGCTGGTGCTGCAGGTGAGGCACATGCTGGCGGCGGGGGGGGGCAAGCAGGCGCCGTGCTGGCGTACCTGCAGCGCGAGGTGCCGTCGCTGGTGGCGCTGCCGGCCAGCGAGCTGCGCGCGCTGGTGCTGCAGGTGAGGCACATGCTGGCGGCGGGGGGGGGCAAGCAGGCGCCGTGCTGGCGTACCTGCAGCGCGAGGTGCCGTCGCTGGTGGCGCTGCCGGCCAGCGAGCTGCGCGCGCTGGTGCTGCAGGTGAGGCACATGCTGGCGGCGGGGGGGGGCAAGCAGGCGCCGTGCTGGCGTACCTGCAGCGCGAGGTGCCGTCGCTGGTGGCGCTGCCGGCCAGCGAGCTGCGCGCGCTGGTGCTGCAGGTGAGGCACATGCTGGCGGCGGGGGGGGGGCAAGCAGGCGCCGTGCTGGCGTACCTGCAGCGCGAGGTGCCGTCGCTGGTGGCGCTGCCGGCCAGCGAGCTGCGCGCGCTGGTGCTGCAGGTGAGGCACATGCTGGCGGCGGGGGGGGGCAAGCAGGCGCCGTGCTGGCGTACCTGCAGCGCGAGGTGCCGTCGCTGGTGGCGCTGCCGGCCAGCGAGCTGCGCGCGCTGGTGCTGCAGGTGAGGCACATGCTGGCGGCGGGGGGGGGCAAGCAGGCGCCGTGCTGGCGTACCTGCAGCGCGAGGTGCCGTCGCTGGTGGCGCTGCCGGCCAGCGAGCTGCGCGCGCTGGTGCTGCAGGTGAGGCACATGCTGGCGGCGGGGGGGGGCAAGCAGGCGCCGTGCTGGCGTACCTGCAGCGCGAGGTGCCGTCGCTGGTGGCGCTGCCGGCCAGCGAGCTGCGCGCGCTGGTGCTGCAGGTGAGGCACATGCTGGCGGCGGGGGGGGGGCAAGCAGGCGCCGTGCTGGCGTACCTGCAGCGCGAGGTGCCGTCGCTGGTGGCGCTGCCGGCCAGCGAGCTGCGCGCGCTGGTGCTGCAGGTGAGGACATGCTGGCGGCGGGGGGGGGGGCAAGCAGGCGCCGTGCTGCCCTATTCAAACCATACCCCCATACATTATTACATGAAAGTTGACAAGCAAGGAAGTCACTGATCTACCTACTATATCTATATACACGCTTATTCAAATCACCGTAAAAAAATATAAATTTACGAAAAACAGGTAAGTAAACATCAAATTTCACATAAGTCTATTCCAATCGATTATAAAGATATTCAATATCGATTGATCGACAAACTATAAAAAAACATCGTATGCAGAAAAGAATCATATTTTGTGCGCACATTCTCTCGCAACTACGGCTCACTTCGCTCGCCCGCTCAGCTCGCACAAACGTGATATATATTTCGAATGAATGTTACATTGATGTACTTAACAAAATTTAGAATACGATGTAAAAGCAGTGAACTGAAACTGAATCGGTATATTTATTGAATAAAGAATTCTGCGTGCTGTAGTTTCATACGTAATTCAAAATCAATGTTTGATTCTTCAATTAAACCATAACCATATTCACGAATACTCCCTTCGTTCTTACAAATTTTGAGCTTGCATTACATTATATTTTATTTCTTTGTAATTACTACGTTTAAAATAACAACTTTTTAACATATTTCTTAATACGGGTCTGTAATTCGATTTTATTAGAATTGATCCACGCAAAATTCACTAAAAAATAAAAGATTTAATCCACACTTGTCTGAAGAATCTTGATCACTTACGATAAATATACGAAAATTATGTTTTCCATCCTAATCCTATAGTTCTTACTCCTATAAGCCAATCCTATGTCAAAACTGTTTTTTTAATACAGTTGCTCAAAAAGTGGCGTATTGCAGGGACGTTTAGCGTTCGGGATGTGGGCTATTGCACACTTGTGCTTTTTCTTTGCCTTTTCCGCACTCGTGCGTTCTCTTTCCCAAATGTCAAAATAATGTCTATAAAAAAGAAAAAATCAACCACGAAGTTTTTACTAAAAAAAATTCATAGAAGTTTTTACGATTCATGCAAATATTTCTGAAAAGAAGCTACTAATTTGTTTCAATATCTGATATAATGATTTGATGCAATGAGTTAGGTTAGGTTTCATTTCATTTTATCTCATTAAATTCATTTTCATTTCATGCCAATACCAAAAATCTACTAAAGACTTGGCTGTATGGGCATAGTTCCCTTTGCCTACCCAGAATGGGTAAACAAACAAAAAAAATCTCTGTTTATAATCTTTCACGGCTGGCGCCATTTTGTATATTTTATAAATTTATATAATATATAATTTTTTCGCAACTGTATTAAAAATAGTCGTTCAGTACACGTGCGGAACCGTCATTGCAACTCGTTCCGACTGTCAACCCTCGCCTTCGGCTGCGCCTCGGCTCGTGTAGACATTTGTCGGAACTCTTTGCAATGACAGGCTTTCCGCACTCGTAATGAAATATACTATTGTTTATGACACCTTTTATATAATCCTGTATTAAGAAGGCTAATTACTTCCCCAGGTTATGCAGCAAAAGTCGCATGAAATATTATCGGGCAAGTGCGAAGAATCGGTGTCGGAGTTGCTGTGCACCGACGAACTCGACACGCAGCTCATCGACGTAAGTATACACTATTCTATGTTCCAAATTTAAAATTTCTTTTTTTTTCATAAATGTTAATGTTAGGTTGTAGAACAATAAGTTTTTAATGTGTTTCTTCTGGGTGTCATTTTCTAAGATATGGGGAAAATAAACCAACTTCTGCTATTTATAGTATCTAATCTTCGTTTGTTTTTAATCTGTGCAAATCAGGATCGATTGATGGTAATGTATAAAGTTTGAATTGAAGATTTTCTCGTCTTGTATAATTTTGTTATTTTAATTTGATAATGAATGTTCCCAATGTTTTTAAAAACACTCAAAACAGATTAATTAAAGTTGCATGAATAATATTTTTGTATTTTTCTAAAGGACGACTTATAACTTCTGTACCCACCTTCAATAGTAAGATACGCCGTTGGATATCCGTTGGATAACTAACTATCCGTTGGATAGTTCAGAGCTATAAAGTCCTAAATGTCGGACTAAATTTTATTATCTACCTCCAATAGCCATGTAGGATACGCCGTTGGATAGGTCGTAGTAACCTGAATCAAAGTTACTATGGCGCCAAGTTCCTATTGTTAGTCCGTTCAGAGTCAAAATAGCAGACAGGTCACCTATAGCAGAGATAGCGACACCGCTGCTCTGATTATCTGTTCCATACCTGAATTCAGGTTTTTTTAAATATTGTCTTCGGAGATTTAGATTAATTTTATTAGGTTGGTTATTGATTCAGAATCAAGACAGGCGCCATACCAATTCTTGTTCTAAAACATGAACTCTTTTCAACGATATATCACACGTCTATTGAAGCGGGTACCTGCTCTCACACAAAGTTATGCGTCGTCCTTTGTGTTGCTGTTCGGTAAATACATTTTTTATCTAGAAATATTTTTTCTTTATATCCGCAGGCCAGCAAAGATTGTCAGTTCCGAGTACGCGTTCCTTCCCCTTCGAGGCCAGAGCCTATGCTCGACTGTAACCTGCCTTTTGCTGCAGACTGCAGGTAAATATTATAGAAATAAATATTAAGCAGTTATTTCAGTCAGAACAAAGTTCCATCTTATATGTTAATACAAAGTAATGGGCTTCTTAGTCAAAATTTGATGAAACTTATAGTTTTTTACCCATATTGCAAATTGACAATTGTTTTCTAATTTATCATTACGACCCTTTCTATTCATCCTATTCATGTCCATCTTAAACATACACTTCAGCCGTAAAACACAAAGTTCCTACTACTACGAGTGTCAGAATGGGCTTTGTTCATTTTTTTGAAAGGCCGTGAAAATCAGGGAGAGAGGTTATTTATACAAACTACAAAGAATAGTAACAAAGGGAAAAAATCCACTTAAGATGTTGATTTGAATCAATTTTTGAAATGTTTTTGTTTACAATCCATTTGGTGACATTACATGACTTTAGCACAAAGACACAGTTATTGTTTTTTTTACTAACTGACACATGTTCATAAAGTTAATGTTACTGATGACATCATTACATACTAATTTAATAAAATCAATATAAAATTATTGACACGTTTAAAACTGTTCAAATTACTCTCACAAAATAGGTTAAATATTATTATAACACACTAATTAAAAAAATGAACAATGCCCATTTGGAATTTGTAGGGATCCTATAAGACTTGGAATCCAGGTCATTGGCTCATTTGCGCCCGGACTAATTGTTTCATAGGGTATTTCCTTTGCTCCATTATAACATTGATTAAATCCATTGACAACTATCATTATGTTTGTTAGCTACCGATTCTTTTAAATTATTATAAACCATTCTCCACTTTAGGCCTCCGGCGACATTCGTACCCCCGCCGGCGTGCCAGCAGCTTCCGCCGCAAACCTTGCCGCAGCCGCTCGCGCCGGTCGTCGAACCCGTCGCGCAACCGGTCGCACAACCAGTCGCCCAACCAGTGCCGCAGCCGGTCGCGCCGCAGGCGACGCCCGCGCAGCCGCCGCAAGCGCCCGCCAAGAGAGAACACAGTAATGTTGCTAAGAAAAAGGTGAGGGTTTTTATGTGTTTTATGAGTAATGTAAACGCGAAATATAAATTGATTATAGATTTGGCTTATGTTGAAAAAACTGCCCACTTGTTTAAAAAAAATCGTAAATCTATACTATAGACTTACTAATGACCGGTGTCAATAACTTAATGAAACGGACCATTAGTCATGTGGCCTAAACCGTATGTTTTTTTTATTGTCGTTTCTATGATTTAATCTCATTTATGTTATATTAGGTACCCATCGATTTATATTGGCAATTTTAAACTTCATTAATTTCAAATTTGGAATGTTATTCTTCCAGAACCGAGTAAACGGGCGAAGTGCGACGACCGCGCGAGCCGCCGAGCCCGCCCCCAACGCCACCTACTGCGCCATGGACGTGGACACGGAGACGGACTCCAACCGCGACACCGCGCTCACGCTCGCCGCCGCCGGGGGGCACCACTGTCTGGTGAGTGAAGTGGCATTGACTGCCGGTGGCGATTGACGCATTGGCGGTCATTGACCTTACCGACGGCCATTGACCTCATTGACGGTAAATGACCTTATTGTACTGCAGAATGAAGGTGGATCGGAGACAGTAATAAAGATACATTAACCGTTCTCATCTATCCTTTTTAGATTAATTTTATCTGCAGCACAAAACCATCTGGTTAAATCAGTTTATGGAATTCTACAGCTTTAGCATATTATTAAGTTCCTAATTACAGTTCTGTCTAAAATCATTTCGTTAAAATTTTAATGAAAACATTTGCAATATCCCTTCTATAATAAAATATTTTACTATAGGTGGAGTTGCTGTTACACCGAGGAGCAAACATTGAACATCGAGACAAAAAGGTAAGACAAATTAAAGCTTTGCGTATTTTTGATTCCCTATTTAAACAAAACCTTACTTCAAGCTACTTTTTTTAATATTTACTTATTTTAAACCGAAACTATCCATCCGCAGGGCTTCACTCCACTAATCCTAGCGGCGACAGCCGGCCACGAAAAAATCGTGGAAATCCTTCTAAACCACGGCGCAGACATCGAAGCTCAGTCCGAACGTACAAAGGACACGCCGTTATCTCTCGCCTGTTCGGGCGGCCGGTACGAAGTCGTAGAACTGATACTGAGTCGCGGCGCCAACAAGGAGCATAGGAATGTGTCGGACTATACGCCGCTGTCGCTAGCCGCTTCTGGGGGTTATGTCAATATCATAAGGCTGCTGTTACATCACCAGGTGAGATTCCATTGTTTGAAATGAGATATTTAATTGAAGTAGATATTGGAGCGTAGAAAGACAAATAGACAAAATATTTTAGGATTGTCTATAGTCCTACTGATTCTAGTAGAACAGTTGGAATCATAGTATAATGTAGCTTCGAAAAAACAGCATACTTTTCATCCTCACTAAAGTTAACGTTTTCAATGTGTAATTTTTCCATACACAGTATTCTATCCCATAAGATGAACAGATACTATTAATAATTACATATCCCAGTTTTAGGATGCCACCTTATGAATTAGTTTTAATGTAACTCCAATGACAATGAATTTTTAATTCCCCAGGCGGAGATAAACTCGCGCACGGGGTCCAAACTAGGCATCTCCCCGCTAATGTTAGCGGCCATGAACGGTCACACGGCGGCTGTCAAGTTGCTGCTGGACTGCGGGTCGGATATCAACGCGCAGATCGAGACCAACCGCAACACCGCGCTCACGCTGGCCTGCTTCCAAGGTAGGCTGTCTCACTCTGTGCCTGCTTCCGAGATAGGCTGACTCACTCTGCCTGCTTCCAAGTTAGGCTATGTATCTCTGTCTCCAGCAGGGGCTGATCTAATAGTACTCGAAACTGACCTGGAAACAGAGAACGATGTTGCGACATCTACTCACCCAACGTAGCAACGGATTTCTTCGCGCTATCATTATTTCCAATGGGGCTTTTGAGACCAATCGCAATGTTGTAGTTAGTAATTTCCGATAACTGCTGACGGGTTGTTGGCATATCTTTTCATGGCAACGAATAGTTCCTAGTCACTGACTGACGCAAGATCAGAGGCTGCGTGTTCATATTGGATCACCATTGGGTAGATGTCGCTGTCTATGTCCACTGTCAAAGCTTTACTGTGTTCCTGATAAAACGGCAGTATTTTCATTATTATAACTACCTGCCAAAAGTTATAGTTTTGTTACCCATTATACGATCAAGAATATCGGCAAAATATGATGGTCGTTAAAACATTCTTGAGGCGTTCTACAGTTTTTAAACGCTTGGTAACTTAATCGCTAACCCCGTTTGTTGTCCCTTCCGCAGGTCGTCACGAGGTAGTGAGCTTGCTACTGGACCGGAAAGCGAACGTGGAGCATCGCGCCAAGACCGGCCTCACGCCTCTCATGGAGGCGGCCAGCGGAGGCTACGTCGAGGTCGGCCGAGTGCTGCTCGACAAGGTAAGGATGGATTAGTAGACGGTACTTAGGTGGATGATTTTATTTTTATTGCTAATCATTTATACAAACTTCTATAAAACGATTTAGATCGGATAATGTTTCTGTGTTCAACTTAGCGTTACAGTTGCAATCGCAAACCTTCACGATTCAATCTGCTGGGTCTGTGAAGTGATTTATTTAATCCTGAATAAACAATGTTTTCTTTCGTAGTAAAAGCTATTAAATATATCTGTTCATTTGTAATTTTTTTTTTAAAGTTATAAAAATATAATTTTAGTGAGTACAAAACATACAACGACATAATTAAAAGATAAGCAGCTGAATGAATACTATGATGTACCCATTAAAATATTCAACACCATATACATCGCTCGCTACATACACTGTTAAATTATATACAATGGAATCCGTTTATAATGACATCGAAGGGAAATAAGAAACAAGTCATACCGAACGGACGTCATACAAAGCATAGGTACTGCAAGAATAAATAAACTGTTTAAGTTAGTATGTCATTTATTTTAATAGAGAGGAATAAAATAGAGATAAATCAAAGTAGATATTAATAAGTAGACTCAATAAGTAAATCTACTCTCTGAGACTCAAATCAAAACGTTATCTGGACGTCTGAGACTCAAATAAAAAAAAGCCTTTCACGCGCCGAAAGTCTTTGGGTATAACGTGACTCTCCCGAACACTGCCAAAGGTGTTAGAAATCATACAGTCGGTCACTATAAGCGGACAAAATTTGATAAAAAAGGGTCACAATAAGCGATATGTCACTTAAGGCGAAGTCATTGTATCCGACTTAGTTTATAATTTATGTGAAAACCAAACTTCACTGTGTACACACGCCATAATGAGCGGTTGGTCAATATAAGCGGAGTCATAATAATCGGATTCTACTGTAATTGCTTTCCGAGGATCACATTCGAAATTCAGTTTAGTTATCTCATTTAAAGCCTACTTTTGCGTTCCCCAGGGCGCGTACTATAATATTAAATAATGTTGCTACATGCAAGGATGGACGACCAGGGGTTGCGGAAGGAAACAACTGTATTGTTCAAGTGACGTTTATTGACTGACTTATTGGCTTATTATTCATTAAATGCTAAGTTACAAGTTAGGCAGCGTATACACACTACATACACTCTGTCTGTTATACGATTGATTCAAGAGCATCACATTCGAAATGCACTTTAATTACCCACATATCAAAGCCTAAATTCGTTTGTCAGGGCGCGGACGTGAACGCGCCGCCGGTGCCGTCGTCGCGCGACACGGCGCTCACCATCGCCGCCGACAAGGGACACACCAAGTTCGTCGAACTGCTGCTGCAGAGGTCAGTACCACCATTTTATACACATACAGAACTTCACGCCTGTATCCCTTATGGGGTAGGCAGAACACCAGAGGTTATTAAACCATCTGATGTCACAGCAAATTAGGAGGCATTATAATGGCGGAGCGATACTATTGTAGTGACAGGGGGTCAGCCTATCGCCCACAAAAAACATCCGATGAAACTCTGTCCCTAAACTGACTTTTTCAGAAGAGAAGCAGCTGGCACATTATGTGTTTTTCTTCTGCTCCCACTCCAGCAAGTATTTCTCAAACTGGCAGCTTGTTACGCAATTTCTTGATAAAAAGTAAGCTAAGCAATCCTCAAAAGTGTGTCAAATACCAAACATTTTTTGTTTATATTCGACCGGTAGATTTAATTATTAGCGTATATTCGTTTAAACCAGTTTCGTTATAATTGTGTGTATTATTTAGCTTCTTGTATTCATAAGCCTTCTCTAAGTAGTCAGTCCGTACAGAAAGCTTTCTTTTCCGGACAATTCCATTATAATAAAGAAAAAACATCTATGCATTTTGGCCTTTAAATAGCGTTTACTTTTATATTTAGACCAGACAAGTTTTTATCTCCCTAAGAATAAATATATCTTAGTCGTCTTGTTGAAACCCGGTCGAAATGTCTAGGTTAATAAATTAACTAATAACTAATTTATATATTATTTAATTTTTCCATCCTATGTTCCCAGGCGAGCGGCCGTGGAGGTTAAAAACAAGAAAGGCAACTCCCCGCTGTGGCTGGCGGCCAACGGCGGCCATCTTGCGGTCGTCGAGATGCTGTACGCACACAACGCAGACATCGACTCACAGGATAATAGAAAAGTATGCATTAAATTAAACTCTATCAGCTTCGCATGGTTTGAACCGCGTAACTTTTGATTCCGTTAAAAATTCTGTATATTGAAATGGGGGGTAGGTGGGCCTTTTCTGAACATACTTGCTTTGAGTACTACTAGCCTATTTCTTATAGTTTAGTAAATATTTAACATAATTAAAAAGAAAAAACCCAAATTTTCACCTTCTTATGTAAATAACTTGTTTTTCTTGTATATCTTCTGATAATAAATTTTATTCGTATTTTAGGTACTAGCTATTGCTAACTATTGCTAAGCTTAAAGAACAATACATTTCCCACAAAAAAAGCTTTAGCAAAGTAACTATTATTGTAAATTGTGAAAAGATAAATGTTAATTTATATTTTATTCTCAGGTGTCGTGCCTAATGGCGGCTTTCCGAAAGGGACACACGAAAGTCGTCAAGTGGATGGTAGCTGTCGTTACTCAGTTTCCTTCAGACCAGGAAATGATTAGGTAAATATAATATAGTTGATTGTTAGTTTAGTACAATGCAGGAAATGATAAGAGATTGAACATCAGTGGAGCATTGGCCGAGTGTTAGCCTACGGTATGAGATCTAGCATGCCCAGTTTCGGATAAATTTTATTTGCCTCTAAACTTGCTCAGGCTAAACAGTATTCTAAGGATACCACGTGTGATCTCGAACAGAAGAATATACATACATACATAACTTCACGCCAGTATCCCTAATGGGGTAGGCAGAACACCAGAGGCTATAAAAACCATCTGATGTCACGTTTGACAAATTTGGAGGTATTATTACGATGGAGAGAGACTATAGCAGTGACAGGGGGTCAGCCTGTCGCCCGCAAAATCACCAATAAATCCTCCGTCCCTTAACTGACTTTTACAGTTTGCCCGGGAAGAGAAGCAGCTGGCACATTCTATGTTTTTCTTTCGCTCCCAGTCCAGCATGGAAGAATATAGTTTTACTATATTTACTTTCGATCTAAAGGTGTTTCAATTCCTGTAATAATTATTTTAAAATTGAGAAAAACAATTTATTGCTCACACAAAATACAACTAGAAAAATAATTTAATATATACAAAAACTAACTTTCGCTGGCAGCAATCTATTTCAGACATATTGTGTGTAGATGGATTATAGTTTAAAGGTAGTTGTTCACCCGTAAATGATGAATAAGTAACGGATAAATACTCGAAAAGTGTTAGCGGGAAGAGAATGTGGAGTTGTTCTCTCGCCGTGAGTTTTGACCGCCAAGCGAACATCGCAGAGCTAGTATTAAATTTGACCGCTTTTGTCGCTATACGACAAACTACTCGATTGTGAACACTCAGCGATCATTTATTTTTGTTTATGCAGAATGTTTATATATTATACGTTTTATGAGCAAGAAAATAGCCAATAAGTGGAGTAGCTTTCAAGCCAGCAGTGGGACAACTGCCTAAACCTTCTTGTCACCCATTGGGCGTTGTGATTATGATAAGCATAATTCAACGTTTGCGTGTTAATTCCAGGTACATCTGCACAATATCCGACAAGGAGCTCCTTGAAAAGTGCCAGGAGTGCGTGAAAGCGATCCGAGCAGCCAAGGAGACGCAGGCGGCGCGCGCCAATCAAAACGCGACCATATTGCTCGAGGAACTAGACGCAGAACGCAGCCGCGAGCACACGCGCCGCGTGGCGGCTGCCCGGCGACGCGAGCGGAAGAAGAAGAAGAAGATGGAGAAGAAGGTCAGCGAGGTACGTCTAACTCAATTCAATTCTTTATTGCATTTCGCTATGGTAATTTCAGGTAACAATTTAAAGTAGTATATATATCATGGACCCTGTTGGGCACTATAACTTGAAAGAGGATAAAGAGGCTAATTGCATTTTAATATCGATTTCATTATAACTAATAATTTTGTAATATAAAACACATTATAATTACAAAATCATTATTATTATGCAAATTATTAATATGTTACATAGGTTTATGGAAAATATGAAATGAATTTATTTGTTTTATAAGTTCTTTATTATCTGCAATCTTTCTCATATCGTCAAAGGTTCGTTGCATGTAACTCAAGACGCGACCTAGGTGCTGACAGTTGAAGCGTAGTTCATAGGAGCTTGCAAAATGACCACGCGAATGTAGTGCGAGTGTAGCACAGCTGCCGTAAAGGCTAAGGGCGAGCAGCATGGTTTTGTACATTAAGTTTCACTATAGATAGACGATGATAAAACAACACTGTTTTTCGTGTTACTATTAAAACGGGAACAGATTTAAACGAGGAAATTAAAAAATCCTAAGGATTCTTGCCGTCATTTTCAAATATAAAAGGTGGTCAACGAAATTAGAATTCCATATGACTGGATGAGTTTAAATATTATCGATAAATCCTTCATGACTTGAATAAAAACTACGTCACTTGTCGAACGATGAACTGATGATGCACAGCCGAAACGCGGTTTAGTTCTATCGGCACACGGTCACCAGTTTATTTATATGAAATAAAATACTCATATTTATTCCTATTTATTTATTTAATTAAGGCAAACCAACTAAACGCTACACAAAACATTGTTTAATTACATAATTTTGGTATAATTTCTGGCGATTATATTGATGACATAGATCGCCTCATAAATATTCCAAAATAGCTTTTATTCAATCAATTAATCACACAAAATAAAACCCCCAGGACGAACGCCGCAAGCTCCAAACGGAGAACGACAAAAACCGTCTATACAGCGACAAAGCTCTCGGCGAATGTAGCGAGAGCGGCGAGCCCGACGACGAGCGGCCTGGCAAAGAAGAGGGAGACTCCGGCATCGACGCCAACTCACAGGTAAATACGATTTTTTGACGACTATCCTCCGGTCTCTAAGACAAGTATAAAATTCCTATAATACTTGTGTCAAATCTCACATTGAACTCAAAATAGCATAGGAATTTTTATCTTTACGTTTTCTTTTGGGTAAGTTATTGAGACTTTGAACGACTTTGTACTAGCTACAGTTTGTACACCAATTTGACACAGTTTAGGGGTAGAACTTTCAAAATAAAAGAAGCTTAAGTTACTCTGTATAAACGTAGATATTTCCTAGTGAAAGTCCCGTCAAAAGCGGCTCAGCTGTTTTCAGGGATTGGCCGGAGAACAGAGAGACAAAAATCCATTGAAATATAATATTTATAAAACACTTCAATTTAATTTCTTTATATAGATTACTATATCAACCTTTACTCGTAGTCTCATCGAACGCTGATACTCAGTAAAGATGATATCGAAGATGACGGCGCACGGGATTAATATGGAACTGACTCGTCATAAAACATGCCGTACACATTCTTCATTGATCTTTTCCACATTGAATACACACACATCTTAATGTAGTTATAAATTTATCTATTTCACATATTTTTCCTTTGTGAGAACAAAATAACAAGTCCGTCCTTGTATTTACATCGTGTAAACTATTCCTCCATTTATTCGTATCTTGAGAACAAGAGTTAATCACATTTTATTTTGTTCAGGGTTCATGTTCGTCGTCGGATGTGAAGGCTCCCCCCGCACCCCCCGCCAAAAGCAAAAAGAAAAAGAAAGAGGAGAATCCACCTCCGCCCGTCGCTAAAACTAAATCATCAGAGAAGGTAAGATAACTTCATTAATGGCGGGTTTCAATATTATGAAAACTGTTCGTTTTGCCTACGAACAATAGAATTCACTACCAAAATGCCTTTCTATATTCAAAATCTTGACATCTAAACCACTGCTTACGAACTGTTTGACTGTAATGGGTTGCTAGGTTATATTTGACCATTTACAAAATAAGTCATTTTATCTAGCCAACGACGACGTAGCAAGTTATTAATTTAAACCAATGAGGTAAAGGTAGCATGGCAGTCTGCTGCGGCCAATAAGGAGTTATGTTTTCATTACGTACGACCAATTAAAGAATAGGTCATTTTATCTAGCCAACGACGTAACAATTTATTCATTTTACGAAATGTCCTATCAAATATCTGTCAACATATCAATAATCCAGTTTTCTCTTTCTAACTTATCTATAACTGTTTTTGAAAAAAAGGACGAATATTATTGAATTACATAATTTTTCTTTTAAATATTTACTTTGACGTCATAAAAATGTGATTCAACCAATGGCAAAATTAGTCGAAGGATTGGCGTTTCGTTTTACGTAAGCAGTTAAACGAAATTATTAATAAAAAGCTCTAAAAACATACTATAATATATTTATCGAATACTAAAACATAGCAAACATAAATTGAATAAGTTTATATATTTATTTAGTTCAAATATCATACAAATAAGTTGCGAATGCGTGATATTCTATAAATCACATATCACCTATTTTCTTGGAAGAACGTCACGCAAGGAGGGCCCATGCCAAATTTGAGAACTTACAGCCCGTAGCTAGTAGATATTGTGAAACGCTTCTTTTTTCCTACCAGTTTTGTACCTGTACCGGTTACGCATAGCAGTCAGTTGAATATTGAAACCCGCCATAAATCATTCAATGAATGGTATTTAATTGGAGTAGTACGTTAGGATTGTTAGATTTAACTTTGGGTTTAGTTAAAAAATATACACCATGCCTATGCCATTGCAAGGTAATAAAAGAGCGGTTGTGCTTGACACTACCCGAATCAGTCGCCGATTTCTGTCTCTCCTGCCCTGATCTGATAGCAAAATATAATGATATGATTTGGTTTTGAAATTTTGAAAGAACCTTTTCATTTCAGTTCACTAATTATGGAATTAAAAAATAAAAGGTTTAGTAAAGTTTTAAGGGCTTACAAATATGAATATGAAAATAGTATCTTTTTAAAGGAATTTTACAAACATAATATGATTGTTTTGTTATTTTTCTATATGTGGAAACTTTATCTGGCCTTCTGTTTCTAAACATTTACCTATTGTATAAAACCTTCTAGCTGTAAGTTTTCCTTAAAATTAAATAAATAAAAAGAAATAAAATATAAGTTGATCTACTTGCAGATAAAGAGCAAACTAGACAGCAAGCCAGACAAAGAGCCGACGACGCCCAAGCCAGACAAGAAGCAAGAGAAAGAGAACGTGGCTCCCCCCGCCGCCGCGCCCGCGCCCGCCCCCGCCGCTAAGCCCGCGCAGAGGCTGGAGAAACGAGACAAGTTAGTGCACTGTGTTATGTTGACCTGAGTTTTGTACGTTATATTGAATGAAGAGAGTTATGATCGGCTTTTATTGCGTATTTTACATGTAACTGGTCGTTACGGTGTCTTTACAGACCTCATTGAACTGTTAGTTGGTTCAAATGTAAAGTATTACAATTTTACGTGATAAAATCCAGATAAATAGTATTTTAAATAACAATGCACTTCTTACGTACTAAGTTTTACTCAATCACTTAAGTAAGATCTGTCTAGAAAGTTCTTTACTTTCCTTCACTATAACGGCTAGTGTGAATGGTGTCAGCCAGGATAAGGGTGTCGAAAACCCTCAGCACTACCTTTTATTTGTTTGTAAAGTCCGTACCTACATATAACTCTTTCTCTCGTGTTGTATACCTGCTATAATAAAGGGAAAATATATTAATACTTCTCAAACCGAGTTTTCCATCCTAAACAATTAGTAAAAAAAGTTTAATAAGACCATTGAAAAATGACTTTTTCATTGAAACTATAGTCTGGCTAACGAAAGTAGATACTGGATTTCTTTGCAAACTTTTTATATGGAAGCACTAGCATAAATGTTAAACTCGTTTTTCTGATGTCACTGTTGTCAATCGGACGGTTGTTGGTGGTTTTGGTAATTGAGCTTTTGCAAATTTCGTATTTAAAAATCAATAAAGCATAAAAATTTAGATAGCTTCCTAATCAATGTAGGAAACTGCGATACCAGTGACAAGATTCATTCCGTATAGAATGGCTGGATTCAGATTTTGATTACAATGAATAAAAATAATTATTGCAATTTATTGTTTCATTTTTAAACCTGATTGATACTAATTGCTTATCGTTTTAAATATACTTATCATCAAAAAGTAAGACAGTGCCAGTTTTCTTACTTTTTACGATACTTTTATAAAAAATTGATCATGTATTTCGTACTATTTTCGGGGTTACCGTGATAGCATTTTTTTGAATTTGCCGCGGTTCTTCAGTCTCTACTTTCATTAGACAGACTCGGGCAGTTTATTATTATTGAAAGTATACAGGTGTTACAAATTAAATTAAATGTATTGAAAACTATTGTAAGAAGGAAACAATAAAAATATATGTTTTGGCTTCACATTGTGCTCATACTTAGATAGATATCTGTTTACAAAATAACTGTATAATTTCATGGTTTGTTCCAAAAATATATTAGTGTGAACACTATAATGGCATGAGTAAATTAATTTAGACTTTATTTAGTTTAAATTGATGTTAAATTCAACACTTTTTTTGTGTGATTTCATAAAAAAATGTAATGTTCTATTTTAATGAAACTAATGTAATGGAATGCTCGTAGTGATTGAGTTGTACTTACAAAAACATGCATGAACTTAGTAGTGTTGTTTTTCTTTAGCTTATTTGGCTAAGGTATTTCTTTCAAGCTGAAAATTATATAAAAACTTCAAGATTATCAAGAACCTGGACGAACGACTACAGTTAAAAAATATTATTCTTGCAGAAAACCAGAAGAGGATAGTTCTAAAAGCTTAACAGTACAGAATGTAAAATTCACCAGTAACAATAGAAAGAGCCAAGTATTTGAGTCCACAAGGCACAATATGGACTCTGGTGATCTCGATACTTTCGATAAAACTAGAAAATCCATCGCGACGCATACGTAAGTGACGACTACTCGACATCGTCATATCCCATCATCACTCATCATCATCATTATCACCCATAAAACTTGGAACAAAGAAAGAACATTATTCGAAAAAGCATAATTATAAATTTAAACCAATGGGTTCTGAGTCTAATACAGAATGAAAATAATATAGAAATACTTTCATAGGGGAAATGCATGGTGGCTTAATAAATGCATGTCAATTATATGTGTTAGCTGCATAAGTATGTAACTAAGATTTTATGTCAGTGGGTTCGGTACTAATAATTTGCTGTTTTGTTTGGTGTTCTTCATCGCATTACATTTATGTATGCAACTTGATTTCATTAATTCATATCTTATTTTATTTAGTATGTAGAGTTGTATGTATAGAGATAAGTAAACAACATATATTGATCTAATTTACGTAAACATTATCTTAATATGACATAAAACACAATTTAGAAAAAAAAATAGATCTAGGATTGAGATTTAATATTGAAATTTTCAATCAATAAGTTTTAGAATTACATTAAATCAGCAACAATGATCAACAGTGTATCAAGTTCTAATATATAAAATACATGATGTAACAGGAACTGCTAAGATATTTCTTAAAACTTGAATGTAGATCATATCCTGAAATGATACCATCAAAAGTACACGATGACTGGATTTGAATAACATAGATATAATTTAGACTAATACTAGTTGTAGGGAGACATTTTCGAAACTATTGCTCCAATATTCACTACATTATAATATTAAACCGCAAATATGACTTAGTTATAAATTGGACAACATTTAACGTGAACAAATTTGTAATTCAGATGGGAATCGGAGGCGAGTCGCACGTCGCCCAAGGGAGCGACGGCTAGCACGCGGCGAGAGGAAGGCTGGAAAGAAGTCGTGCGCAAGTCTAGTGTGCAGACATTATCCACCGTGGAACCTGGGTTAGTAGCGAGTAACTTTATTTGTATCGTTTTATCAACCGACTTCCAAAAGAAGGAGCTTCTCAATTCGTGTGTATGTTTTTTTTGTATCTTTGTTACGTGATAATTTGGTCAGTTATGGATCGATTTTGTAAATAAGTGGTTCATATCATAAGATAGAGGATACTTCAGAGGTGGTCTCGTATGAATGACATCGAAATCGATTGAGTACTTAGAACTTGAAATTGTCAAAAAAATTTGTATGAGAATGGGGAATTTATACGTCCAGGGCCTTATACTTCAGCCAAAGATTTGACAAGTATTTAAAAATGTTGAAGTCGGTTTTTTTAATGCATTCGTTAATTATGACAAAGGTCTGTTAGGCCTTATGCTGTGCGTTCTAAGATATTGATGGCCTTTTTTTTTGTTAAACTTTGATGACTGTTGGTTTGTTGAGAAATAATGTTAAATTAATATTATCTTGTTCTTTTCGCCAGATGCAAGAAAGTATCCGTAGCGTCGCACGCGATATCGCGCGTGATAGGCCGCGCGGGGTCCAACATCAACGCGATACGGGCCGCCACCGGCGCGCATATAGAGGTCGACAAGCAAGCCAAGGGACAGGGCGAGAGAATCATTACCATCAAGTTAGTTTTATTTTGCTATGTTACGTGTAATGAACTTGCAATTAGTCAAATATTTGGGAAATTATCGCCGAGCCGCGCAGGTGTAGCTTTAGAAAGGAAGTTAAAAATTTTTTTTTTAAATGAAATTATTGTTTAATAACATCATGAATTATATTGAAAACAATTGATAAAATGTAAAAGCGTTTTCTATCACTCTTGTACAAAATGAAGAAGTGCAAATGTATTAAGTATATCAGTATTTTAACTGAAATAGGTTCATAATTGATTAATGAATAAGAGAGCGAGTATAACGTAGTGTGTGTGTGTTGTAGGGGTTCAGCGGAGGCCACAAAGCAAGCGGGCGCGCTGATTGCAGCCATGATCCGAGAGCCAGAGGCGGACATCGCTGCTCTGCTGCCGCGCGGCAAACCTGCGCCCGCGCCGCCGCCGCCCGCGCCCAAGCCGCCCAAGCTGCCGCCGCCTAAGGTGAGAGTCCCAGTGTGCCACGGCCGCGAGCCGGAGGCGGACATTGCGGCGCTGCTGTACCTTATCCGCCATAAGTGGAGTTCATGGTACCGCCAATGGCATTATCCGCGAGCCCCGGCGGGTTGCGCCCAACCTAAGCCAAGCGCCCGCGTCAGGTCCCCTCACCTGCTACGGCTGGCTATCGGCAGGTAGAAGGTGAGTGTATTTACTTCTCCGTCTCCCCTCCCTTCACGGCGGACTGGTGCGTCGTCCTCCCGGAACCGCTCTGCCGTCTCATCTGCGAGACATTACGTCCTGGTAAAAGGAGGTCATGGCCGCCCAAGGCTTTTGAATCCCCAACATGGCCTTTACCAGGTTGGGGAGCGAAAGGTCTCCCCCGACAACAGTCAACTCGTGCTGCAGCCGACCCCACGCCGCACACCGCCACCTCCCTCCGGGCGACCCTCTGCAGGTAGTGGCCGAAACACTAGCTGACCCTAACATATTTTTTTATGACTAACACCACATAAAGAACGAGATATTTTGTACCGTGAATTTTCTAAAGACCTATTTTTTTAATAATTAATACCCACTTCTTAACTGATCATTTTACATAAATAATCTTCTGCAGAACAAAAATAGCCTCATATAAGTTTTTACATGATTCATTATTAAATTAAACACAGTGTTAGTAAAGAGTCCAAAACATCATGATAGTGACGTGGTGGTAATGAAATATTTGCATCATTACAGTCGGCCACCCCGGCGCCGGCGCCGCCCGCGCCCGGCAGCCGGCCCGCCGCGCGCCGCCTGCACACACGACAACATGGTAAGTTACTATTTTAAAATTATATATTGTAGTATTAACATATCCTGTTTAAATAATTCCAAGTAAATAGAGAATTTTGGTGCACTACGATCGATCTGTGTTCAGTAATCGATGACTTACAATCGAGGAAATTTATTGTTTTTATGCTATCTTTGAACAGTTTAGGTAGTCAGTCTTTGTGTCTTTTTGAGTCTTTGTGTTATTAGTTTATGCTAGTGCTAGTAAAGAAAAAATTGTAGGAATAAAAATGTTAAATATTGTTGGGTTTTAAATTCCAAATAGAATATTCATTAAATAATAATGTAATTAAAGCCACAAATCAATCAATTTCAAAGTTATTTTCTTTCACTCCCTCGAGTTTTGTGTGAAGAAACAAAAGTAAAGGTTTTTATTTAAATCTTTTATTGTTAACAATGAAAAGTTATTACTCTAAAATGCCGCAATTTTTTCATTTATCCCTTTTATTCTAATTCCTCCAAGATTTTTACCATCCATTGAGTAATGTAACTTAAAGTAGCTCTAATGTGAACGAACATATGCATTTTTATATTATATTTCCTCGACTCTACCTTTAACCAACTTGGATATTGAATTTTGTGTAATATATATATTTTAAATTGCATAATAATGTTTAAATAATGTTTTTAAGATTTTGCATTTAAAATGCTCAATTATTCTTAAATAAATGAAAAAGTGTGATAAATAAAAACACCCGACCAGGACTCGAACCTGGGACCTCTCGTTTGTCGGACGAGTGCTCTTCCACTGAGCTTTTTTTTGTTTTTATGTTATATTGCTAACGTAGCTCCATCTAACAGTATAGCTTTGCAGCTAAGACCACACGAGACCGATTTCTTTTATTTTTTCATTTATCACATTTTTTCATTTATTTAAGAATGAATAATAACGTATTTCTCTACCGCCTTACAATAACCATTCTCTGTTATAATTTTAGTGGATATAATTGCAGCGACGCCCTCCGAGAAGCGCTCCGCACCCAGCAGCGCGGGCGCGCCCCCTCCCCCCGCGCCCCCCGCGCCGCCCGCGCCCGCGCCCGCCGCCAGCAAGCCGCTGGCCTACCCCCCCGCCGCCGCCGCCGCCGCCGCCAGCGTTGCTGCTAGCGCGAGTCGAGGACATAGCTTTGCTGCTAAGCTTACGCGCGCGCCGGTACCTACTTACTTTTTTTAATCTATACTATAATATTATAAAGCTGAAGCGTATGTTTTTTTGTTTGTTTGTTTGAACGCGCTAATCTCAGAAACTACAAGTGGGACTTGATTTTTTTTTTTGCATTTGATAGCCCAACTCTTTAGGAAGGTTATAGGCTATATTTTATCCCGAAATTCCCACGGGATCAAAAGTTACGCGGGTAAACTTATATAAACATATAAACGTCCATGACTTGACTAATATCTGTGTTCATCACACAAATATCCGTCGCCGCCGGGATTCGACCCCAGGACCTCTGGCATAGAAGGCAATGTACGCTACCCCTACACCAGCCGGTCGTCAAAAAAACTTAAACGTAAACTTATATGTTTACGTTAGCTAAAACTTGGTTTGAAATCCAAACATGATTAATTCCTACAATCAATTAGATTTGGATATTTCCAAGGACATTGGGTCCTTGGGAGTAGCGGAATTAGCAAAGTGATTCAATTATAGTATGGCATTGTGGTGCAGTTACGCATTGACGACGATTTTTGAAGAACATCGGTAAAAGTGAGAAAATGGTTTAGGTCTAAAACTTAAGAAATTATTATAAAATGTTACCCAACATTTTAAAACCTTTTTCAGTCTCATATTCTATACTATTTAAGAAAGAATCTACATAACTGCTCTACTATAGAACAAGTTAAAACATGTGCTTGGACTCACCAGCTCAATAATCAATAGTGGCTTAATTTACAAAGATAAAATGATAAAAAACAAGTTGCGTAAAACCGTGTTATTATTGTCCCAATGCTAGTTATATTTAACGGCGGTCTAGATACGACGAATAAAACGCTTTTTCTACTTGTGTTTATTGCAAGCTTACCACAATATTTTGATATTTCCATTACAGACGCCTGGCACCAGTAGTTCAGCGCCGGTATCTCGAGTTCGAGTGCCGACGGCACCGCCGCCGCCGGAACCACGTCCTCAGCCCCAAGTATGTATCATTTAATTACCAATAATATACAACACCATACACTGATTCTAAAGCTAGAGAATATGCACGTTTCTTAGTAATATTGCTGCTCTTAAAACAATTGTAAACTATTGCATCACGGTCATTGCTATTATCACCTTATTGTCTCATAGAATATAATATTGAAATTAATACAACTATACAACTAAACCACAACCGTGTTTGTTTCACAGCTGAGCCCAGATAACTCTAACTGGAGTCCCGCTGAAGAATCAACGCCCACCGCACTGCATATTAACACGACGCCACAGGTAACATAATCATCATGACTTAGGAGTAATCTAATATATAAAATTCTCGTGTCACAGTTTTCGTTGCCATACTCCTCCGAAACGGCTTGACCGATTTTGATGAAATTTTTTGTGCTTATCCGGTATCTATGAGAATCGGCCAACATCTATTTTTTTTTTATATGGCAAAACAACGTTTGCCGGGTCAGCTAGTAATTTATATTGATGATTAAATTTCTTAAGAGGCAACATAAAATAGGCTCTTGAGTTTCAATAAATATTTTGAGTATAAAATTTGTAGCTTTTCTAGAATTACGACTGTCTGTATCAATGCCGAAACGGTTTTCTAGTACCAATTGCATTTTAAAATTGATTGAATTTGTGAAATTCATGAAGGGTTTCTTTTCCATTTTTCTTTGTCTGTTCGAATTTAGGGTAGTAGGTACAATCATTGCAATTTCAATTAATTCATTTCATCATTGCACCTAAGCAATTTCGCAAATTTAAAGGCCTCTAGAAAATCAATCAATTTAAATATTGACTTAAATTTGATTCCTTATAATTCACTAATAACTTAAGACAAGATTCAAAGGGTTTATAGTTATCTTAAAGTTATTTAAATTAGAATTTTCTCACAAAATATCAAAGAATACCGAAAATATTAGTTATTGGCACTCCTTTGTATAAAAATTGGCATAGAAAATTGTACAATTATTGGCAATGCCAATAGCTGTACACGCGATATGGCCAATTAACGGTTCAAAACGAAAAAAGTGATGGGAAAAGTGTAATGATTTATTAAAATATGGTGATCATTATTTTGTTAATAATTTTCAATGGCATAACTTTATGACAAATGACTTAGGGCGGCTTACGCAAAATCTCGTTAAAAAAATGCATAATTGTATTTGAATAAACTATTTTAAACTACATTTAGTCGTTTAAAATCGTTAGTTAGGTTAGTAAGTTTAATATAATAAAAGGCAGGCACATCACTATTATAATTTCATAAAAGCTAATACAGTTTTTGGTACATTCGAAGAACAATAATTGGCACTGCCAGTTTTATAAAAATTACAATTACTGGCAGTGCCAAAATTTTAAATCCCAACACATATGAATAAAAGAATCCATTTAATGAATAGAACTTTTTAAAATAAGTAAAATACAATCCTAAACAATACAGCAATTTTGAAAAACCTTATTTCAGTGCGTATTTCAGTGGCAGGGTGTGCCAGCGGACTAGTTCTCCATACAAACAACTTGTATAATTTTTCACACCCCTTAAAAGCTTATATCCAATAAGTTTTTCTAACTGTATTTACTGCAAACCCGTAATTAATATCTTATTTACTAAAAAAAACATTAACTGACCAGTAATAATCTTTACTATGAACACTAATATGTTCATAAACTTACGGTGTTCACAACTTTTGTTAAAAAATCACTCAAAAACTTGTTTTTCTCGGAGGCATGACATAAAAGCATTTTTTTTAGTGTTTTCCGTAATCATTATTTAGAAACTACTATTTAGTGCTGTCAATAACTAATTTAAGCTTTATTTAATTTTTTTTATTTTTTTTGGTTAATAACCGAGAAAAGCTTAGTATTTGCGTTTAAAACCGAAGGTGCCAAGAACTGGTGGGGGGCCAACGATGGTATCGGTTACCGTATGTGTAACTTTCTGTTTATGATGGCAGCAATCTGGTCCCGGCAGCGCGGCGCAGGAGTACTCCCTGTTCAAAGACGCGAGCGCCGCGCGCGCTGTGTGGGAGCCGCACGCGGAACCCATGCCTACGCAGGTATGTATTGCTGGAGTTTGACCTTTATGTTGTTGTCATATGGTTGAATTTGGACCTGATTCGATGGCTGTTGGTAGATGGCACAAATGCAGGCTCGAGCTGACGGATTTTAACTAATGATGCCGTGTAAGATTGGTTAAGCCCTATCGCCTTTGGATAAGCGTGTCGTTAACGGCGACTAATTCGAATGACCTTGGTGGAAGGACCCTTGGTTAGCGACCTCTTTCATATAAAATCTGTCAATAAGTATCATCGCTCTGATTGTGATGTGTTTCGGAAATGTTTTATGAAGAATTGGTTCCTTTTTAACCCGTGTGCTTTCATCATGGAGGTCAAGTGAAACGCGGATGTATAGTAAAATATTTTTGTTAAATTATTACTGATAGAGCTATATTTCTGATCCCTACCATTCTGAATTAGTTATGACATTTTATCTACATTAGTAGATAAAAAAATTATTGATTTTAACTTTCCGATCAAGTTCTGATTTCATTCAACATTCGTTAATCATTGTAAAAAATAAAATAATATAAAAATAAAATGTCCAGACAATCACACCAACTACATGGCCTCAAAGTAAGCATAGCTGGTGTTATGGAATACCAATAAATACATACATAGAGACAGGGAACATTTTTTTTCTTGTTCCATGCACACAGGTCTACCCCATCGCCAAAGTGGTCGTCATTATTTCTCGTGTACATTCCAGCTTCAATATCCTTGAACCCTGCCCAAGCTTACAAGCTAATGTTTATATCTACTTCAGGCGGACCTGTCGAAGGCGCCGGGCTACCGCGGCGGCTGCTCGCCGTGCTCGCGCACGTCGTCGCACGGCTCCACGCCGCCGCCGCCGCCCGCCTACCTGCCGCCGCCGCCCTGCTCGCTCGGTACACTACACTTGAATCCTTTATTAAAACAAAAATGTGATAAATAAAATAAAAAGCAATGTAACGTAAAACAAAAAATAAGGTAAGTGATTTCGAGACGTAGCGCCAGGCCCCGGTAGCTCAGTTGGAAGAGCACTCGTCCGGCAAACGAGAGGTCCCAGGTTCGAATCCTGGTCGGGTAATTTTTATTTATCACATTTTTCATTTATTTAAGAATAATTGAGCATTTTAAATGCAAAAAACTTAAAAACATTATTATATACTTGAATTCTTTTCAAGTGGTTTTTGTAACGGTTCAAAATTAAATTGTTCGATCTTCCATTCGATGGCTTTGACGTATCGAATCAGTTGGTCAAACTTCCAATTACAAGATGGCCGCTCATATTCGTCGATTCAATGTCGATTCAGCAGTGCGATCACAGAACTTTATCGAATCGTATATTAACGAATGTTTACGAATGCTCGTATAGTATGGAGACGCTTTTTAAGCAAAATTTTAAATCTATCCATTGCCGCAAGGCAAGCTTAAATAATTGTGTGCCTTGTTAATTTTGAATGTTTGTGTTTACTCATAAATATCTGTAAAATAAAATATTACAATGTTACTCAAAACTTTCAACCGACTCCATACTATACGAGCATTCGTAAACAATCGTTAATATACGATTCGATAAAGTTCTGTGATCGCACTGCAGTAGAGTCAATCACTATCAACTGAACGTTCCGTTTCTTTGAATTTGTCTATTTATGATGAATATTTTTATGAAATTTACAGTTAATAATAATAATAATTACACTTTATTAATAGTTCAATTTATAATTTTAAAATAAACAATTTTATTGACATTCGTTTTCTTAACGCGCCAAGTTATATTTTATTAGTAAATAGTAAATAGTTGTCACGTAATGGAAAATGAGAAGTGTCACGAAAATCATTCGAAAACAATTCAACTATAATGCTTCCTACATTACATACCACGTCCATATACAGGCAAGTCCCACGGCTATGGGACATCAAGGGAAAACTACCTTCAATAACGTAAATAGGGGATTTTGCTGATACAAGGTTTTATATGATGTTTAAATATTAGTAATTCTGCATTTAAAGATCTCCTCAGAATTACTTGCTTCGTCTCGACACCGAACCCATATTTATGATCCCAGGCGGAAGAATGGACAAAATATATTAATTTTTGTAAAGTAAAGTATTTTAATAGAAAGAAACAACGTGAATTTACCATTTTTATAAAATCAAAAACATACATGGAACTGCTGAAGTCAAATAGTGGAAAATTAAGTTAAAAATTTTAATGCCGAAATACTCATATTTATAAATCATATAAAGTCTTTTTTCAGCAAAATACCCTATTTCCTATCGACTAAAACGTTTAGTTAATATATAAGTATATAAGTTTTTAACCTTAACTTTGAATATTTTATATTAGAGATAAACTTACATAAACATATTTTCTTATTTTATTAGATTTAAACCATCTCGGATTAACCGAAAAAAAACTGTCGTTGGTATATTTCTACAATTTGGAGTACCTATATGTTTGTTCTAAAATAATAAAACAGGTAGAAAAAATCATGCAGGCTCCTCTAGCTTACTATGTACACACTACATACAACTTCTAATACCCATGATGTGTATATATTATCAGGTAACGGTGCCAGTGGAATGGATATGGGATATCAAGACACCAGGCCGCAACACAACCTTATGGTAAGTCATTTATAAGTTTATCGTGTAAATATTGTTATTTGTAATTATTGCATTAAAAGCGCGTTTTAATTTATAAAAATGTTTAAAACCTGTAAACGAACAAATACGACCCCACAAGTTAGCTATGGATTCATTCAAGACGAATTTTAATAAGCTAAAGTTAAGCAACTACTCGTAAAACAACTGAAATCTATGCTTATATTATAAAACTGAAGAGTTTGTTTGTATGTTTGGTTGAATGCGCTAATCTCAAAAACGACTGGTTCAAATTGTTTTTTGTTTTTGTTTTGAATAGTCGAGGAATGCTTTAGTTTAATAACATCACGCTGTAAACAAAAGAAGCGAAGTATAAATGATAACACGCGGACGAAGTCGCGGGCGACAGCTAGATAAAGATAATAAGCGAAGCCTAAGGTCGCGAATTACACTTATAGCTTCCGATTTAAGGCTCAAGCTGGAAATCATTATGGCTCTGTAATTGTACCGATTGTTGTTCATAACAATTAAATGAAGAGTTTTATAGTGTCGGCTAAAATAGAAACAACTTAGTACATTCACATTGTATTCATATAGTGGCTTGTTAAAGTGTAAATATACTATGACTATAGTTTTCAAATCTAATCATACAGCATATAGATAGTTATAATGTTAGGATTGTATTGTAACAAAATCTTTTATTGTTCATCAGGGAGGTATCGGCGGAGTGGGACTCGGCGCGGTCGGCCCCGGCGTGGGGCTGGGCTACGTAGGGGTCTCACAACACGCCGCACAGGTATTTGTCTAAAATAGATGTTTTTCTTAATAGAAATAAAGCTTATTTTAGCTTAGTCGCTCTTAATATACTTGAAATGTTCTTTGAAAACTCAAAATTCAATAGAAAGTTTTGGCCTCGATTTATCATAGTTCGCTTCTAGTTCCGTATGAATAGTAACAATAAAGTTGTCAATAGGGATATACTATGCGCGCCAACTAAGTGTCAAGACACTATCGCCCGAATACTGGAAAGTCACTCAAATTTATCAATCAGCTGAAGGGCATTTAAATGTAAGCGTCTCCCATATTTAACTGATATACACAAACGCCACTCAGACGATTTGTTATGATGCTCACGTAAGTGGCCCTGTGAGTAGCCGTCAAATATTTACATCATAGCAACATTTACAGTGTTTCATTTTACGCCAGATCTTACTTGATTGTACAAATTAAAAGTTTACTAAAGACCTTTTAATGCCGTTTACTATTTGTTGTCATTAAATATATTTAAATAAATTTAAGACTTGTTCAATATAATTTTCTAGTTAATTACAATAGAAAATCCGAAATCGTGACAACTGACATGACTGGCATCTGAGAAGGCGCGATTCAACATCAATTTTCAAAACATTTGGTTGGACAAAAAGAAACTGTATTCTAATTATAATAAAATATTATGGAGACAATTAAAATGAAACGTGACTGTAACTATACTAGCTCGGAAAAGAATATGCTGTTAGAATTAGTTAAAAAGTGACATTATTATCAATATACTATTTTCATAAAAATGTAGTAACATTGACTACTTATTTACAAAAGTTAACCGCAAAGTTATAAGTATTTGGTCTATTGGCTGGAAAGCTCTACTTCTCCTAGTAGGCGGTTTTATCGACTCCCCAAACACGGACTCCAAGTAGGTATAGCACGGTTTCTTTAGAAACACGAAAGCGCGCACGAAACTCAGCATCGTTGTATTTTTCAAATACATTGAGCATTTGATTATTTCGGCGGCGACTCACGTTCGGCGTTTCATGGTCTGAAAGACTAGATAGGGACGATAAAGGTTTTATTTTAACTTTATAGTACACACTTTTCACCGCAATTATAGATTTAGGAGACCTCTTGACCACTCTTAAACACAAGCGACGTTTAAATCAGTTTGACAGATAAATGATCTGTTGAAAAAAGTTAAACAAAGTTAAAAAAAGTTGAGTGATCATCGAGTATAAGAATTTTTCGTTAAGTGGTGCACATGTGGAGCCTGAGTACTACTTATTTGGAGGTCAACTTAAAACTAACTGCATCTTAAAATTTGCGTTGGAGAATACGAATTTTTCGTATGAGTGGTACTCAAAAATTTAAGCAGCATTTAAATATTTGAGAGAGGTTCCAGTATTCGGGCATATATCTTTCTAAATTTTACAATAAAATCATTACTGATGTGTGAGGTGGTGGTTAGTTAAATATGGAAAAGTAGAGTTTTCCAAAGAAGCACGGTCAATTATTACCTGTCAACTGATTGGAAGTGATTGATAGCCAGAAGACGCGTCTTAGTTTCAAATATATCACAAAAAATAGATTTTTTACTGATTTTAAAGCAATTAAAACCGTGGTAAGACAGTGTATGGAAAGAAAGAAAATCATTTTTAAATATTTACGAGAATTATTGTTTTTAAATGCAGCCAATCTATTGTTTTAAGTTTTACAGAAAGCAACCTTATGAAGGGTCGAAACATTATATTAGAGCAAAGATCATATAAAAATAAAAATACTATTAGGTCAGTAAATACATACTCATAATGATTGTTATAAAATATTAAAACTGAACAAAAATAAGATATGAGATGCGGGTTCTGTCACTCACATACATCAATCAGACCTCAACATCTGAGTGAATGATATGTATTTTCTTGCCTTTTTTATATGTTACTTATTTTTACATTGCAGTAGGCCACTTATTATTCTGCAAAAATTCTGATATTTGAAACTATTCAGCTGCGAAACTAACACAGTTGTTGTTTTTATTAGTCTCAGTCTAAATTTACGTTTGACATTGACAGGTAGGGATTAGGTACTTATTTTATGAAATAATGTTATTTCTGCATCCAATTTTAAAATATTGAATATAGATTTAGATATTTAATACAATAAACAACTATTTATAATAGCACCAACGAATTCAAGACGGGGTCAATTAAAGAATTTAAGTGACAGGTTTTTGAACGTATGGACCGTGACCAGTATTCTTTTCTAACTAGATTGTCATTAGATTGATGTCATGATGTTATAGACACAATCCTGTGCCGTATTGCTCGAATTATTGCCCGCGGCACAAGAGGTCCTGGGGTCGAGTCCCTGTCAGTCAGTTTTGACCACCTTGTCTAAACTAGCTATCGCTTCGTTTAGACAAGATGTTAAATAGTAGCAATGTCAGTTTGGTTACTTAACATGAATGATGTTTGTATGCTTCGCTAATACCGTTGTGTTTGCAGCAACAAGCGCTATACTGCGGCGGCGGCAGCAACCTGAGTGCTCTGCTACTGTCCTACCAGCAGCAGCAGCCGCAGCAAATGCACATGCCTTACCAGGTAACAGGACCATTCGTTTATTTACTTATACGTAATATTACGGATATCTTGCTGAAGGAAATGCCTAATGGCCTAAACTGCGTTCTCCGTTTAACCACTCGCTTGCTCTCTATTGCAAAAAAATCGTCGAGAATTGCTAGTGACATTTGAGTTACAATCGAGCGCAGCCGCAGCCGTCTTTAGTAAAAATTGATTTTTAATCGATACAAGTGGCTTAGAATAAATATAAATACTTTGTTGTGTAGACAATAAAATAAGGAATAAAACAACTTTGTGTTATTTATCAAACGTTATGTGTATAATATTTGATTTGAGGCTTGGTTAAGGTCGAGCATATTTTTCCGGTTTTAGTCAAATAAATTGAAGTTGAAAAAAAAAATGCTAAAAAACTGTTAAAAATAAAACAACAATTACTTTGATAGTAAAATCTTTATAAAAACAATATTGAATTCTGCGAGCATATAACACAAAATGGCGACTCGAAACTTCACTTCGTATTTTTTAAAGGAAACTTGTTTTCTAATTTAGTCATTTTACGTTTCTATGATCGATAAATTCATTGTCTATGGTTTAAAATATTTTTTAGGTAGACCTTACATACTACAAAATAGAGTTCTGAGTCGTTTAATTAAAAATCATATTTGGCAACTATTGTTTCCAAGAGCAAAGTTGGGGAATTTTGATTGGAAAGTGGTTAAGGTCGGCTTAGAATAACCCTACCGGCCTTGGATAAGAGTGTCGTAATAGGTGACTAATCCGAGTGAGTCCCGACTGACTAGCGACCACCCTTCATATCAAATCTGCCGCCAAATATTACTGTAAAGGTTGTCCAGCTATACAATACATTGCCGCTCCTGCGGAGATGTGTTCCGGTAATTTTGGATACAATGGATACATGCTAAAGAAAGTAGCCAAGGTTCGAAACTGCATCTGCGCGTGACAGGATTGATAGCGTCGCGCGAGAGCACGCGGCGGGGCAGTTTCGTATACACGGCGCGTGCGCCCACGTAAAGCAGTTTTGGTCATAAGGATCTTCAAAGATTTGAGGGCATTTAAAATAAAATCATTTAAATAGGATGTTTTAATGTATTTGTTAATATTTTTATAGTTTAAAAGTTTCATAATAGGTAATCCATGTTTTCCGGCCAATAATCAACCCTAGAGTAACTAATTTATTATCAGTATTTAGCAATTACACGACTTCTGTTAAAAAAACGCAATATTTCTTTCAATATTATCTGATACCCTCGTAGTTTGGCAAATGAAGCCTTATTTGTCATGAAAACATTTTTTTATTTTTACTACTTTTATTTCAATACAATTTAGTTTAGGAAATTTAGAAAGCATGAGTGAAAGTAGATTTACGAAAGAGGTGTACAGAGCACGGTTGGATGGTGAGTCGAAAGGGGCGGCCCTAGGCAAACGTATGCCTATCAAATTGGCGAAGTTCTTAAAAAGGGCCCAGTTAAAAGTACCCGCAACCGGCGATCATGTATGATACGATTAATGAACGTGGAGGAAGCGTTCCTTAGTCTCTGCCTACCCCAAAGGGAGAGGCGTGATGTTATGTATGTTATTTTTTATATCGTTGTGGTATAATATCGTATCTAAACAAATTGTATTTCATTCCAGAACGTGGGCGTGAGCGCGGGCGTGAGCGGCGGCGTGAGCGGCGGCGGCGCGTGGGCGGAGGACGACGAGCGCAAGCCGCGCCCCATCGGCACCGAGCGCGCCTGGAAACTGTCGCACGACACGCTGCACACTGTACGTACACACAACCTGCTTTTAAATGACCTTATTGAGGAATCTATACTAAGTGTATACGAATCGTATACACTTTTCTCCATAGAAACAATGTATACTAAGGACGAACAACGTTCCCTTGGAAGCAAGGTCGTCGTCCTGGGGCTTCGTTGGGATCAACCATACTTATAAAGAACGGACTGAACTAGGCAATCATTCTTGTAATTCATTACTTTTTTATAATACATTTATTATTAAAATGAACGAATGCAGAGCATTAAAAAAACCGACTTCACGTCAACACTTTGGCCGACTAATAATGTCATCCACGTAAACATTCTCCGAAATAAACATTCTCCATATTGTTTCAAAAATTTGAAATTTTCAATGAAGTACTCAACCGATTTCGATGAAATTTATATGGGACCAACTATAATGTATCCTCTATCATATGAATTAAGAATATTTAAAATCGATTCATAATTGTCCGAAATATCGTGTAACAAAGACGAAAAAAAACATACAGGCGAATTAAGAACCTCCTTTTTTGGAAGTCGTTTGAAAAATTATAAAAATTGTTAGGTTTAAGATGAGATAATAAAACGTAATGTAGCATATCTCCTAAAAGATGCTCTTTTGTAAATAGTCCTGGAGCGGAAACGTAAAGCTATAATTATTTAGTAAAGCTTTAAAATATTCAAATTTTGCGGAAACGTAAAGCTATAATTATTTAGTAAAGCTTTAAAATATTCAAATTTTGCGGAAACGTAAAGCTATAATTATTTAGTACAGCTTTAAAATATTCAAATTTTGCGGAAACGTAAAGCTATAATTATTTAGTAAAGCTTTAAAATATTTAAATTTTGCGGAAACGTAAAGCTATAATTATTTAGTAAAGCTTTAAAATATTCAAATTTTAAACAGAGTTCACGTTTAAGTGTTACTTGCTATGTAACATTTGTATGCAGGGTTTTGAACTATAGGTTACAGTCGAAGACTTTTGGATAAACAACTGCCACTATGCATTAGATATAATATTAAAACATTTTTCAAAATTTTACCTACTGGTAGACACAGATTTTTGCGTTTTTTGACACCAAGCCCTTTATTAAACTTCAAAAGACCAAGAGGCCATAAATATACATCTTTCTTAAAAAAAAAAAGAAACTTGTAACCCAAGTGTTTAATGTTTCGGTTGCAGACCTACGTAATGAACAACCGGACAGGCAACATGGAGTTCAGCAACGGCCTGTCGCTACTTTACCTGCCGCCCGCCGAGCAACGCCCAGAACATAAACATAAGCATGTATGTAGCTCTTGTTTGTTTTAGGCTTAGCTTAGCCGTGGTCACCAGCCAAATCTTAGTTTCTTTGAAATAAATACCTTCATATTTATTTTAGCGTCGCTCAGTACAAAAATGTAGAAATATGGAATCTTTTAAAAAAATAGTCGCTGCTAATGAACATAGCTACTACGACGCGGTATTTCTTTGATAATACTACGACGCAGTACTAAGAGATGTTTTGTAGCAGCGGGTAGTCGATTTTATTATAATGGTAATTTAGAGTGACCATGCTTCGCTTAATTGTTGGCGGATATAATAATTTCCTTGTAAAAAAATAAATACTTTTTTTTTTTGAAAAAAAGAGGTTTCTATAAATGGAACTTATTGTGTAAAAAAATTTGGCCGGTGACTACAAATCATTGTAGTTTCATGACAACAAACTTTGTTCAAACTACATCCAACCTAGCTTCGGAAAACTCATAGCTAATTTACAAAGAAGAATTCCGAACTGCCATACATTGTCAGTACCGCTTTTATTAACTCAGAGCAGGCACATATCAAAAACTTAATAAGTGGGTTTGAATGCTACAAAGATTTATACAAGGTGTTCCGCTTCATTTCCCATAACTCTAGGGTATTAATGGGACCATGGTAATAGAAGCAAATAACATGTGAATATTTTTTCCATTTTCTTTGTTTTTATTTTTCATACAAAATAATTCAATTAAGTCAAAACATCTTATGTAAAACACTTTTATGCGAAGTATGACAACGTGGCATTTTCTATCACTTTTTTTATGCACAGGTACAGTTCGCAACGTTTTGCGTTGTACATTGTATGCAACATTCCTCAAAGTTTAAAATGTTTTTGTTGTTTATTGTATGGCTGCAGTCTTACACGTCTGTTGAATGAATGTTAAAGAGATTTTACAAGGGTGATAATTTATGAGGTATTCCCAACAACTATCACTAAATTTGAGCTATGAAAATATGTGCCTAATATTGATCTACTAACTTGATATTAAATAAATAAAAAAATGTGTTAAATAAAAAAAAAAAACATTTTTAAATTTATTTAAGAGTAATTAAGCATTTTAAATGAAAAAACTTCAAAATATTAACTTCCTAGTTTTTATACGTTTACACTTTTTAAATATAATGCGGCACTAGACTGCCAATAGACTTTGCTTAGTACTCTAGACAAAGATGCTACTATTTGTTAGGTATTAATGTAATAAAGAGTTAAAAGTATAGAATAATAACGCTACTTGATTGAATTATTAGAAAGAAAAGTGAGACGCTACGTATATTTTCTAATACGGATTACGATTCCGGCTATAAAGAGTGTTCTGTTTCACATTGGTGAATTAATAACTATTGTTAAAAACAAGTGCCAAAAAGTCAAACAAAACGAATTTATTTAGTGTACACATAAAAAAATACATCTAAAACAGCCTCGACTGTAGCGCATATCTAAAATTGTAGCCATAAGTTGAGTTGTGAGAAGAATAACTATTGCTTTGGCCGTAACACCAATTATTCACTCTATAAAGAGCATGATTTTACATTGCAAAAAAATAAAAGAGTGGCATCCTAAATAATTTGTTAAAATCTTTATTTACAGGCTTGGAGTAAATGGACTCAATAAAGAAGACTAGGCGATAAAAATGAAGTCGTCAAACCGACGTCGTATCTAACATCCGCGACCACAATGTATAACTGTAACCATGGAAACGGTGTAGATATTAGTGAGAAACAATATTATATACAGATTATTATCTATATACATAATAGAGAAAATGTCCTATCGAGAAGAGAAACTTATACTGTACGATCGACTGAAGTGAGCATTAAACGATTGATATATAAATGAAACTCGTGAGGGGAGTCGGATGTAGTTTTATTTGTTATTACTGCCGACAGCGTCGTTACATTTAGGCAAATTATTATTATATAGTGTTATGTTATATGTCGGCGACTATCGATGTTAGTTCGCAGTGTTAGCTCGGATGTGATCCGAAGCCTGAGCGTTGCCTTGCACATGTGCCGACCCGTCATTTACATATTTTACACTCTATATTATGGCATAATACGATATTAATTTCAATGATTGCAAACCAAGACGGATTATAAAACGTGTATTAATAAAATTTTTGCTTGTACATGAAGATTAAATATCATATATTGATGCACTGTATGCTCTGGTGTTTTTAATAATACCACCTGTTTTTTTTTTCATACGTTTTTAATAGGTTTATTTGGGTAAAGTGTATATTTATAAGTAAATTATTATAACTGAGAACTTGCTATGTCTCGAATACGAAAAAGCAGAATTTTGCGGTAAGTTCTAGGCAAATAAACCGTTGTCAAAATATACTGAGTTGTTCTTGTATAGTTAGTCTGCCTAGTGTTCGCCGTACAGCAGATATATTACATCCTTATTGTGCATATGGTTCCGTAATATATCTACTGTACATTTAGTGACATCAAAAAACTATCAGAAATAGAAGAAAACAACGAAGTGATGAATTATATTTTTTTAAAGGAATACTTTGAATTTCTAACTGAATTTTTACTCGAGCAATAAAAAACCATAAATCTGCTACTTTCATCACATCAGCCGGTTATATGGCTACTGCTGAATAAAAGACTCGCCTTGATTATCTGTTTTGGGCGTATAGTTGGCTTGAGAACAAGAGGTTGAGGGTTCGATTCCCGTTTTGTAACAAATAATGGTAAGATCCTTAGATATCAGAACGGCTGATCTTAATAACTTACCAACCAATTAAAGTAAAAGTATAGATAGATTCCTACATTATCTTATATCAAATCTGTCACTTGAGTTTCAGATAGGTAGTATAAAAATTTCTATCTTAACTTTAACTTTTTGGTAAGTTATTGCCACCGGCCGTTACTAAGTAGGATTATGAAAAATGAAGATTTGCGTTTCAAAAACACAAGACTTGGGTTTGTGCTGAGGAAAAATGACTTCCATCATATTTATTAATATTATTCCGTCACAGATATTGCGCTCGTACAGATCTACCTGTTGGGAAGTTATGTGATTGACAAACAAAAATATCTCAGATACTACTACTTTTATGACTGGCGGAAAATAATTATACGGGGTTTTATAAAACTACAAAGTTTTCTTAATAATCTTATTTTATTTAACAACTAATCACAGCCGCACTTATTAAATACTACAATTAGATTTTAACATAGGTTCAAACTTTGGCCAAATACACACAACAAATCAAACATAATAAAAAATGTGTCTGTCACTGAAACGAAATGTTTTTATTATTAGTATAACGGCAATGTAATACTTTTAAAAACTTTGAATGGCCCTTAGCTTTGTAAATTTAACAATAATACTGTTTATTTCTTAAACATAATGGTAACTAAAATATAACAAAATACATCACTATATCACATTTGACATAACAAACTTAAGTTTTCTTATCCAGTTAGCACACAAGAAACTCCAACAATAATTGGCCTTGTTTATCTAAATACATACTACAATGTAATAAAAATCTACAGATATTAACTTGATAACAGTGTTGCACTTAATTTAGGTTAGTGAAACTATGGGATAATTCTGGTACTTATACAATTGTTAACATTACAATTCTATACCTATTATGGAGGTAGGGTCTCTGCATAACAAACATTTTGTTCAATGTATTAAAATTGATAATCAAAAGTAGGTACTTACTGTACATCTTTCTCATAAATGACATCATTCAATAATAGCCTCAGGCTAGAGTTGTGACATTTAGGTCTGATTTTTTAATCGTCAGATAGGAGTTATGTAATGAATAAAGTATCGAACTCGACAACATTAAACTCGTTTCAAGTTTATTGTTAATTTGACACTGTAATACAATTATTAAAAAAACCGTAAAACAATATTATTCGGTCGAGTTATACTTTCTTCATCAGATAACTTTTATCCGACGATAGAAAAATCAGGCGTTAATCAATATCTTTATCCCCACGATCTAGCCCGGTACGTCAGTCATTCAAGTATTAAAATAATAAAAAGTTTGTGAAATTTTTGAAACAAATTCGTGATTCCTGTGTTGCCCATGTGTTAATTATTTGTTGGGAATATATTAATTATTAAATATTTTATTTTCATAGCAAAATAAAAACTAATTACAACCACTAAACGGGATGCGTAAAACCTATATGTAATAACATTACTATCGTGAGGACAAGGAATAAAAATTAGACACAACACTAGTCAACATTGAATGCTATCATTTTAAATTACAACGAATTGGAGGTTAGCCAACATTAAAACCTGTAAGAAGCGGGTGGGTGGCAAGTACAGGCGTGGCGTAGAGCAACCCGCAGCCACGGCAGGAACTGGTCCACGCGGGCGTAGACTCCGGGGTAGCCTTGCCGCGCGCAGCCTCGTCCCCATGACACGATGCCTAGATTATAAGAAAAGGTGACTATTTTTAAAGAAAAATGACACGGGATAAGTTAGAAGTGTGCAGGTAGAACTGAAGGAGATTTACTAAAATACACCTACAGATTTGTTAACTCTTGTCCCCAACCAAGTCAACTCTTGAACTCTTCTAGTTCAACTCTTGACCTCAACTAGTTGCGTCCGTAACCCAGGCCAGATTTTGTCGAAAAATGCCATTTCAATGCAATACATGATTAGAAATGCAGCTCTTGTAAATGGTAAGTATGCGAAAAAAAAACAATTCCTGCTACAGTAACGTTACCCCAGCCAGACTATTTTCTTTCTAATGGGTTTTTTGAAATAAATTTTATCCATACAATTAAAAATCGATTTGGTTTAAATGGTATGACAAAAATTATATCTGTATGTGCTTTGGTTGTGAAGATATTCAAAATCCTGCTGGAGTAACTTGCGGGATTGTTGTATCTTGGAATTGACTAAGTGGATGAATATAATTTTTGCTGAGCACATCTAGCTAATTATGTATAATTCAGTATGACCACACGATTCCGATTTTTGTAAAAAGTCGGTCTTGATAACCATAAGTAAATATTTTTTTAAAAGATAATTCTGACACAAGTAGCTACTACAGTGTGCTATTTTACAGCCGCACATTCAATGGTTGTCGAGATACACCATTTTGCAAAACGTTACCGCAGCAAGAAACGTTATATCGCGGAAACCTAAGACGCAATTATTATTTTTTCAGCGCACAAATGCCTACACATATAATCAAATGCACACTAAATGTCTCTACGATCATTCGATTAGAATTTTCCAGCTGGATTTTTTTTCTAAACGACAATACGCACTAATTCTTAATTTTGGCGCTCATTTACATACAGCTATCCCACTTTCCAGTTGGGGTAAGGCACATGCTGCAGTGACACCATCGTGTTATCTCAGTATTTAAGTAAGTACCTATGCACGCTATATTATACTAACCTACTAGGGTATAGTGCGGTTGAGGCAAAAGAAGGGGTCCGCCTGAATCTCCGGAGCAAGCATCACGTTCTGGAGCGTTAGCGCAGAGCATTCTTGGAGTCACCTTCCTTCGCCCGTATCCAGCCCCGGAACATTCTTCCTGAGCCCATATTTGTACCTCCGCCTGAAAGTTTAGGGACACATACAGCCAGATTTTAGAACCAATATAAAATGCGCAAATTAATCTAAGTCATATCTATTCCCCGCTCTACTTTTAAACCCGCGACCATCGGAATTCCATACGTCTCGCTTCAGTAAACTTTCGAACTAACCTTAAGTCGTAACTTCTACCTATACACTTTTGAACTTACCTACATACATCGCGATTTCGTTATTGGAAGTTCAGCAACGGAGTGCTACCTTCTATATCAGAGGTCCCAGGTTCGTAGATGCGAGTATTTGTAACCTTATTTTTTATAAGGTCTTTTTTTGTATATTTTTTAAATCATGAGCTCCATCCAACTAGGTAGTCCACCTCTAAAAATTCACACGGGGACTTTTACTGTAGAAGGTTTTTTTTTGATTTCCCTACACCTAAAAAAACCATCAATAAACAAATAAAACGCAGAGATAATTACATACCTCTTGATTGCCACTCACCTTCATCGGCACGCTAGATGAAGGTCCTTTTTCGACAGTGCTTCCCCATCCTGAGACTATGGCATCCACGCCTTCAAGGAAGTCCTGACTATTGGAATCTATATGGGTATAAAACTGAACATAGTATATCATTGTAGCTTGGTAGCATCAATTAAAAAATAAAGGTTGTAAATATTTGTGTAGTAGCTGCCCCCTTAGCTGAGAGTTGGTACGACAAGTCTTCCTCATATTTTGTTACCCAGTAACAAGATATCACGTAGGTACCTATAAATCAGTGAAAAAACTGATTTCCTTCACCGGGTAAAGGAAACTCATTAGATGTGAATGGGTTTCTCAGGGATTATCTTTTTCGAAATTAAAGTACTTACTTACTCGCAAAAGTAGCTTAGATCGAAAATAAGGCATGCATACATTGCACGTGAATATTGCCATTACACAAATATCGCGCAATGCATAAAAGTAACACATTATGTACAAGATGTGTGAATGAAATCAGTGTCCTTTTAAACACCATCATCCAGGTACAGGGTATTTTATTCGCTACATGTGATTAATTCTATAGACTAAAACACAGGACATAATTTGCTAGTCGGTAGTAGTAGCGGGTAGTTGTAATTTCGGGTGTCTTGCAGAATTTCCATATTTGCATCCTTCAATCTCAGTCAAAATTTGAGTGTTCTGGGTACCACTTACCTGGCAAACATGCAGGCCTATACAGCTTGTCCGGTATTGGCTGAGCTAGGCGTAGCACAGCTATGTCATTGTCATAGGTATATCGGTTGAAGTCAGGGTGCTGGACGATGTGTACTACTTCGAAGCCATCGGAGAAAGAGTCGTTGACGTTGTGCTCGCCAACTAGCACTGATAACCGAGATGCTTCCACCCTGGAAATCGGATTTTTAGCATGATTTACTTGGGATGTCTTCCATGCTGGACTGACAGCAAAAGAAAAACATAGAATATACCCGCTGCTTCCCTTTCCGGGCATACTGTAAAAATCAGTTATGAGACAAAAGTTTTATTGACTTTTTGGTGGGCTACGTTAGCTGTATTGCTGAAAACAAAAATGTGCTAAGTAAATTCGAGGCGTACCCACCAGACTCCGGTAGCTCAGTGGAAGAGGACTAGTCCGGCAAACGAGAGGTCCCAGGTTCGAGTCCTAGCCGGGTGTTTTATTTAGCACATGTTTTCAGTTATTTAAGAATAATTAAGCATTTTAAATGCAAAAACTTAAAAATATTATTAAGCATAAGTTCAGTGCTCTCCGGTGATGCCTTACCTAGATCACGAACTAGCAGCGAGGCCTTTTGGGGAGTCAAACTTTTCTCGACTGGCTCAGGTCTGTGAGTGCTTACCTACATAGGTGGGTAAGTACTAGGTGTACTTTAGTACTAGGTGCTTACACGCTGTTCCCGTTTCGCAAACAACTTCAGGGCAACTCGTGTTAGTTTGCTTAGTTTTTTTTATCATCTACTATTTTATACGTTGTTACGCACACAGAAACTTTAATACTGCTACTTATACCTACGCGTAGGTAAGGCAGGTACCTACCTTCTTAATGTCAAGAAAGGAACCAAGTAAGTAGGCTAGTACCTACTTATTAAAACTATCTGGATGGACATAAATTGTAGGTATTCTTTAAAACTTAAGTGGCTGATAACAAAGATTTAAATCCATAGATTGGCCCGTGCGTGTCTTAAGGTTGTCATTTTTACTCACACAAGCACGGCGCGTTCACGTCAACAAAAGTCATAGAATAAAATCAGATGTAACTTACGCTAGAAACACGCCTAAACAGTTATAAAGGATTACAGAGTAATAAAAATAAAGATAAATATTTATAAATCGTTCATTTATTAAAAACATACCTACAGGATTGTTAACTTAAGTACCAGCAAAAAGCACCTACTTAAATTTTTTGGCGTTCTGTTGTTTGTGTTTGTTTATGTAAATGATACAGTCTTACATTTATATAATTATCAATTATTATTCTATGATTAAAAGTCGCGGCTGTTCTTGGGAATGTGTATGTATGTAATGTGTCGAATATATTACTTTGTAAAATAGACTCTAACATTATGTCATTTCATAGAATTTAGTTTGTTTTCGCTATTAAAGTAGGGAGTTGATTTTTTTTATATGGGTTCGTATGAATTTTTCGGATGTTAGACAAAAATCAAACAAATCGCAAGCAGGAACGACTAACCCACCCATATTTTTATAGAGATTAATTTATGAAATTCTAGCCTTTGGTTAGACATGAGTGCGACAATACATGTACCTAATGCATTTTAGTTTTTTATTATTTCTTTTGCTACCCAACCTGATATACCGGGTGACTGGTGAGTCACTTTTGAAATTTAAGGTGTTTGAGATCATACAAAAATAGTTTGAAGTCATACATGAAAAAGACGTGTAGCACTCGGACTTCACAAGTTCCTAGTAGATGGCGCTGATTGTTTATTAAAGACCGCATGTAAAGTTATGAAATCAAAGTATCACCGCTGTGCCGGTCGGAGTAGGGGGTGTTAGGTTTTTTTCGTTACGGAATTTCTGGATTCGGTCCCCGCGCTCAAGGACCGCGATAGAAGCTATGATATTTTTTAATGGTCTACAAGAATTAAGAATAAGAAAATTATTACTTATAACCGTTATGATAAAAAATATGTGAATAAAATAAACCAATATATTTTTCATTTTCCATAATATAGTCAAAAAATACGACGACTTTGTAAAGTAAAATAAAAACTTCACCGGTTTTCTAATATGATTTTAAAAGGTGACGTTAAGTATAGAGTTGATCTTTTATTTACTATCTGATTACTTATTCTTTGGCGGCCGGGCGCTTCCTTGCCCGACAAAATCGAGAAATGCATTAAATAATATTGTTCAATACTAACGCATGAAAAGTAACACCTTTATCCTTTTTTGTATTGCAACTTGTATTTTTACACCCCTGAAATGAACAAGACAGCCTAATTATGTCTTTATGTAAATATTTTAAACAAAATAATCTATGTGAACGTGCACGACAAGCGCTCATTAGAGACTGTCACAAGACTTGTGCATGCACCTCTTTCAGTAATGACAATATTTCCTTAGTTCTTTGTACTGAAAGGGCGCATCTATGGATTTAAATCTTTGGCTGATAATAAGTAAGTACCTAGGTACTTAATGTCACTAATTGAATCCGAAAGTACATATTATTATAAAACTCACATTATATTACTCGTTTATCGATTATTTATTTCAAAAACCCTCCCAATATAATACTTGCCTAAATGGCAAAGACTACCTTTATTTGCATAGAGACGCGTTGAAATTCTAAGTTGTTAAACTATAACGTTCAAAGTCGGTCAAGAAAGGACGCAGTTCATACGCTATGCCACGCGCGTGCACGCATGGGAGATTAGTTATGCGCCAAGAAAATTAACAAGAGCGCATCCGATGCGCTCTTGACACGGATAACGCACCGCAACCTTGAAACTCATATGGCAATTAATGATATTGTATTTGACAGGCTAAATACATCAATCTTTTTTAGGTTTACTGGGACTGTTAAATATTAGATAACCACCTAATTATAATATGACTTGATTATCTATTATTCTATATCTAGATTAAAATAGTAGGTACCTGTTGCCATTAGGTACATATAAAATCTAGATTGCTAATAAATAACTTGGATTGATAATTGTTATCCTCCGATACGCACGCTCACTTCTCGCCAAGTACCTACCTACAGACGCGGTCGCAGACTGAAATTTAGGGGGCGTTACTAAAAGAAAAATAAGTATGTGGAGTACATTGCACTTTATTGCACACTAACAATGGCACAAAATTTACATAATATCATAGGTTTTAAACGATCCTTAATACTTCGTTTTTCTCTTTGTGATCATATTTGATTTCATATACGCATTGAAGGACTATGGAATCTGAGGATTTTTTATTATTGGATTTTTCAATGTGATTTTGTATGATTTTAGGGGCGGCGGGGCATGTCCCCTATGACCACCCCCATAGGACCGCGCCTGGCCAAGTAGTTCTTGTTGTGGAAAGCTAGTGAGTTACCCTACTTACTTTCAATCGCTGAATCTATGTATAGAGCCTGCCGGCACTGGGAATGTATCTCAAAAACATATTTTAATTTGGTAATTAGGTACATTTTAGATTACACATACAAAGTGTTTTCTAATTTGAAAATATAACAGTACTATAATAGTACTCCGAAGCGAAAGTAATAAAGAGATACCTAGGTAGTAGGTACTTAGCAAAAAATCTTGCAATAAAATTAAAAACGAAACCATTTATGTCCCGAGTATACTTAGGTACCAATTACTACGAAGTGAATTCAATGAAATGGCCGTTTACCAGGTTACTAAACTTAAAATAAGTAATAATTAAAAATGCGTTCTGACATCTACCTATAGCGTCTACATATAGTCTATAGCTAGTAAGGTAAGTTTCTACTAGGCGAGATTTAATTATGCAGCACTTAGCATGTAAATAAACCTCTTCAGTCAACATATCGCCGATGAATATGCAATAAATAATAACTACAAAAACGCAACTTTTCAGGAGGCGAAAAAAACGTACCACGTCCGTTTCAAAGGTTTTCTCTTATATATTATTCTTTAAAATGTTCATTTAAGCCAACTACCGTATAACGACATTAAAATTTTTATTAAATTATTTCTGGTTTTTAAATAAATTGCAGATAGAAGGTATTGTTTCCTCGAATTCATTATAATGTTGGAATTTGAAGATATTCGGTATTGCTAGTGCAGATAGAAGAAATTGCTTCTAAATTTACACAAAAATATTAAAATACCAGGAAGATAACACAAATGCTGCTTGTATTTTAATGTCATTTTTCTAAAATTTTATTTAAAAAATAAGGGGTATACTTACAAACATAGTGAAGTAGAAATAAAAGATAAATATTTAAATAAAATCACTTAAATGAGCAGTTATTTGCACTGTGTAACAGTATCGCAAAGTAAATTTGCGTTATTTATCTTTATTATAAAATCAAGAGAATAAAAACACCAACGGTGCTTTTGAAAAATAAAATTAAACATGCAAAAATACAAAAGTAAAACTTAAATTACGTAGAAAAATTAACAACCTTTTTTAACTCTTTAGGTAGGTAGTAAATTAGATCAAAAAAGTAAATCAACTTGCAGTAGACATTTCGTTATGAAAGACCTTATTATAATTAAAATGGCACATTAATCGCTTAACAGTACACGCAACAAGGAAAAACAATAATCAAGTCAAAACTTAGACAAAGAAAAACTCGGATCAGTTATATGAAATATTGATCAAGATAGGAATACTTATTCAAAAGGCAAAGAATCATAATAGGGATGACAACCACTAGGAATAACAGCTTTTAGTTGTTGTAAATGGTTAAATTTAGTGGCTTTTATTGGTAGTCTATTGGAATGTAATCGATTATAGATTACTTCGTCATTCATATTTTTGGTCCGCTATGAAAAGGCATCCAGTCTTGATCGAAATTTTATTTTATTTCAAATGTAATATTTTCATATTTTATAGCCCTAATATCAACGACATGTGGATCTCCAACCTTACGACCTGGTCTAATACTTCTGGTCTAATACGTTGATCTATCCTTTGAAACCAAAGGTCGCCCATGGTTTAGTGCTGAATGCGTTTCCGCTGAAAAGTGTAAGCGAGAAGCGTACAAAGTCTGGGCAACCGCTCGCAGAAGCAAAGCCGTGGATTCGTATGAACACAAGAAAAGGTACAATGCTGCCGCCAAGTCCTGCAAAAAGGTGATCAAAAGAGCTCGTTTTGCCCACATAGGCTGTATCGGAGACAGAATAGCCTCATACCCCTCGGGAAGTAAAGCTTTCTGGTCCCTCGCCAAGTCTGTCGAAACGAACTTTTGTCGCCCGTTGCTACTACCTCTGCGGAAACCTAACGGTTCTCTGGCCCACACCGCTAAAGAAAAGGCGGATTTATTTGCCAGTATCTTTGCGGAACATTTTCGTCTAGATAGCCAAGGAAAAATCACACCGCAATTACCTCAGTTCGGTCCTACAATGGGTACCGTTCATATTCGCCAAAAGGAGGTTCTTAAATGCTTGCTGCACCTAGACGAGAATAAGGCTAGCGGTCCAGATGGTATTCCTGCTGTGGTTATGAAACGCTGCGCATCTGAGTTGACTCCCGTTTTGACGCGTCTCTATAGACTTTCTTTGGAATCTGGTAAAGTCCCTAAATCCTGGAAGCTGGCTAACGTACAACCAGTACCGAAGAAGGGAAGTCGTGCTAATCCTGTAAACTATCGACCAATTTCGATCTTCGGGCGCTCGACCGGCGATCTTCTCGTGTATGCCACACAATTATGGAGTGAGGCCTTGGAGGGTCATGGTGAAGCAATAGCTGTATCCTTAGACATCTCCAAGGCCTTTGACAGGGTCTGGCATGATGGTCTCTTAAGCAAGCTTCCAGCATATGGCATACCGACCGGGCTCTGCAACTGTATATCTGATTGTCTGAGGGAACGGTCGATTCGAGTAGTCTTAGATGGCTACTCCTCTGACCTAATGGCAATTAATGCCGGGGTACCACAGGGATCTGTTCTCTCTGAACTTTATTCTTGCTGCACATTAATGACCTCCTAACACCAGGTATTATTGGATATGCTGATGACAGCACTGTTGTTGAGAGATATATATCCAAAGCGCGAACGAGCGCCCATGAAATCCAGGTTTTGAGAGTCTATGATTGAGCGCGTTGATTCGACCTTGCGGAATGTGTCCGATTGGGGCGAATTTAACCTGGTCAAATTCAACGCCTCCAAAACACAAGCGTGTCTATTCTCCGCAAAAAAGAGCACCTTTACTTTTACGCCCACTTTCCAGAATGTATCTGTTCCCATCACCGACCAACTAGGGCTTTTGGGCGTCACTATAACGTCCACATTAAACTTCGGACAAAAAATTGAGTCTATGGCTAAAACGGCTTCCAAAAAATTGGGTATCATCTCGAAGGTCCGGCGGTACTTCAGCCCTGAACGGCTGCCCAACTTATACCCATCAAAAGTGAGGTCGTTCATGGAGTACTGTAGTCACATTTGGGATGATTCTGCCAAATACCAGCTCGAAACGCTGGACTCTGTTGAACGAAGAGCCCGTAAACTCATAAATAACAACTACCTTAAAAATAAAAAATTGCAGACGCTGGAGCATCGTCGTAAGGTTGGTTGTTTGACAGTATTGTATCGGCTACATTTTGGTGAGTGTGCGAGTGCTCTTTTTGACCAAATTGAACCCACCCCTTTTTACCACCGGACTACCAGACGCAGACAGAACTTCCATCCCTATATAGTGGATTTACCAAGAAGTCGAACAAAACGCTTCGATAGTTCCTTTTTGGTACAGATTGCCAAGGTGTGGAACAATCTGCCTGTGTCTGTTTTTCCTGACCACTACAGTCCTGGAACTTTTAAGTGTCAAGTGGAAGCTAAGTAGCGGCCGTGTCATCGTCGTCATTTCGTATTTTGTATACTCCTCTCTTTCTCTCTCTCAGTAATGGCGCCAAATTGACAGACAGGTCGCAAACAGCTAGTACGCCTGTTACAACGAACACGAGTGAACGTGATGAGTCGTAGATAGTATATATTGCCATCATAAAAGACGTAACAACACTTAGTATATATTGCAATTACTATTTTTCTTGGAAAATTAATAAGAAATCGATCCAATACCTTAATCAACAATTGTATTACTATATTTAACAATTAATTATTCAATAAAACGAAAATGGCCAAAATGTCAGTTATTATTTATTGACTCTTCATCGGCGATATGCAAGCAGCGCCAACAGACCTCTTGCGCAAGTAGAAAGCGGGTCATTTTTGTAAAGGGTAATGTCAAGATGGACTGGACTGCGCGAAGGCCATGGTCCTTTGACCTTGGAAAATTATTCGGTTTTAAAATAAATTTATTGCATTTGATATATTGTCTCTTGACACAGGCCATATTTACGCTAGAAACGCTAGTAAAACAGCGTGGAGCTGCAATTTATAAATACCACCTACAAGTCTGTCTTACAATAATGGGTGTCCTTGATAGTTTTTCAGTCTAAGTAAAAGCACTAACGGGATTTATCGCGTAAACTTTAACTTTTAACTTCGCAGACTCCGTAAATCCGGTAAAAAGTGTTTTATTTAATAGTAACTATGAAACGCAAAAACTTAAAACAATATTTTTCAATTTATGTAAGTACTATAATTATATTTACTTATTAATCGGTAGGCAATGCTGGACATTATTGCACCTATCTACTCCCAAAATAAACGGACCTAGTGCATTTCTATTTACTATTGTCAAAATACTAAGCCATAATTTATGTAAACACATATGTTACGGGATTCGAACCCGCAATGATCCGCGCATCAGCACTCTGTTAGCCCACGGCGCAACGCAGGTCGTTCTTTTTCTTGGTAAAAGTGACCAGGAAAAGAATCCCTAAAGTCTCTATGACATGGCCCATCTAATATTCTTCGTACTTATGTATAGAAACACTCAGTAGGAAAGAAAAGTGGTGCAAAAAAACTGACTAACGCTATCGGGAGAAAATGTAGAGATTGTAAATATGCTTTGGTAGGTGCATTAAAAAATAATTCAGATCTACCACAAAAAAAAACAAGCCCAAATTGGATCATGTTATCATTAATTGTAAATTAATTTTGCCATTTCAAGGTAAAAAACCATAAAAAATTAAACGGTGTTCTTTAATGGATGTCACATCGATTGGACCTCCCTGGTCTTGACCTTGCTTGGGACCTTATTAACCCACTTCGTGTGACATCTTTTCAATGTAAATACAACTGTTTTATCTGAACAGTTATCTTCGGGCACCTATAAAAATACTAAAAACTGCCAATAAAATCAGCTACACGTTTCCAATGTTTAACTGTTTATTTCTGATTCGTTAATGATCATTTAACAATTACTTAATACACATTTTGGTATTTTTTCAATGTAGGGTAATCGTATAAAAATATGGTAAGTGCAATATAAGCTTTGAAATGTATTTCATTAATAACACGATTTTAAATATAAGCTTCATGAGAATAACTTAGAATGAGGCTGACACATGTGTTAAGATAAAAAAGCTCTTAATAAATAAATTTTCAACACACTTGCTCGTAAAGTGAGCCTTATTCTATTGAATTTAGAACTATAAACTGGGCTATAAGCCACGCGTGCATAATATATTATACCCTAGTGCATAATATAATGAATCCTACAAAGTTGAATTATACCTTAGTGCAAATTACATGCGAGTAAACAGAGCATATTTTATTGATCCGGGTTATACATTAAACATATGAGCGCGCGCGTCCAGGCTGCGCGCGGCCACGTGCAGCAGCAGCAGCAGCACGGCGCCTCCAAGCAAAAACAGCGTGTGTACGTGTAATGGGACAGGCTTACTGACGCGCAGCAGCTAACAGCTGCTTCAAACAAATTTTATGACCACTGACTGTATGTCTGTCTTTTACTCACAAGTGTGTTGAAAAACGTCGTATGTAACTCGTGAGCGTTGCTAATTGCAGTCTCGGCTCATTATTAAGCCCTCGCCTGCGGCTCGGGCTCAAATCACAACCTCGACTGTAATTAGCAACTTAGCTCACTTGTTACATAATATACTATTATTTATTTTTTAGTGGCTCTGAGATGATTAATTGCTATTTTTGTAAAAATCATCATAGGACCACTTTACGGATATAACCGGAATAAAACCTTATCTCAGGTATCAAAATTATTGTTGAACTTTTTTAAATTTTTGTTACTTTATATCAGAAAAGACAGCATTGCCTGGTAAGTAAAACGAAGTCGTAAGCGAATTGAAACGTCCTGAGTTTGATATAAGCTTTTCTGAATGCACTCGGGGCTGGGAGCCTGCTAGAATTAATTACTATGTTCATTACAATAGTTCTGTTGCGTTTCAATTTGTGAAATGCCTTCGATATCTCATTTACTTGCTTATGAATAGACAAAAGTAGACTCTTGTAGTAAACTTTTTGTTGATATGAGTATCTTACTGTCACCGAGGTTATCTCAGGCACAATCTCGTACGTCCAGGACAGTTTCAAGCACTTTGTTATACGGGCTCTGGCTTGATGTTAATAGTTGATTTAAAATGTCTTGTGTCAAACATCATGAACTGCTATATTACGACTGGAAAGTATCAACATCATGAGAATAAGTTTGCGTTAGGTAAGCACGATAATGTCCGAGCAATTTCTAAAAGTGTTGGAGAAAACTCCGCTTCAGTTGGTAATTCGGTAGTTGACATACACTAATGCCGCAGTACGCAAATAATATAATTAGTGGTATACTTTCACCGGAGACTGTTCAATCTGATGCTATTGTTTGCTAACAGTTTGTGCAACGCAGTGTCTGTAATTATTGGCTTTGACGCTTCTGAGTGTCGAATAAACCAGTATGTATGTAGGTAGTCAATCAGCATATTTATTTGAAAAATATACATTGTTTGTTTACTTTCAAACATTCACTTACTAAATAAAGAATTGAAGATCAACAAAAGCAGCATTCTAATTTCTTTAATCTTTTCTGAAGTTACATGGTATACTTTTTAGGAAAATTTATTATCAAGATAGACTAAATAAATATTAAACAGTAAATAGACTAAGTAGAACCATTTTAGACAAAAAAAGAGAGTTCAAAAAAGTATCCTATTGGTTATTCTAGCTAGTGGGTAAAGCATAGGCCAATTCAAATACGCAATGGCGAAACATTAACACTTTTTTGGAGGGATTTATCGCGTATAATATACATTAGATCACGATGGTTTTACAGACCCCGTGATCACTCGTGATATCCTCGATAAAGGTTTATACTGTCTCTAAACTCACCCATAAACGCAGTGCGTGGCAGTGATGAGGTGGTCCCTAGCGACAACGGTGGCTCCGCAGATGACCTTGCCGTCCCGCCTGAGCGCGGCCAGCCAGGGGAACTCCCCGGGAGAGACGGCCTGGCCGCCCACCACGCGCGCGCCCCGCGTCACGCCGCAAGCTGTATAAATAAATATTTCTGACATTTACACAACATTATTTAGCCCAAATTAAGTTTCTAAGTGTTATGGATACTAGATAACGGATAATAAACCTAAGAAGTATATAAACATACATAATGAATAATATACATAATAATCGCCGGGATTCGAATCCAGGACCCCTGGCAAAGAAGTAATGTACCTATGTTACCAGTTACTACCACACCAGCCGGTCGCCAGCTTTGCCAACACATCGCTTTTATCAGCAACGCTTCGTCATTTATACTTAATTTTGATTCTTAACTTTTATTAAGGATGGCTTAGAATACTCTATCTCCTTTGGTATATTTTATTAGCCTTCAGAATTGCTCCAGCGATGACAAAGTCGCTAAGACGGTGTGTTGCAGCAAAATTTTATGAGGACTAACTTAGCCATCAAAGTCCGTCACTTCTGGTTGACCCCATCGTCACATACAATCAGGTGAGCTTGAAATTTAGCTCGGATTTAGTTGCTATAAAAATAAATGAAAAGACTGAGGTTTTGTACACCACTAGAAGACAAAATGTTAAGTACCTGCCTATAGCTACAATGTCGCCCAGCGCAAGAGACCGTATTTTTAAGTAAACAGTTTCTGAATATAAATGTTAAATTGTCCAATAAAGTAACTTGAATAAATATTAAAGAACACTGATATCGTGCTAATATTCGTAATATTGGAGATATGGCAAGATTAATGTAAATCAAGGTTAATAACTTATAATGTAATAAAGCTAGCTAGACCTCCGTTAAAGTTGATTCAATAATATTATTTTCATGAATACTTATTCAGAATATATCAAGCGGTCTCTAGCACCTGTGTAGATATTGAAATTTTTTCAACCTCTGAAGATTCTGGGTTCGATTCTGGCCAGTATGGAAAAATTTACGTTTATAATCTATTTGGGATCTTGGTGTTTATTTGGGTACGTATACCCAGATTTTGATGTATAGGTATTGTGTGTGATATTCATGTCCCCTACAAACGGACTGGGCAATATGAAGATAAAAGTGAGGAATTTAAGATAATGTGACATCAAGTTATAAGTATAAATTAGCAATGGTAGATATGTCACATCGCCGGTACCAAATTTAAAGGCACAGTATGCTTTTTTAGTTTAATAAGCCAGGACTGTGCACTTGAGGGTTAGTAGTACCCTTGCTTAGAGGGCACGATTAATGTTGCGCTACTGACCCAAGGCTCGGAAAAGCATATTGTTCCGAAAATTCGCCGCCTGATCTTTCAATTGACCCAATCACAACTACGCTTAATCCGTAGTACCTACCCAGCCAAGTAGGCTCTACCATTGATAACTTATTTACTGACAGAATAAAGGTGATACTACCTATCTGCTCATCCGATTCTGTCAAATTCTGTAAAATTAAACAAAGTAGTACCTAATCCGAGTACTTAGTAAGTACTGAAATACTTTACCTGATAATAATGTAACAATGATGACAAACTACAAAATGACCGTTAGAAGACCATTTCTAAATTCAAAATATGGACTTTGCCTACTTGCTGACGAGAAGAAATGCCTTCGGCCTTTGGTAATTTTGTTAAGTAAAGTAAGTACTTAAGATGTTTATGAAAAAAGTGTATTTTTTTGCTGGCACCTAAAAAATATATAGGGCCAGGGTCTAAATTTTATCAATTAGCAAGCACGAGTGGTTTTAGTGAACTATAATCTTCCACAAAAGCTGGGCCCATTTGCAAAATATTTCTTGAAAACAGACTGATAATTTCGAGATCAGCGCCTTCAAAAAACGAACCCTTCAGCAATAGCTATAAAAATATCAGGATTTTAAAATCACATAGCAGCATTTTTGACTTTCTATGACTGTTAGCGAGTGCATCATTTCTCACCGTCATCAAACTGTTATCAAGGGTAATATCATCTTTTTCGTAATGTTGGTAAGAGCATGTAAATCAAATGCAAAAAAAAAACAAATTTAAAGAGATGCCATGCTGATATTTTTCACTTATAAGTGCATTGAATTGTTCTATATTCATGTATTTAGGGTGTATAAGTTATAATCCTTGGTGGCATAATGTTTTTGGTAGATGCGGCAGTCGTAACGCATCACGGTAGATCGTTTTTTATGCCCGTTACGATCATGACAACATTGGATATGACGGAGACCATTGATTTGCTTTGCTTATTCCAATAGAACTTTGCCGTTTGCAGAGCAAATGAGTATAATGTTACCTAAAGTAAAGTTATCCCCACAGCCCCAGGGCATGTGCGACTCAAGCGTAGCTAAAGTGCACTGGTCATCTTAAAGTCAAAATGCCTTTTTTACGATGGACGTTCAGCAAAACCAGCTCATGGAAGTTTGTTTCAGAGAACGCTTATGAAGGGCACCCTATCGTCAGCAAAGTGTCATACCTAGATGTTTATCATATAGCTACCTGCTGCCGTGTAGCTATTGCGTTCCATGAGTATTAAAATCTCATCATACTGCGTTCCGCTTCGCTTTACACCTGAAGTGAAACTTAATGATTTGGAATGTTTCCTATACAAAATTTCTTAATTTCTTTACCGTTTACAATTAATTAAATATTTATTGATATACTTCATAATTTTTGTTGAAAGGATTTTGAAAGGAGTTTGTCTGTAGCTGGGATATTGAGTCATTTATTTATTTTATTTAAGATTGGTAAAAGTGACATGATTTGATGTAAAGTTTAAACTTTGCATGGAAGTCGCCTAAAGGGTTAAATTTAGAGAAGCCTTTTAATCAGTTCATATGCTTTTTTTTCCTTCTGCATAGCATGTCGGCATAGTTTAGTAAGAAAATTTAACTTAACATACGAAACTAAGTGCCTATATTTACTTAAGTAATATAGTTCTATGAAAAACAATAAGATGGCTAGTTTAAATGGCAAATGCTCGCTATTCTCGGTTTAGAGTGATAGCGTTCCAATAAAAAATTGTAGCAAAAAATGTATAGTTTTCTAACTTTCTCACTGTCAACTTAACGCAAAACAATCTCACAAAAAGCTGAAAAGAGCGATCTAAATTTCTAAAAACAAAGAACCGAACAAATTATGTTTAAAGTAGCGAATGAGTAATCACGTTTTTTACCCGATATTTGACCACAGTTAACTTTTCATAAGCACTCGATAGTTTTAAGAAGCGCGCGAGCCATTTCCAGCAATTAACACAGATATAAAGATAAATCAGTTTTATTTACTTCATTGTTGCTTATCGGGACAGTTATGAAGCTTTTATTTGATTTAAAAAGCTTTTTGTTGGAGTATTTTTTGATCTACTGTTCTAAATTCGAAAAATACATTTATTTCAAGTGTTCGGTAGAGCCTTTGTTGAGGAAGGTTATGTATGGCTAAGAAGATGTGTAAAGCCGCATAAAACGACTAGGTACCTACGTATATTTTAATGTAACATGAATAATGACAAGGTTGGTTATTTTTATAGGTCAAGATCCAAGTATTATGCAAGGAAAACCATTAATAAGTAGTGGATGCATTGTTTCGAAAGATTTTTGACACACAACTTTTAATTTTTAAGCTGGTGATAAAATTTAATGATGCACCTGAACTTTGGTTGTCTTGTATTCTGTATTTCCGAAGCTTCACTATATTTGATCAACTTACAATATTGTATTGGGCAATTTTTATAGTTTGGTGGCACATTCTACACGTTAATTTTTTTTTTACTTTATGTAAGAAATAATAAACATATTGAGTACTTACCTATTTCTTTTTAAAAGTATAGTTATATAGATTTATTCGTATTTTGTTTCACTTTATGTTTAATGATGATGTTGAGTGAAAACAACGAAATCGAAATTTACCAAATGAAGCTACATACGTAGGTGTGTGACTTAAACTTTCAAGAAAGAAAGCAAAAACTTGCTCTACCAAACATATGTAAAAGGGCTCTTCAACATTCTTGCTATGAAACCGACAGTACTCACTGCATTACGAAAACAAACAATCCATGGGTCAACAATTGGGTCACCTAATTATCACTTTTAGAGACACTGTAACACTCACTGCAGGGTTTGCAGGCAGCGGCGGCGGCGGCTGCGAGCGCGAGGAAGCACACGGCACGGAACATGTTTGGCGGAGTCACAGGGCGGTCTGGAGGCGAGGGGAGCCGCCGGCGCCGCTTATAGGCCGCGGGCGCGGCGCCGCAAGGCCAGGGTGCGGCGCTGCGGCCAAGTTCACGGCGAGGCGGCGGCGGAGCGACTGACGCGGCGCGCTCGTCATTGCCAGAGGATTAGCGAAGGCTGGACTAATGCACTGGCCCTTCCGGAACTTTCATCGCTTTGGGTATGCTGGGTAGAATGTAGGTAATTCAAATTTGTATCTAGAGGTCCGCTTTGAATTGGATAATGTTTCCTAAAGTCATATTTCAGTCTCAAATTGTATAATTACGTCTTAATTACAACAAGAATTTATTTAAACGTTATTAAAAAATATATGTATAAACATAGTGCAGTTTTCATAGCTAATAACAATAAATCTTTATCTACGCAGTATTTTTATTGCGGTCGCTGAAATTAGGTAACTGCACTAGATTCCCGCCAAGGTATGTCTACGCAGCAGCGATATGCAAATGAGGAATTTGCTGATCTTCGACTATGTTTGTTGATGCTCGTACTGATTTGGGTATAATCGTTCTTAATACCGAATTAGCCTTATTTACTCTTTGGTGTTTGCGAATTGCAATCGAAGTCGAGGTCTTTATCAGAAATGCAAGATGAAGTTTAAACAGGCTATTCGTGGACGATTTCTTTAAGACGTTTAAAAGTTTCTACTTGAAAATATTGAGAAAGTTTTTAAAAGGTAAGTAAAAACTTATATGAAAGCTCTATATGGATTTAAAATTGAATAGAGTAAAATAGTTTGTTTAGACATTGAAGGCTACTAAAACGTCTTCCAACGTATTTTTTTATAATTACAAGAAATAAAGTAAGTATGTCCATACAACTTTATTATATTTTAATTGATAAATACCGCTCAGAAATGAATGAGCACTCTTGCATTGGTGGGGCGGCAGCGCACTTACCATCCAGACAAAAAGTCGAGCTTTGGTACCTACTTACGATACCAACCTTGTCACGTAACCGCTTATATTTTCTCCGCAACTGTCAAAATGCTTTTTTATTTGGACAATGTTGGCCAAGTGAGTATTACGCAAGTTTGGGATCAAGATTTTTACGTTAAAAATGTGGTGATGTGATGCAACTTATTTTGGCACCAATTAATGCATCCCGGATTAAACGATCACTTGTTATTTACCAACAAGTTTTTATATGTTTATTAAAACCGTTTATTTATAAAAGACAGGCCGAAATTGATTTCAAGGATGTTTACAAAAAAATATATATTTACTATCACGGTATCATCTACTAGAATAGCGGAACTCATAGATAAAACGTAAACATTTAAGATTACATTTACGACTGTTTGTCTAAAAACGGAAGTGTTTTTAATCAAATATCAAAATAGCAAAGTTTACTTCCTTGAAGAAAATTTCCTTTAGGGCATTTCCTAATATTTCGTAAACATATCCTTGTGGAGGTTTTGTGGGCGTGTTTCAGTGCTTCAGGAACTGTGCCAAGGTGATGGAGTCGCCCGTATGCCGGCGATATGATAACACTGCAGCCTTCTGGTGTCCGCGCCCGCGCGCCTTCGCTTTTCGCTGTACTGATTCATTGATTCTCGCATTACTATTGGTTCGCATTTAGAACTCGAAGACGTATCAAGTCGAAAAAGACTCTATGTCTACTCTATTAAACTTGCATATTTTTATCACTTTTATTATATTAACAAACAAATCAAGTATCGCTTGCAACAGTGCCAAAATATCGAGAGCACAAATAAAAAAAAAAACATGGTAAATATCCCGTTACTATCCCGTTGCCCGTTACTAAAGCTTATTCAAATATTATTGACCATGATAGATCTAAAAGTAATATTGAATAGTGTTTGTTGAGCACTCGAAGCTACTACTGTATTTTAATAGGTCGTTGTTGTTTGTATGAAAACGAAAGAGAAATGTGCACACAAATCTTATGGGTATTTTAATAGATACTTACTCTTAAAAATCACTTATAATGGTACAGAAAAAAAAACTATTTCAATACCGTTGTATTAAAAATTGCGCTCCATTTTCAATTCACTTAGCGTACTTACTTACTATTTACGTACGAGTTAATTTAGGTAGGTATATTTATAATGAAGTTTACCAAGCTAATAAAACTTTTATAGCTACTTATATAGGAAATATCTCAGGAAAATGACATCTATAGGATATAATTCCTATATCCTATTGATGACATTTTCCAATTTCATTAAAATACTTTGAGCAACATTTTCGACCAGGGATAAAAACTACTTCTATGTATCTTATTAAAGATAAGGCACCATCAAACAAACTGAATCATGACCTATTTTGCTGAAAATTCGTTTGAAACTGTCAAACCTTACAGTCTATCGCGTATAATGATAACAAGTTCGTCACCAAGGAAACCTATCTTCAAGCGAATTTCGACCAAAAAGCATACAATCACAACGTTCTAATTTCGACCTACTAGCATTTAGACGATTTGCCACAATGAGCTTGTTGTGGGTCATGCATAACTCAGTTGGTTCGATAGTACATAGCCTAGTATTTATAGGGACTTTTTATCTCGTAGTTGATACCTTTTAGAAACGGTTTGTGTGTGACGTCATGAAAACATTAATATGTGTAACATCGAGAACCGATGGTAGTAACTAATTATCTTATTTATGGACATGAACAAATGATTTAACATGGAATGCACCAATGACCCAGTATTGGGCCCGGATAGCCCCATGCACCGTCTGACCCTGAAGACGACCTCTTTGATTAGAACTAGGTTATTTCGTCGAAATACTTACTTGGAGGTAAACAATGTGTACGAGTAGGTATTATGATATAAACAACACAACAAGGTATGCTGGTCTTGTATAAAGCTAGGTGTAGTAGTATATGAAGATTATATCGTCGTCGTAGTCAAACTAAATTTCAACTTTCAGCCTTAAACTTAATATTTTCTATTATGTAGATGTAGAACAAAAATAAAAAAATAAACATAAATGTGATTTAGTTACATATTGTTACATGCGTGAAATACATAAATATCTAAAAGTATGGTTGCAGAATATTTTACTTCTTTAGGTCACTAATCATAGGTCAAGTCGAAGTGAAAGTCAAAATATTCTTACACTTGCACTATTCTCACAAATTGAAATAAATCTATCACTTCAGAATGTATTGAGCATTACAGTTTTCAGCCAAGGACTTTTATCGTCCATGTATCCAGATATTTTACCCTTTGTATATTTAACTATCGTTGTTCAGTATATTTATATATTCAATTTAAAAATTTTTAGAAAAATTATATATTTTATAAAAGCATATAAATAAGTACCCATGAATGATTTAGTGACTTTTTTAAGTCTACGATGAAGGCCAACTGGTTTAAATTTATTTTCAACACACTTGCTCGTAAAGTGAGCGTTATTCTATTGAGTTTAGAACTATAAACTGGGCTATAAGTCACGCGTGCATTAATATATTATACCCTAGGGCATAATATAATGAATCCTACAAAGTTGAATTGTAAGTTTGTGCAAATAACATGCGAGAAAACAGAGCATATTTTATTGGTCCGGGTTATACACTAAATATTTTCAGAAACAACAAAGAGGTTTTATACCACTTCAAATCCATATACATTTTTAAATGTTTGCGCCTTATATTAGTAAAATAAATTTGTATATTAAACAAATTATTCACAATTTACAATCATTTGTCATAAAATATTAAAATATTTGCATTTACCACTCCAAATTAAACATTTTCACTTAAAATAGGCTGTATATGCTATACAGACATTGACACATTTGACGGAAAAAAAACCTACGCGCATGCGCGAGGTTCGGCGCCATTTTTCAATCACAATTCACAGCTTTGTTATCAAGTGTGTTTGTTATTTTATGATCACGTATGTCTGTCTTTTACTCACAAGTGTGTTGAAAAACGTCGTATGTAAATCGTGAGCGTTGCTAATTACAGTCTCGGCTCATTATTAAGCCCTCGCCTGCGGCTCGGGCTCAAATCACAGCCTCGACTGTAATTAGCAACTTCGCTCACTTGTTACATAATATACTATTGTAGTATGTTTAATCGTCACATTTTTTTGTAAGTATTTATTTTCTTTTGTTCATTGGTATATGTAATCTTTTAAAGTACTTGTAAGGAAACGTGAGAATATTTATTACTAAGAATATATGTCTGAGTGACGCTCTTGAACTGAGGAAGATTGCACAATTAGCCCGTTTCAGCTGCACAAACATAGTTTAAATATTGGCCGCATTTCCCAACAAGAGAATGCCATGTGGCACATGGCATTAAGTTATGAAAATTAAAAAACTTTATCAGATATTTTTCTTCCTAAGTCCTAAGACTTTTCTTCGACCTCGGTATGTGAAATCTATTCACGGTTTGTGTCTAGGGTTATGCCATGAAACACCGTAGAATTTTCAGAGTTGAATTCGTATTCATTTGCAAATTTATCAGTGTTAAAGTGGTAGAGATTGCCAATGAGAATTTCAATTTTGCTTTATTGTCATTAGAAGCAGATTATTGCCTCATAATCATGTCTCCACTTACCTTTGTATAACTCACTAAAATTAATCACTGTAACAAATATAAGTAGGTAGTTAAAATAAGAAAAATCCAAGAATTGCACCCATAACTGCCGATTCCCTTCCCTTTATATTCTATTGCATACGTAAAATTTCATTAAATCAAGTGCGCAATTATTAATGCCATAATGGTGTACTTCAATGAGTCGTGTATTATTATTGTGTAACTTGAATTTTGAGCACTTAGAAGAATTTTGAAATTTTAATTTATGAAAAATATTAAAGAAATATTTTTTATTTCATTATTATGACCCACTTATCAGCCTTAATCTGCTATTATACATAAATACTTATTACAAAGTAATAAATACAGAAATATCAAAGTTACATAGTTACGATAAGCTATGTCTAGAATAGAACGAAACTTTTGATAATGCTCAATTGGGTTTGCATATGGTTGTTGATTGGTTAGGTAGCAATGTGTTGACACTTAATGTTGCAAAAACAAAATTTGTACCTTTCGCTCTAAAATCTTCACAACTCCCCCCAGATACACTCAGTTTAACAGCCCAAAAATGTCCCTCTGGCATCTCGACTTGCTCCTGCCTTACGCTCGCAAAGGCTAGTAACATAAAATACTTGGGTGTTATAATTAACCAATCGCTTTCTTTCAAACCACATGTTGACTCTCTTGTCCCCAGATTGCGGAAGCTTATATACATCTTTAAGGCCCTTAAGCACGTAGCAAACCGCGAAACTATCAGAATGGTCTACTATGCCTTGAGTCAGCCTCTTCTGGAATATTGTATCTCAGCATGGGGTGGAATTGCCAAGACTACTCTTCTAGGAGTAGAGCGAGCTCAACGTGCAATACTCAAGGTTGCTGCTGGTTTCCCGTTCCGATACCCAACGGTAAAACTGTATAGAAAATGGAATGTACTTACAGTAAGACAGTGTTATATTCTCCAAACCATCTTAACTATGCACTCGCAACCTTATGACTCTGACCTGCTTAAGGGGAAACGTAGAAAGGGGTCAGTTTTTACCACGTTACCACTGAAATATTCAACTTCACACAACTTTTTTTGTTTTATGGGTCACTATCTATACAACAAGTTAAATACACATCTGAATATGTACCCTCTTCCGCGAACCAGGTGCAAAACTTTGGTCACTAGGTATCTAAAGGGATTGGACTACCACTCTACTGAAAATCTCCTTCTTGTACAAAAGTAAATTAAATTAATTAATAATAAAAAATAAATGTATATTTAAATTCTTAGCTAACTGTCCATCAGAGTGAAATTCGGTACGTAGGTATCATCATATCACAAATAAATACACTCACACTCACAAATACACAAGCACACAACACAACTTTCCACACTTCCACACTTTCCATCTGTCAACAAGTTTTTTTGTTATACCTAATTCCATTTAATTTTCTTTTTTCATCTCTATTTTTATTTTTTGTTTTCTGATTTATTTATCCGCATACATGGAACCAGCCCATCCGGAGGAGGGGCCTGGTGACCTGTAACACAGGTTTTTACAAACCTATCATAGGCACCAGACTCTCACACATAGGGAAAATATTGTAAATTCTGTGTTTAGCCATAAGTTATAATTGTTTCCTATCTGTGAAGAAATAAATAAATGATTGATTGATTGATGATTGATGAGATAGGTACTTGACAGCTCTACATACCTACATATTTTTTATCGTGTTATATTTGTGTTTAAAGTTTATACAGGGTTAATTTTAATTAGCGCATCACCCCTTGCAGGCGGCCTCTCCGCGGGAATTTCCTCTTTTTGATTCCCTCGAATTGAACCCGCGACCATTGGCGTTTGAGGCAGACAGTGTTACCCCATCGCCAAAGTGGTCGTCAAAATTATGTTATCAAAAAATAAGTATTTGCTATAGGTTTTAGGTATTTGGCAGAAAATATATTATCTATCTAATTTTTTTTTAAATAAATTTATGAGCGTTATGTAATTTGATCGCTGGTCACCTTGATCACTTGTGGTGATAGAATAATTTATTATTTTGATTCGTATTTTTCTCTTGCAATAAAAATAATAATAAAACTTTCCAAAGTATTAAACACTAGCTGTTGCGCGCGGTTTTACCCGCGCAATTTCGATTCCCGCGGGATTTTCGGGATAAAAAGTAGCCTATAGGTACGGATTCGAAAGAATCCCTTTAAGTAATGGTAAAAGAAATTTTGAAATCAGTCCAGTAGTTTTGAGCCTATTCAATACAAAAATACAAAGGTTTCTCTTTATAATATTAGAATAGATAAACAACGTCAATTTCCAGATAAATTTTATGAGATAAATTTTGATCCTAAGGGAATTTCTTGTCTCACGGTCCTTAAGAAGTGGGTAATTAAATAAAAAGAAAAAAAACGATACATCATCACAGCCCTTTGTAATGATCCATTGCAGGGTCATGAGCTCCTCCCCTGGGTAACGAGGAGGTGTTGGGTTCATAAACCTGCAAGCTGAATAAATAGGAAGAGCCAGTTCCTTTCTAAGTCCGTGTGCGTGTGGTTGGGTCTTCAACCTCATCTTCACTTACCATCAGGTGAGGTTGAGGTCAAACGCAGGCTTAGTTACGGATAGAAACGGTAATACAGTTCTGATATACATTTTAATTTAGAGGACCTTAAATTTAAACCAATAATGGTATTCAGTCAATAGCGGTCACTTTCCTCAGGTCATCGGATAGGTCAAGGAATTACGTGGACACGACGACGGCCTGCACTACAATTACAGCAAAATATCCTGCCTTTGATTGAAAATCTACGACTACCTATGGATAAGCGTGTAACTCGTAATGAAGAAGCTACCAGCTCGAATAATATGCAACTTCTTTTTTCATTTGCCGGTCTAGCGACCGCGACCATAGGGTTACATATATGATCCTCCCGGCCGCGAATATACAAAGGCTATACTATTTGAGTCACGAGTCAGACTCTAATAGAGGAGCTTTTGTTTATGCATATTACTTGACAAAACCTAATCGAACTCAGTAAAAAAATTGACTGAAATGGATTAGCTTTTGCTCTTGTAATTTTCAAAGAAATGCAATGACAAAACCTAGTACTGTATAATACATATTCACTCAAATAGATAAGCTTTTGTCAAGATGAAAATTAGGTAGGTATATCTTTGTTTGATATACATTGCGATGAAAGAGATAAGCTACGAGAAGGGCTCCCGCAACGGAAGGCGGAATCAGTACGGTTAGGTGCGACGACGAGCGCAGCGAGGAGGAGCATGTTAGGTTGCATATAGTTATACACGTGCGCGAGCCGAGCGAGCGAAGCGAGCGGTGCCGCGGCAGCGGCCAGCGAAGCGCCATAAACCTGGTCAGCTATTATAATCAACCCTGGACAATCCCGACATGGTCAAAAGTCAAACGTCAAGTCATCAAAATAACGATGGTCATAATGCATGCACATTTTATTTCTATCTTTGAAAATCAGAACAATTGCCATTTAAGTATCAAATTGAAGACAAAGATCGGTAAATATCGATATCAAATGGGATAGCTTTTGTTGCTGCAATGTTCAATTGAAGTTATCTCACAAAGTCTACACGACTTCGGTCAATTTCTGTACTAGAATGGATTAGGGTTTGGGCAAGTTTTTGTCATACAAAAGCTAAGCCAGTTCAGTTTGCACTTTCACTCTAATGGTATAGCTTTTGTAAATACGCCTCCCGGCCTTGATATCCGCCGTTAGCTTAATGAAAGGCTTATTCTCTCCTGAACTTGTGCTCTTTTCTCCTAATCTTCACATAGAAGCAGGAAAGATAAAGATCTAACTCGGCTTCGATGCCTAAAAGGTCTACTTCGCCAATAACTTTGCTCCCCGTACCGGCGATACCGAGTTTAAAATCACAACAACATTGTGATTCACAACCCAATCACTGGTATGTAATATTCTCATATAGGTAATTTAAAAATCTTCGTGTTTCTACAGTCAATACTAAGCAAAGTTACTTGAAATTTAATTTGCCAACTACTTTTACACCGGCGATTGTGCTATTTACTCATATCGTCCACACATTACTATGAACTCAGTTGCATGATAATCTGTAATCTAAATAAATTATATATTATATTTGTTTATTGAACTAACTCATGTGTAATCAGTATTACGATTACACATGAGTTAGTTACGGTAACGCTAAGTTAATATACATGGTGTTTGGTTCATCGCCGCCACATTGAAATAGCCAGTAGAATAGACTATCTGCTAATAACCCTTTGTCAATAATCCAAGCTTCCTAGCAATATTCAATTTAGAGGCCGGCAATTTAGAATACTGTGAGTCCATGTAGTTGGTGTAATTTTTTGGGGATTTCAATAAAATGCGCCTGCGATTATTAAGATTATTCATGAATTTTCTTTTTAAGCGGTCGTCATATATAATAGGTATTATATTTCGCATACGTAAGAAGTATTCTCAGATAGGCACGCTTGCCCTAGATATATGAAGTACTTAATATAATATTATATATGAAGACCGCTTAAAAAGAAAATTCATGAATAATCTTAATAATCGCAGGCGCATTTCATTTAAATCCCCAAACAATCACACCATCTACATGGACTCAAAATATTCTAAATTGCGGGCCTCTAAATAGTATATATGAAGTCTTCACTATATATACTATCGCTATATATACTTCGTATAGGGCAAGCGTACCTATCTGAGAATACTTCTTACGTATGCGAAATATACAACCTTTATTGCGTCCAAACTGTTACATATCCTATTTAAACGCTTGCCAAACCTCGGCAAGCTTCCTGCAAGAGTGTAAACGGGGTGTTTTGGCTCGGCTTGCATAGGTTTGTGTGAGCTTGCCGCGATCTGGGCTAGTGTCGGTTTTTGAAGACAGCAAAGGGAGCTTGCGGCTGGGGCTTGCGACCTAATTTCACGATGGTGTTTATGCCTCGAGAAATATCTATACATCCGAAGGATGTAAACCAAGTCCATGACTAATTCTATTAACATATTAAGAACTCTACACTTACTTCATCCACACAGATGGCAGAAGGAATTATTCATGTAATTAATTAATTAAGCAAAGTACTTTCGATGTCAATATAAAGTTTTTTATATCTGTAATAGTTACGAAATAATCACCTGTGCACACGTAACGAAATTGCAACCTGTATACATTCCACAGAAAATATATAAAATAGAATAACAAACTCATTTACGAATTAATACACGCTTTTTTTGACCTGCTGGTGTAAGGGTAACGTACATTGCCTTCTATACCAGAGGTCCTGGGTTCGAATCCCGGCGGCGACGGATATTTTTGTGATGAGCACAGATATTAGTCGTCAAGTCATGGACGTTTATATATTTATTTACGTATATTTTCTAATAAAAAATATGTATTTATTTAATATGTACGTTTATATATTTCTTAAGTATATCAGTTAACTAGTATCCATAACACAAGTTCTTTAAGAAACTTAATTTGGGCTAGATAATGTTGTGTGAGTGTCAGAAATAATAATAAAATCCCCAGACAATCACACCAACTACATGGCCCCAAAGTAAGCATAGCTTGTGTTATGGGATACCATGTAGCGAACTAGGGGGGAACCTAGAATATAAATACATAAATAGATAAACACCCAGACACAGAACTTTTTTTTTTCTTGTTCCGTGCGGTATCGAACCCGCAACCACTGGCGTCTGAGGCAGATAGGTTTACCCCAACGCCAAAGTGGTCATTCCCAAAGGTTCCCAATAATATTTGGCCTAATAGAGCTAAGTCGTTTTGATCTTTAGATTAACCCTAACGACCGCCCCTAGATGAGCGTGTCGTTAAGGGCGACTAATCCAAGTGACCCAACTTTGTGGTAGGACCTCATCGCCAAGCTAGCTACCACCTTTCTAACCCCTAGTCTGCTACCAAATACCGACGGCGATGTGTTCTGAACATGACTCATTATTTTGTCATCCGTGTGATGTGATCTTCGAACTCATCGTCACTTCCCATCCGGTGAGACTGAGGCATACTCCTCCATAAATTTGAAGATTAGAAGCAGAGAAATCGTCGTGGCGCCGTGGTTACTGTGCATATCAAACGATATCGCAGCTTAAGCGCACTCGGTGCGGCCGGTATTAGGATGGGTGACCGCCGACCATTCATTTCTCACGACGACTTCCGTGCCTCGGAGGGCTCGTTAAGCAGTCGGTCCCGGGTGCTGTATACTTGTAAACAGTAGTCGTTAGGGTTTGTCAGAAGCCATTTCGGCACCCTGAAATATCTGACATCCACCAACCAGCACCGGGCCAGCTTGGTGGATTGCGGCCTAAACCTCCACCCAGAGGAGAGAGTGGGCTAGAGACTCATAGCCCTGCAGTGGGCTCATTACACGGAGTTGTGATTATGATGAGCAGAGATTTAAATCAGAGTTGGAATTTCAAAAAGACTAGTCTCTTGCCATAACCTAGGTACTTTAAACACCTTTGAATTAACTAAACCAACTTTAAGTGGGTATGTAAAATGGTAATGAAATTTTGTGTAAAGGTACTTTGCGGCTTTAGAAATGAAGTAGCTCATTATAAAACACAGGCAGAACACAGAATCGCCAAAAAGAAAAAAGTATATCCCTCGGGTGAATGAGACTTTCTTCTACTGCAATCTCGTCCTACACAACAACTTGTCAAGGATAGGCATAGATGTGTCTATATTCAGAAAGTCAAATAACCCAACACTCTTAGCAGTGGGTCCAGGTGCAGTTTACTTTTTTATTATTGAGCATTTTAAATGCAAAAACTTAAAAATATTTTTAAAACAATATTGCAATGCTTCACTTTAAATGGGATTCACAATTTTTGAAAAGCAATTGGTCTCGGGTGGTCTTACGTTAGCAATATAACGTAAAAAACAAAAACAAAAATGTGCTAAGTAATTTCGAGGCGTACCGCCAGGCCCCGGTAGCTCAGTGGAAGAGCACTAGTTCGGCAAACGATGGGTCCTAGGTTCGAGTCCTGGTCGAGTAATTTTTATTGAGCACATTTTTTCAGTTATTTAAGAATAATTGAGCATTTTAAATTCAAGAACCTCAAAATATTATTAGCAGTATACTTTTATATCATTGTGTCATTCTGGATTGTCAGAAACCATTTCGGTACCCTTTAAATTCCGACATCCACTAACCAACACCGGGCCCGTTTAGTGGTTTATGGTCTCCAGGGTAGAGACTTATGGCCCTGAGGTGGAGTTTTTTTAAAGGGTTGAGATTTTTAATGACCGACCATTTTCTGTATGACAACCAAAATTCACCGTTCTATTTACATCCTGTAACGAGGACTTACGAGGACAAGAATCCACTATAATTCGTGAATTCTAAACTAGAGTATGAACACAAACAAAGTATAGAGTCATTTAAATACATAAACTATCTACTGCACGTCCAAATACTTTCACAAATATAAATTGTGTAAATCGAAGAGAAGGAAAATGTGAAAATAAGGAAAATGAAGTAAAATAAAACAGATACTTAGAAAAAGTGAATCATATCAATCATGCGTTACTGGAAGTTGCAGTTATACAGGATGTTTAACTATGACAGACTAGATTATTCTACTAAAAGTTGCAATTTCTTGTAAGGTAAGTTGTTAACAACACACAAAAACAGCACACAAAAAAATAAAGAGTAAACTTTGTGTTTCCATACCTACCTCTAATATATGTATTTGTGATAATTGGGTGACAAAACAATCTATGTTTAGAGGGTTCCACACTTAAATCTATTTTCACTGCCACTCTATTTGTCACAGCTCCATAGGCAACTCTGTAAGAATTCAGTAGAAAATTTTGTACAATATTAAGCTACTATTTGACTGAGGGTGTCAAAAGTTGTGTATAAGCGTTAGGTCTAGAGCACTGCAGGAAGACATTACTGCAACCAAAGATTCAGTTGGAAGAGCACTCGTCCGGCAAACGAGAGGTCCCAGGTTCGAATCCTGGTCGGGTAATTTTTATTTATCACATTTTTCATTTAGATAGTTTTAAATCTTTGACTGCAACCCATAAATGTAAATAAAATATCGGACTAAATGTTTCAAAATGATGTATAGTCTAATTGGGGTCATATAGAATATATCTTGGGTAATAATGAAATGCGAATAACACTAGGCAGGTGTTATGATTGATCAAAAGGTAATGTCATACATCGGAAAAGCCAGAAAAGTTCAGGAGACTAAGCTCGTGGCTTTGAAAGTCTATAATTTTTTAGACCCTACATTGCTCAGAACCAATATATGGTATACAAGCTGTTTCACGCGGTTGTACCCGCGCAATTTAGAATCTCGCGGGAATATTGGGTTAAAAAGTAGCCTATGTGCTATTCCAGACTTTACACTATCACTTTGCGAAATTTCACCCAAATCCGTGGAGCCGTTCTGCCGTGATTGAGGAACAAACATCCTAACATCCAGGCATCCATACATCCAAACTTTTATAATTTTAGTAAGATTTTGATATTACATGTGTGTATTAATTGATGTTAAATTGTTTTAAACATTTTGTAAGTAATTAAATTGTTTTGATTGTCAGATTTTTTTTTCATTATTTAATGTTTTTTAAAATTTTATTTAATCAATATGATTAAGATTTAGTTATGATTCTGTTCTTGTCTTTATTTATTCTTTTATTTGTTTTTCTTGAATTTTAGTTCTCTCTTTAAAGTACGCTAATGAATGCCCCATTTATCAATGCAATGTTTTATTTTGATCGCAGTTGCCTAGTAGAGATTTAGTTACTTATGACCATAAAAGATAAATAAATAAATAAGTGCAAGCCACTTCCATCGCTCTCAGTCAAACCATGTAGCTCGCTTTCTGTAAGTTTGTTAAAGATCAAGCCTGTACACCGTAGGGTAAAACTGGGCACATTTCCAAGAATTTTCACTTCAGATATAAAGGGACATCACTTTTCAGTGGGTCACCCATAGACCAATAGATCTTTGAGGCATTTTCACGCGACAGAGCATAGCATTCTAGTCGTCACATTGACGATCAGTAAACTTCACGCATAAAGAAAGATGGCTGAATTAGGACTGGCTCGGTCAAATCTGTTTCATGCCGAAGGAGCCTTCTAAAAGTCGCCGCTAACTGTACCCTTAATCGAAACGGAGATGGCGGGACGTGGAAAAGGCTGTGTAAGAAGTTTTACAACATTCATTTACTATGGTGAAATTATTCAACTTTACAGAATCAATCAATCAATCAATATATATAAAACTGTTCCGTTACTGACTGAGTGACTGAGGTACTGAGTGACTGACAGACAACGTACAGCCGTAACTACTGGGCGTAGAGAGCTGAAATTTGGAACATATATTGTTTAGGGGATGTAGGGGTGCACTAAGGAAGGAATTCCCGAAATTCCCACGGGAACGAGAAATATAGGACTTTTTAGTTTGTATGAAAAATCTTATTCCTTGAGTGCACCGATGTAAAACTTGGTGTAAAGGTTTTTCAATGTGTGTCTGGTTGTGTTATGATAGGAATTCCCGAAATTTCCACGGGAACGGGAAATATACGATGTTTTAGTTTGTATGAAAAAATATTATTCCTTGAGTGCATGGATGTGATACTTGGTATAAAGGTTCCTCAATAAGTGTCTGTTTTTGTTATATACGGAATTCCCGAAATTCCCACGGGAAGGGGTTGAACTTTTTAGTTTGTATGAAAAATCTTATTCCTTGAGTGCACGGTTGTGATACTAGGCATGACGTTCTTCAAAGAGTGCCTGTTTGTGCTATGAAAGTAATTCTCGAAATTCCCACGGGAACGGGAAATATATGCTTTATAGTTTGTAGGAAAAAAAATATTCCATGAGTGCACAGATGTGATACTTAGTATAAAGGTTCCTCAGTGAGTGACTGTTTGTGTTGTGAAAGAAGTTCCCGACATTCCCAAGGGAACACAAAATATTGGACTTTTTAGTTTGTATGAAAAATCTTTTTTATTTCTTCAGTGCATGGATGTAATACTTGGCATAAAGGTTCTTTAATGACTGGTTGTGTTAAATATAAACAATATTTATGCGCGTACGAAGTTGCGGGCAATAGCTAGTTCTTTATATATTTACTTGGACCACCGTAATTATTTGTTTATTTTCTCATAGCACACTTAATTTTTTTTCTGTTTGTTTAAAGCTATTGTACCTAATTTGCTACTTATATCAACATCGCGCGGTTTTGCCCGCGTCAGTTTTGATCCTAAAAGACCTTTCTGATCCTGTAAGATCTTTTTGCTTAGACCCTCCTCAAGAGTAAAATAAAATTCAATGATTTTTTTTCAAATTATTTTTCAAACTCTTTTGTTTTTTCATATTAGTAAGTGTATCTTGTTTTGCCAACATTAAAGTTATTGAATAAACATAAGAAAAAGAGTTTGATCATAACACTGATTTCTATTCAAGAGGTCCCGGGCTCAAATCTTGGGAAGGGCAGATGTTTGATGAGTTTTGAATAATTTTTTGACAAATATTTTTGTAAAACTGTTCTTGTAAAGTGTAATTCAAATGTAGTTTTAAGCGTGACTTTTTTATATTAATCTAATTATATTCCAAAGCTTTCCTTGTATGACAAAATCTATCTTCTACTTCTGGTGCCACTGAAAATCAGCGTCATAGCATCCTTGCGATGCCATGGCTACAAAGCTGAGTGGTTACCAATTGGTGGCATAGATCGGTAAATCTGTATCTGAACTTTGTTGACTGTAATTTTTTATTTTCTTCTATGTTCCAATAAATATATTCTATTCTATGTAACGAGTGTTAGTTTTTCTGTTTGAAATAGTTTATTGTAGTTAGATAGAATACTTAAGTAGTTAAATATTTTACCCAATAATTTTAGTTTTTTTGCGCTTGTAAATTTGGTTCTGTTTCATTTACTGCAGCATAATTTTCCAATCGTTACCTCTTGCATGTAACCAGCCCAAAAATAAATCGTGAACTAGATATTTTGGTAACAATCATAGCTACTAACATTCGTATTAACTTTAGAAATGAGATTTTCTCATGTGTTTAGTGTTTAGTGATTTGAAGTTCTCAAAATTTCTGAATCATGATCGCTACGTAGCGCCATCGAAGTTTGAACTACCGAAATGTTGATAAGTAGGTAGCTAAATATCACTTTATCACAACTCTCAAATAAAACTCGGGTCGTGTCACTCTACAATGAGGTGGTTGTAACAAATCTGAAAAATTATTCAACAATGAAATAGGTAGCCTATCCAGCCTATAGATAATTGTAGGTATCACGCGAAAGATCCAATTATATCCCTCATACGCGGCAAGTAATAGAGCTATAATTAGGTAATTATAGATAATATTCAGATGGTTTCACATTATGTAAGTTATGGAATTCGCGTATGGGAGATATAAGCGAGTTGTGCGGGTGAATAGCGCCATAGTCCTGAAAGTAGCACGTTAGCTGGGTGAAAGTGGACGCTTGTTGGCGATTGATTCTGCAGTGGACTCACGGACTCGAACCCGGCACCGCCGCACGTGCGCCTACGCATCCTTGACCGAGAGTGAGTCTTTACTTTTTAAGTGCGAGTTTAGATTTGCGTTTCGTTGTGATTTTTGTGAATTTGTGTATATTGATTGGAAGAACTTAGAACGAACTTGGTTAAGTGGTAAATATTTATTGTTTTTCGATATACTTACTTACTTACTTATTTGTGTTTAATAAGCATTTTTTGATGTTTTATAATTCAGACACCAAAAAATATTTAGACGTTTCTAGCAATAGGAAATTTATCTGGTAAACAGCACATAATTTTCTGATATAGGTATTATATTAGAAAGCCGAAACGTTTCTGAAATGTTTCCTTAAAAATGTTTGTTGTATTTCCAAAAGGGCAATGAAAGCCTTACGCGAGCCGAATAAACAAAATTATGATTAACTAGCTGTTGCGCGCGGTTTTACCCGCGCAATTTCGATTCCCGCGGGATTTTCGGGATAAAAAGTAGCCTAAACGGATTCGGAAGAATCCCTCTAAGTAATGGTAAAAGAAATTTTGAAATCGGTCCAGTAGTTTTTGAGCCTATTCAATACAAACATACAAAAATACAAAGGTTTCCTCTTTATAATATTAGTAGGTATAGATAAAGACCGTTCGTCGTCGTCGCGTCGTCTTCAATCTCGTCTATTTCATGCTACCTACCTATTTACTGTATAGATTTGGTCCAAATGTGGGTGCCTATTATAGTATTCTGACCCTTTAGTAGTCCTTATTCCTAAGAAATAATTTTTTTTCTTTAATTTCGCGGGGCACCGCGTAATTTGATTATGTACTATAAGAAACTATTTCAGTATTTTATTGGATTTTTTGAATAACATTTAGGAGTCGCTACCAAGTTGAAAATTTAAATAAAAACTCAAAATCCTTATTTCTTAAAACCTAATTTTTATAGAAAGGACTTAAGAAATATTACAAAATTATTGCTGTTGTTATGAATTAAGATATTATGTAGATATTTGAGTCATTTATCTGTAAGATACAAGGATTGACTTGTTAGTATTATGGTACTTTTTCCTATACTCTTTTACCAACGATACAGAAAGGGGACGAGGGGATAAGAAGCAATTGTCTGTGCAAGTTGCACTTATACGTCAAATGTGAAAAAAACATCTAATTAAACATTAATGAAACCTTAATTCAAGCTATCCTTCAATGCTTTTTATAAAAATTTCGACAGCGGGTCTCAGACCTCTAAATATTAACAAAAAAAAAAAACAAAAAAAAACATATTTAGAGGTATATAATGAAATGAAAAAGTGCCCCGGGGTTAATTCAAAAGTCAAAATATAATGACCACCCTAGTGCCTAGTGAGACTGTATCCTAACACTTAAGATTCCATTCTGGTCATTTGACCATCACGATATTCTTTGCATGCTTTTCGTCCGATGTTAGCGTCCGATGCTAGTCTTCGTAGAATGTTTGAATTTTATTCGTACCTAAATGATTTAACTGCTACAATGCTTTAAATATTATTCCCTTGGGTTTCTTTGGATACTCATGGTCAATAAAATTATATACCTACAGTAAAAATATATCCCTGACCGCTACAGACCTGGTACTGAAGTGTCGAGTGAATCGGTATCTCGTGAATAGACGTATACTACCATATTCTCCATGCGCAATTTCCATCAGGTGGCATGGAAGACAAACGTCCTATCCTTATACTATAAAAAAGTATATATTTCCTTAATGCAGCACCACCTGCATTGAACAAACATAGAGTTGAAGACTTCTATTCTGATCCAATCAAAAATGTGAAAGGGGTGGATAGTTAATCTACCAATCCTTACATTAATTAACTTTTTAATTAGATTTCTGATTAGACCCACTTAGTATCTACTGGCACAGTTGCCGTTGCAGTAATGAATGCACCGTTCAGTTCTGTCGCTGCATCCGTCGGCGACAGATTGCCAACTTTCGTTTCCTACTCATTAGTTGATGGCTAGTGACACTTCCCACGGCGAACAGCATCCTGAGCCTGTCATGTACTCGATATAATGTACATTGCTCTAATGTGAAATCTATAAAGGCCAATAATATCCAATGATAAACTATTTTTAAGCGATACGATCACTCTTTGTGCTATATTTTTGTTCTTTCTCTGTGTCTTTTTTCTGTGGTGTACAATAAAGTATAAATAAATTAAGTCTCTAGTGACACGGCTGGAAGAATTATTTTCCAATTTCGCATATCGGTAGAGCAGGGGTTGACTTACAGCACACAGTTTACTTGAAGTACTAAAACATACTTAGTATTAGTCGTTTGATGTATTAAGTTTCATCTTGTAGCATCTGCATCTGCGCATACGCAACCATTCAGTAGATTAATGTCATCAGGCTTTCTAGTCCTCTTTAGCAATGATTGTATCTAATAATAAGATCGAGGAAGGCTTTTTCATCAAGTTCAGCCAGAAGACTTCTACTGCTGGACTAAGGCTTGCTAATGCTTATTTATAGATCTATCATCCCAGGAGAAGCATAATCATATGGCGTAAGGTGACTAAACAAGCGACCGCGGGGCTCGTGGTGGTGGTAAGACTCTTTAAGGGTTCGCCTTGCTATCAATAATTCTTCATATAAAGTGTCAAATTGCGTTGCCTGGAAGAAATCGCGTAAAAGGCGCCTAAGCCGCGATAAGGCCGCCCAAATTTTTTTTTTTAAATATTACATAATTATTTCAGTGTATGGAAATCAAGAATATTTATTATTATTCCGTACATTATAAAGTCTCTCGTCACATATCACCACACCAGCCTTGAAATGTTTCGAAGATGTTTATTAAAAGCGAGTTCCTTCCTAAACCCGTGTTTTGCCTGTTGTCTCCAAATTCAGCGTCGCTTACCATCTGATGTGAAGTAAGTCCAGGTTTAGCCTCTATTAAAAAAGGTTATTTTTACTATATAGAATAAGTAGATACTTCTTGAAGAGAACAGCAGGGCTAGCATGCAACTATCGATAAATAGTCGAATCGACAAGATAAATATTATATTGTTATTTTATCCTATTATGTAAGCTAATATGCGCACCATTATAGATAGAATTATTCGATTTGATACCATGAATAAGACCACAGAACCAAATATGTCATAATATTAATAAATTACATACACTAAATACCATATTCTAAGAAAATATCGATAAAAGGCCCGATTTATCGTTGTCGACGGTAGCATGCTAGCCCCGCAGAGAGAGTTAGCTTTTTTTCGGAGTTAGCTTACTTTTAGCTTGTCAAATTGATGACCTGAAATTCATAATTTTTTATTTACCTTTGCAAAATACCAACCTAGCACCTAACGTCCTTTCGTTCGCCTAGCCCAGGTGAAATATATCTTACGGGCCCTTATGGAGTCCTTCTTCAGGCTTTCTACAAAACTAACCTATTCATCATATTTTTTGAAGAAGCATTTATAGAGGTAAAATAAACAAGAAACAAAAGAAAGAAAACTTTCGCGCTTTTAAGATACAACTGATTTTATGACAAACACGAATTACGTGGTACTGATTTGCACTTTCTACCAAAACGCTGTTCGGATTGACATTGTCATAAAAATAACTTAATAAATATGCTAATATTAGTGTGAGAAAGGATGCGAAGTATCGTAGCGGTAACGGTAGCAAAAAAAACTTGTATTTTAGCGACCTCCTTCCTGTGTCCTTGATATTGACTTCAACGCGCGGTGTTTTCGATTAGTTCTTGCCAGCTGTTTCTGACTTTGGAACTAAGAAGTTAACGATCCAATATAACGTTTATGAGCTTGACATTTGAGCTCATTTTTGTATTACTGAGCTTTTATTTGTAACCTAGTTCCCTACTTTGGATGTCTGAAATTAAAGTATAATAAAATTTTACTCTCTAACGTAATTTGGAACTTTTCACTTTTTTAAATATAATTTAAATATTGACCTCATGATTACTATATCTGCTTATCTTACACTGCACGTTTATAATTGAAAACGTTTCAACTTATTACTTACACCTAAATAAAGCAACTTAATATTGTTATAATGGGCTTATCAGAAAGTTAAGCAAAGTACCGTTTTAAACGTCATCTTATAACCCAATCAAAAGAAAACAGTAATGGATTCATCAGCACTAGAAATTTTCAATTTCCCAAGATCATTAGAGGCAAAGTCCGTTAAGGACTAGAAGCAAGCAATTTTCTATGCAAGTCAACTTGCGGGCAAGTGGAATGCCATATCATAGTTGGGAATGCAGGCCGCGTATTTTATAGGTTAAGCAGATTGAAAGTATTGAACTGTGACGGTAAACTATGTAATGAATTTGCCTAGGTGTGTAACGGTAATGTAGGGACTATTCAATATGTTAATATTGGCTTTCTAGGTAATAAGTTCAAAAAACGTACTACTATGTTATGTTTTCTATAGTACTTTGATAAGACATACACAATTAAGGAAATATTCTGAATATAGGTAACTACTTCGCTATTATAATATTGTTGATAAATCAACTAATAGTGATATAAGTGCTAAATACTATCAATTGAGCATTACGTATTTGTTTGCTTTTTGAAATAAGGAAATGTTGAAGTGTTTTGATTATTTTCTGTGGTGTTAGATTTTACATTGACTTTTAAATTAGCGTTCACATTGACATTGCTGTTATGTGTATTCATGAAGACGGTATAAAACATTAAGATACAATCTAGAAGGCGATATCATAGAAATATATAGAGTTTTACTACTCACTCCGGCTTTGCAGAGTAAGATCTCATTCAGCTTGATTTTTACCAACATCTTTTTTGACAAACAACTGACAGAATAATAAACAATCACAGATATATTTCAGAATTTAAAAAACCTACCTCATCAATTACTTTCTCGTTAAGAAAATAGATTTAGGAATACAAAATTATTAAGATTTAATATTTTAAATAATAAATAAAATACTTCTTTAACAATACTTTATCGCGCGAACTCGACGATTTGGTGTCTGCGAAGACTCTACTTTTTATTCTATTGAGTAGTTTTCAGTTTTTGCTGTTTCTGGCAGACAGATATACGAAGGGAGACTTTGTTTATCATAGATATGGATAATTGCCTGATTTATCGTTTAACTTGCATCTCTTGTGACGATGATGTCGTTAATTGTAGTCGCACGAGAGTTACGGTTGGGACTCCCGCGCACCGAAGTTATTTTCATTCTAAAGTGGACTTATATGTCTTCAGTTAGGCAGGCAGATCATTCTAGTTATAGTTAGTTTTGGAAGAAAGTTCTAGTTACCCACAAGCTTGAATCATTTAGATTATTTATACGTATTTATACCTACATGGATGACGATGATTTAGATGGCTCTACTTTAGCTTATTAAGTAAAAGCATGCAAAACATACAATAATAATATAAATAATTTGTACCTACTCCTGACAAGTTTTGTAACCAGGAAGATTCTTGCCATTCGAAACAAATAAGGTTGCCTGGAAGAAAACGCGCTTCGACATTAAACTGTCTGGTAGTATTTTTTAAACCAACTGTATGATTTTTACCACAGACATATTTTTACTATGTAAATAAACAAAAGAAATGCGTATGCAAGAATCGTAGTATGTCAAATGATGAGAGATGATGACATACATTGTAGTGTACGTTTGATTAAGTTAAACTATACTATGCGAGTCCATGGAAAAGCGTGTCGTAGAATGTATTTCATCTTAGTAACCCAAACATTTATGGCAGCTTTTTAACTAGCGTGCATCCGTTGAGCTGGTGTCTCTCTCATTGTATTGAAAAAAAATAATCGCATTGAATGATAGACAAAAATAACCTATTAAGTCAACCGTTTCGCTATCACCCATGCACCCATCCTTTAATTCCTAGGTTACCTGGCAGAAATCGCTCTTGAGCGATAAGGTCGCCTTTGTACAAATATATTTTAATGTCATCATTTAATGTAAATTTTCCTCTGTAACCATGTTGGTGTACAATAAAGAGTTTATTATTATTATTATGTTTATTTCAATTTTTTTATCTCCTTTTTCAAGGGGTTTTCTTTATCATGCGGGTTTTCACCAAGCATGATAAAGGTAAGGATTTATATCTATTGCGGGTTGTTTGTAACTACTGTTGAGGTTAAGAATTTTCTAGTGATGTGGCAAGTATTTAGGAGCTTTCTGTAGGGTTTCGATTACGTTGGTTGATATTTGTAATGAATTTAAGCTGTTTTTGAGCGTTGTTGGTATAACACCAGTTGTTGAATTATCATTATTATTATCAGCTGTAGGTTTTTAGTCAAATCCGACAAGGAGTTCTTAAATTTTTATTGATGTCAAAATCCGCGTTTGATTTTAATCTCAGTAAGGAGGGGTCTGGCTCTTCATAAAATATTGCCGGAGCACATCCCTGCTAGCCAGGCTGGACCCGAAGGGGTCCTACCACCAAGCGGGGGCAACTTGGATTAGTCACGTTTGACGACACGCTTATCCTGGAGCGGTAGGGCTATTCTAAACCGACCTACGTGGTTTTTAGCGCGTTCAACCAAACAAACTCTTCAGCTTTATGTAATAATTTATTTACTTTGTTTTCAAATAACCATCTCTTTTCAGGAAAATGAGAGCTTTTATCCTTCTATTGTTTGTGCTGGGGACATGCTCCAGCCATGTGACCCATCGGAGTGGAGACCAGGGACTTTCGAAGGATAAGGATAAAGGCTTCATCGAATGGATATCAGGATTATTGGGGCCGAGCGCCAGCACCACGCTGAGACCTACACAGGACCCGCCAGAAAATTGTCCCGAGTGCCGTAAGTGACCAAATAAATTTGCATTAACCATACTTGTTCCTGGAAATAGAAATCTTAAGAGAAGTGCTAAAAGCCTTTTTGTTACCTGTTTTATGAGACAGATATTTAGAAAAGAAACAATCTATGATTAAAGTTTATTTTTACCTGAAAAGAATGTAGCCTATGATTGAATGTAAGAATACGATTGAAACGTTCTGAACGGCCGTATTGTAACAGTATGTAACAGTTGATTGTTGTCGTTATTGGTTAAGTAACAATGTTGTACAAAATAGGTAATACCTATAAAGAAATATAAGTATCCCCTTGTAGTATTTATCCACTTTTTTCCTATTTCGAAAGACACATTATTGCATCACTTTTTCCATCTATGAAACGATGATAGCATACTATTGTATAATGTGCTGATTTTCAAACCCTAATCCAATGTTACCAGAGTGCGGCATCGCGCGCACGCGCAGGCGTATCGTCGGCGGCTACGAGACCAAGAAATTGGAGTTCCCGTGGATGGCGGTGCTGATGTACAACGGCCGCTTCTACTGCGGCGGCTCCCTCATCAACGACTTGTATGTGCTTACTGCCGCGCATTGCACTTCAGGGTCAGTAATATTACTTACATACTTTTTATCCCTAAACAATAAAAAAGTAAAGGCCTTGTCTCATCGCTACTAAGAAGCATGTTTTCTAGGCGATCTGCAGATGGCTTTTTAGTTTTTTTTTTATCGATTGTTGTTAGCATTCATTTAAATCAAAAATAAATCGTATATTTTTACCTTTTCATGTAAAAAACTTATCACTACTCAAAGATTATGTTACGAGTATAATTATGATAAATTCTGTATAAAATTTAGTTTACCTCCGTTCTCTTCGACCTTTCCTTCTAAGATGTTTTTTATAAAGTGGTCTTGTCGTGACAATTGGCCAATCATCTTCCCTCTATTTTCGATGGTTTCGTGTACACAAAGATTTTCCTTAACCAGGTCCAGCATTTCCTCATCAGTTTTCTTTTCCGTCCAGCTGATCTTTTCTATTCTCCTCCAAAGATAAATATCAAACGCTTCTAATCTTTGTCCATCTCTCTGCGCTATAATATTTGAATGTTACATCAATAAAGGTTCGACTTTACATATTTAAAATTAGAAAAAATATTCCACACAGAAACATAAAAAATGTAAAATTTGAATTCCAGCTTCCGTAAAGAGAAGATGACCGTTCGATTCCTGGAGCACGACAGATCTGCGGCCAACGAGACCAAAACAATCGATAGGAAGGTGGCAGCTATCATTCGCCACCTCCGGTACAACCCTGGTACTTATGACAACGATATCGCTCTGCTCAAGCTAGACCAAAGGGTAAGTTACTGGAAATAAGGTATTTTTGGGCTTAGCTTTAGGTAATCTAATCCTGTTGTCAGGTTACGCCTATCTTGTGAATAGAATATAATAAGACAGTTTTGACTTTGGTCAAACCCCGACATTTTTTTAACCCGTATCATGTGCATATAATTCCTCAGAAGGTAGGAAAGTCTATTCCTTTAGTTGAAGACGTTTAGGTATGTAAAATGCTGAATAGATAGTTCCATAGATGCAGCTAAAAGCAGGACTTTGTCCAGTGTTTGTAGACAGTTTCGATTTACATATTGTGGATTTCAATTACCTATACCTAAATCTTATAGCCAGCAGTGGACGTCTATAGGCTGTAGGTAGATGATGATGATATCTAAATCTTTATCCTTGATGTCAAGATTTAAAGAAACGACAATGTATGAGTGTTGCCACGACAACCAAAAGCCAGAATTCAATTGGATAAATCTTGGATTGAATTGGTATTGAAATCCGCTATTAAATTTTTGATAAGAACATATTATGAGTACTTCGGTAGGTGGTAAAGTGTGAAAACTATTTAAAATATTCCGGAAAATTGTTATGACTTCCACACCTATTACCGTAGTCGAAAGGAAGTGAAATTGGTATGAGGACATGTTTATCGCTGCAATTATGAAACGATTCGCTTCACGCTTTCAAATATCCGTTTGTACGATACTTAAAACCGCATTTTCTGACGAATAATTTTGCAAAGATAACTAGACATCAACGATCTAAAAACATGCTAGAAACGAAATCAATGTAGGTAGGTACCTACCGAATTTATTAAGAACTTATTTTACAATTGAAAGTCATTGTCACTTTAGGCAGTTTAAAAATTAAGTATCTGATTTTAATTTTGAATTAAAAACGAATTTTGTCTACGACGCCTAGCTTAGATATTTTAGATGATGTCATCAAATTCTAGATGATGTCATTCTGGTGAAAGTTGTTTATCAAATAAAAGTCTTGTTTTGTGGTATCTTTAAATACCTAGTATACTCGTACGTAGAACACACTAAAAGTTTTGCGTAACTTAAAAATGGTTACTGAAGTCGTCGTGGCGCCATGGTTACTGTGTGTATCAAACGATATCACAGGTCAAGCAACGTTCGGCGCGGTCGGTACTTGGATGGGTGACCGCCGACCATTCATTTTTCACGGCGACTTTCGTGCTTCGGAGGGCACGTTAAGCAGTCGGTCCCGGGTGCTGTATACTTGTATCAGTAGTCGTTAGGGTTTGTCAGAAGCTATTTTCGGCGCCCTGAAAATTCTGACATCCACCACCCAGCACTGGGCCAGCTTGGTGGATTATGGCCTATACCTCCTCGTCACCCAGGGGAGAGACTCATGCCCTGCAGTGGGTTCTTTACAAGAGTCGTGATGATGATGATGATGAAAAAAATAACATGTCATAACGAAAATATTATGTTTAGGTATTACTTTTCAAAATACTCCTCTTTAGATAGGTACATCAGTAGTTATGTCTTATTACCGCTTACTTTGGAGCTACTTCAAGTGGTGTAAAATTATTAGAATTTTTAATTCGACAGTTTGAAGAGTTACTACTACATAATATATTTTTTATTGTAGTTTATTTTTTATCTTATTTTAAAATTACTAATTTTGTCAAAAAAATACCTATAGCAACATTGTTTACTTAATATTTATAGGTATTACTAAAAGTAAAGAAAACAGACTGTATGTTTATTTCTAAGTCACGCACTAAAGATAAACGGCTAGTAAAATTCATCATAGGTGAAGTACTTAGGTCATATCACAGATATTAACTAGGTATAGAAATGACATAAGCGTTAAATTTAAAAGGGTAGAAGCACATTCAGGTCTAAAAAATCCGGATCCAATAGTGATGAAAGAACGAAGATTTTCAATAAGCTTTGAACGTATTGTTTTAAAGTAAACATTAAATGTAGTTTTTAGTCAATTTCTTTTTCCAACGGTGACGAAACTCGCATTTGAACATCTCACCTGATGATAAGTGAACCGAAGATGACAGTGAGCCAGATGCCTTCACCTACGAGTATGAAGGCATCTGGCAACATAAAACATTGCCGGAACACATCACCGCGGAGAGCTGATATTTGGCGGCAGATTTCATATGAAGGGTGGTGGCTAGCCAGGCGTATCCTGAAGGGGTCTTACCACAAAGAGGGTTCACTCGTATAAGTCACCTTTTCCAGCCTTTAACACGTTTATCCAGGGCCAGTAGAGCTATTCTGCACGGCTTAAAATTCAGACTATTCCTAAATATAAGCTAAAGTTAAGGAAATGAGATTGCTAATTTCCTAACCTTTATTCTTACGATATACAGGGTGAATGGTGACAAATTTTAGATACTGAAGGAGAGCACTCTGAACTCGATTCTGATCATAATTGTGTAATAAAAGTAGGCATTTAATTTTTCACCAGAAATCCCTATGAATAAATAAAGAGACCTTACTACACTTTTCCCGACGCGCTCTCTCAGTCAACACGCACACAGCAGTATTCCCGCCACACGCACACCACCACCCCCTAAGTATCTATTGCATTACGCTGATGTAAACATGCGTTGTGTAATGAATTCTTTAACTATCGGTTAAGTTTACTCAGTAAATAATTAACATATTTTTTTATTTTATTTTTTCTCTTCATGTATGATCTCAAAATATCACGTCCTGGAGTCACCCTTTAGTCTGAGTAATCGTACAAACAAAAACCCTGGAATGTATATTGTTTTGTAACCAGGTGGACCTCAGCAGCGCCCTGAAGCGCCAGCGCAAGGGCGACGACTCCGGCGAGGACGACCTCGACGACGTGGGGCTGCGGCCCGTGTGCCTGCCCAGCGCTGGGCTGTCCTACAGCAACTACAGCGGCGTCGTCACCGGCTGGGGCACCTTGGAGGAAGGCGGCTCTGTTTCTAGCACTTTGCAGGAGGTATGTATGTTGGATAGAAAGATGTGTAGCGACATCTAGCGACGCGCCATAGAACGACGACGACGCGACGAAATTCCTACATCGCGCTATCAAAATTTATATAGCAGCGAACATATATACGACATCCCGACATCAACTGTCGGGCCGTGGGCCGCGGCCTGCCATCCCTTTTCTTGGGAGTGGGAACAGACAACCGTTCCTACAGTTGAAAAGATATCTACCTCTGTATGCGGCGTTCTGTCTGAGTTGGCATTCAGTTGGAATGGAATTGAATACTCTGGCGCCAAGTGGGCAAAACGCTGTACAACTTCATTCTTTTTAAAGTTTCATTACGCGTATCACTTTTCAAAGTCTATTAATATGCAGACTTTCTTACTATTGAGACATATTAGTGCAATTATTTTTGGCACAGTTCCATTTCCCGAAATAGAGTACCTAACAAACAAAATTATTTTAGAACAATTTATACCAGCTTACTCGCTTGCGCTATTCTATAAGTAGTATAAGTAGGTATTTTCCAAAATAAATTCGCACAAAATTGTAGGATCCTGTTTCTTCCATATGATACTGTTATTATACTTTGACTAGTCAAAATTCAAAATGTAAAGCGAAAAAGAATTTAAAAACAGAATAAATATAAACCTGAAATGTAAAAGGACTTTATTTTGCTTTACTTCACTATTTTCCTTTTATGTATAATAAATAACCCATATAGTATCTCTCCAACCATACTCATAGGTACTAACTAGGTATCTATACTGGGTACTCTACCGAATTTTGATGTATAATTCAATATCATCATTTATAGTTTCTATTACTTATCTAACTAAATGTAGGTACCTTAAGTTGTTTCTTTTATGTACGTACTCAATCCTTTCTTTGTTTATATACCAAGTTATCTTAGTTAAAAACAGTTTTTATGGTTTCTTTAGTTGAAAGCTCGCCATGTCCTAAACTTTCATCATTCGTATAAGTCGCCTCGTGATCATGGGGTTTGTAAAGACACCGAAACGGCGAGTTAAAATGTGAAATGTGATTAATAATTAGACACGCTAAATCTGGTTAAAAAGTTTTTTAAATAAGCTGATAGTTATAATGTTTATTTATTTATTCTACACTTAGGTACATACATATAAGTAGGTAAATCATAACAATTTGTTGTTATCGTCAATCAGTCGAACGAGTTTAAGAGTTTTCTTCCACCAAACTTTTGATCTCAAAAAGAGAGGTGAATAAGTTGTAAATTAGCTGTTTAAACTGAACCCAGAAAATCTATAGGTACTCACTTGTTAAGTCAACTTCTGACCCAAATTTTCCAGGTGTACGTGCCTATCATCTCGAACGCCGAGTGCCGTCAAACTGCGTACAAGCAACGCATCACTGACAACATGCTCTGCGCCGGCGAGCCCGAGGGCAAGAAGGACGCGTGCCAAGGGGACTCCGGCGGACCGCTGCACATCCTCAATTCTACTAACGCGCAGTTCCAGGAAGTTGGTTAGTATAATTAGTGTTCTACTAGCCATCCTCAAGAGGATAGGATAGCTGAGCCTCCAGTCAGCATGATTTTCTCCAAGATTTTTAATGACCATGATGATGGTCTTTAAAGATGTTGGAGATAATTTCAGCTTATCTTAATACTAGGCACCGCGCGCGGTTTTACCCGCGTAAATTTTGATCCTGTGGGAATTTCGGGATAAAATATAGCCTATAACCTTCCTCAAGAGTTGGGCTATCAAATGCAAAAAGAATATTTCAAATCCCACTTGTAGTTTATAGGTACTTTTTTTAAATTACCCTCATGCTATCTCATATGCATGCCTTAATATAGTGTTGTGACAAACATGTCGAAATCAGTGACAAACTGTCAATTGTCATGACAAATAAGTCAAAGAACAATTTCTTAGAGATTTCGACTGGTCAACCTGAAAATTGTAGCTTTTATTAAACAGTTTTGAAGCGTGACAATTTTTTCAGTATTTGCCTGTCGCATTCGGACTTAATTGTCATCTTTATTAAACGCCACTTGTCGCGGCAATTCGAATTATTTGTCAAAAAGTGACAAATTTGTCGGATTGTCGCGTTTAATAGGCCCCTGGTTGTATTATGGAAGGAGTTCCTGAAATTCACACCGGAAGTGTAATTTGGCGCATACGAAGTTTGCGAAAAAGCTAGTTTACAATAAATCGTAATCTACATTGCTAATAAAATGAAGCTGAAGAGTTTTTTGTTTGATTATGCTGAACTCTGAAATCACCACAGAGAAAGTACCAATCGGATTTGAAAAAATATTCTAGCTTTTGATAGTCCAACTCTTGAGGAATTGTGTAAGGCTGTTGCTTATTTTAAAAAAGAAATTCAAATGTTACGGTAAAGAAATTGTAATGTTACGCCAAATGTATGAGTTTTGATTTGATCATTTGCCACAAACCATATGAAAATTTATAATGAATTTTATTGTGTCATTCATGAATTTTATTGTGGGCAAATCATGTGACATTTTTTAAATTATTTCATTATTATATACATACATACATAACTTCACGCCTGTATCCCTAATGGGGTAGGCAGAACACCAGAGGCTATAAAACCATCTGATGTCACGTTTGACAAATTTGGAGGTATAATTATGATAGAGAGAGACTATTGCAGTGACAGGGGGTCAGCCTATCGCCCGCAAAAACGCCAATAAAACCTCCGTCCCTTAACTGACTTTTACAGTATGCCCGGGAAGAGAAGCAGCTGGCGCATTCTTTCTTTCTTTAGCATGGAAGAATTATATTTATTTAAATAATAAATATCAGTCAAAAATTGTCTTTGTCCTATTCCCTTATCTACGGTTGCCTGGAAGAGATCGCTGTGAAGTGATAAGGCTACACAAATTGTATTTAATGTCATTGACGACCGGCCGGTATAGTGGTAACATACATTGCCTTCTATGCCACAGGTCCTGGGTTCGAATCCCGGCGGCGGCGGATATTTGTGTGATGAACACAGATAGTAGCCGTCAAGTCATGGATGTTTATTTAAGTTTATTCTAATAAAAAATATGTATTAATTCAATATGTATGTTTATATATTTCTTAAGTAGGTATATCAGTTATCTAGTATCCATAACACAAGTTCTTTAAGAAACTTAATTTGGGCTAGATAATGTTGTGTGAGTGTCAGAAATATTTATTTGTTATTTATTTATTTATCTAAATACTTTAATTTTTTTACATTCTACGCAAATGGCAATAAAGTGTTTGAATTAAATTTACATAGTTAAGCTAAGGATAATTTATCAATACAATAGTGTTACATAAACTTCATGTTTGATTACCACATCCACAAACTATCACAATAAGGATTATATGAAAGCTACACATGGCATCTACTTACTTTGAGTGTTGTGTTTACTTGCAGGTGTTGTGTCATGGGGAGAGGGCTGCGCCCGGCCGGACAGACCTGGAGTGTACACCCGGGTGAACCGCTACATGACTTGGCTCAAGACAAACACCCGAGATGCTTGCTACTGTCAATAAACTAGTTGATTTAAACTATAGTAGGCTACTTAATTTATTGTTGTTTATTAATGCTCTCTGACCATGGATTTTTTAGTTTTAATAAAGATATTTAATTTCTATGTTGTTTGAATTTGTGTGTGTAAAGAAGAAAAAACTTCATGACATTTTTGTGATTTATTGCTATTTAGTTGTAGTTTCACTTACCTATTGTACAATATATTCAAAAAATAAATACTAAACAATTCAAAATGAAATGACTAACAGAATAAAGTCTAATTGGACTCTTTATGGCTATCACAAATTATCACACAAATAAATGTAGGTACATAATGAAAAAGAAATTAAAAATCCACAAATATTCAGTTACATTAAAATATAAGTTAGACTTGTTAAATTTCAAATTTATTCAGTCATTAGGTTACAGCAAAAAATTGTTGCTTGTTAATAGAAATTTCTAAACATAGATGTAAGATCTGAAAGGAATACATCAGGTTTTGAGAAAACATCAGATCCAGTTGCAACTGGAATGCGGGGATCTGGCACTGTGGTTGTAGTAGTTTCTTCAACAACATCATGACCGTTTTTGACAATTCTTTTGGTTTCAATTGAACCATCGGGCTTTTTCACACTTGTTGTAATAATTGTTTGGCAAAATGAGGTTCCAGGTACTAAATTGCCATTGAAAGGGGTTGTTGGGACCATACCAGTTTGCTTATCTTTTTTTTGTTTTAATAATCCTGATATTTCAGTTGATGATACTTGTCCATCAAGATCATTATCTTCCTTTTGTTCATATTTTTGATAGCCAGGCTTCAGGTAATAGTCTCGAATACTCTTCGTGTTATGCTCGTCTGGACCTGGTGGAGTCTCAGTTACTGCAGGGAACGGTCCGAAGTTATTAAACTCTTCTTCATTAAAAAATAACTTCATATCTCCAAACATAGACGACATAGAACTGAACATATCGTGCATATGTTTAGTAAGTTCACGATGCAACTCCAATGGGTCAATATGCATATCACTGTTCTGTCTAGTATACAATTCATCTCCCTCATCATCGTCATCGGAACCCCATATAGGATTTCTAAAGTCATTCCTAGGAGGTTCCATGCGTATACCCAGAAATGCTTTTAACTTGTCCATAAATGAACTGTGATTCATGGTGAATTTTTTGAAATATTTGCTGAAAAATAATTTATTTTAAATACGTGTAATGTTTGTTTTTATATTATTGCGCAACAAACAAACAATTCTTACCGGATCCAGCTGCTTTGAATGATTTGATTGAATGAATGAAAGTTCTGGAAATGTCTCTTTGGCAAGTCTAAAAGCGATTTCAGAACGATACTATTGATAAAATACTTAGCCCAGACTGTCAATGTTAAACAATGTCAATGTCAATTGTTGTCACTTGATCACTTCTGTCTGTCATTCATACATACGTACGGTCAATTCAATACCGCAGTTGATGATTTCGTGTATTTTTTTTCTTTTCTGTTCCCTGTGCTTTCTCTCAGCCCTGAGGGTTTTCAAAACGTATCTCAGCTACTTAGATATTAAAAATGTATAAAGTAATTCAATTTAACATAGATTATCTATTTGAAAATACCAAATAGCAATGATTCCTCATCGTCAAATAAAATAGAAGTCACCCAGCCACTTCCACAAATTAACCGAATTTAAGGTAAGTCCATCCAAAATATTATTAATTAATACTATTTACGTTGTATTTCTGCTTTCATGATCCACTTATAAATTCCAAATGAGTTAACTGAGTTACCTAATTATGACTATATTTTATTGGGCAGGTTCTGATACATAACCATGGGTTAAACTGAATTTTATAACATGAAATATTCATAATTTTATTAAATGGAATTTATGTGAAATCAATAATCGTTTGAAACATATTTTTGGCTTTTCATAAATTTAATATCACTGAGCACTGCCCGGCAAAAATATCTACAAGAAAATATTAAGTATGAAAATATTGAACATAAACAATAAAATTATTTCAAGATCAGGATTTAATATTATGAAATTTATTCAAAATAAATTATTTAATTTCAATACTCAAATATTTTCTCTTTAGTTATGCTGTAGGAGTAGTTTTTTCTGATATTCAGCTTATATTTTTAATTTTTGTTTTTAATTATTAAATTTACAAACTAATTTCTTATTTTATTTGATATCATAGGTTGCAAAAGAAAAGTTTTGCAAATTGGTATAGCTAGACTGAAGATTCTTACAATGCAAGACGAAATAAAACCACTTCTTGGCTCGCATGGTAGGTTAAAATTGGATATTTTAAAATCTAACATGGTTGAAAATATGTATTTATATATTTTGCTAACATAGGTATATTGAGTGAGTTTTAGTTCAAAATTTTTATAAATAACAGCTTGATATGTACTTACTAAAAATTTGGTTTTAGCATTATTATATTCATGTCTGGCTACTTCTCTATGTGTTAAATTTTTCTTCAAGTTTTAATAACTCAAATGAAGGTTTAGCAATAATGTGCATTCCGTTGGAGTGTGTTCTTATTTGAAAATGACCCACCAGTCACAGGGTGACCGAAGTTACTAAAAGTTAGAGAATTCATTAAGCTACGCATGGTTACATAAGCAAAATGCAATAGATACTTAGCTGGTGGTGGTGTGTGTGTGCCGGGAACACTGCTGTGTCCGTGTTGACTGAGGAGGCATTGCGTCGAGATAACTGTAGTAAGGTCTCTTTATTTATTCATAGAGATTTCTGGTGAAAAATTAAATCCCTACTTTTATTACATAATTATGATCAAAATCGAGTACAGAGTGCTCTCCTTCACTATTTAAAATTTGTCACCAGTTACCCTATAGATATGTAGAAAACCAAAACCTAGGTCTTCTAATTTTGAAAAAGAACAGTACAAAAGCTGTCATTTAATAAGAGAGTTAAACTAATAAGGATAAAGCCTATTTTGTTTGCTTTAACGACGCCCCAAAAAAAAGCGTGTCGAGATCTTTCGGCGCGGGGCGGCCCTTCGGCGCCGACAGAATGCTCCGTACCTAAATATGTCGTGGAGAAATTCCGTATCGGTAAACGTTGCTAAGAAGATGTTTTAGGTATTTCATCAATAATATCGGAATGCGTGAAAAATATATCGTAAAGTAAATTAATTTGCGATAACTAACGACATGCAGTTAACCAACCAATCAACTATCTACTAGCTAATGGCTCCTTTTTTTAAGTTCCAATACTTGATTGTAGAGTCGTCAACTATTTAAAGAAACTATAAAAATTTTCTCCGCATTTTAACCAGTTTGCTGACAAATGAGCTCTGCAGACGCAAGGCGATTGAAGCGTAACCGGTATTAAATAATTAAATCAAAACCTTTTCATATTGGAATACCAGTATTTCTTTTAATGCCGTGTCGTCGTTTGCCCGATATTCAACAAAAGCTTTATTAGAAATACTCCACTTCTCTTTGAAAAGATCACGCGGCGTTGTGTATGGAATTTATATTGTGGTGTTCATATTTTGCCTTGAAAGCTTCTCAGTAGAGCGCAGTGGTATAGAGCTGGTTCGATTACTGGTTCACTTCAGGATATTGATACAGTAAACGTCAAAGTGAAATGTAATGCAACCACTGTTTGTACTACGAAAGATTGCTTGGTGAACTTACGACTGCTTCTATGAAAATTACATTCATAGTTTCGAAGGTGCTTAGGTGATAAAAGTTCTTACTAATTGAATTATTGCACTCTACAAAAAATTACAGTCAGGTTTAGAAATGGCGCGCAAGAGAGTCTGGAATAACACTTCATACGGTCGAAAAACATCACCACATTACTTAAATATTATAATTATGCTATACCTTGAGCTTAAAACGAAACCCATATTTGATAGTTGAATAGGCAGCTTGGGACTTATTTGCTTCAATCCTTCGATAGGTTTTAGCGTGAAACTTCATGTTTATAATTTAAAGTACAAATCGTAGGAAATTTGACGCATTATATCGAAGTCGTCACTACAACTGGAATATTAAAGTATTGAAATTATTAATTGACGGTTTGATATCATTTACTCACGACATGTGAGTGCTTGCGGTGGCACGGACATCAAATCATGAATAAATGTATTTTTATCAAAACAAAGGTTGTATACAAACTGGTTCTTGATCGATTCTATGTATTGTGGTGCAATCGAGTAATTGAATACCTTCCCACGGAGCGTAGGTAGGTGATGCTTTTCGAATGTACCTTCGTATATGTACAGATACGTAGGTACCTGCACTAATACAACTAAGTAAGTACGTATGTATAAATGTTCATATTTTGTACATCCTGTTGCTACAATGAACTGACGTACTACGGCGTCTTGACGGCTATGTTTCTACAGTAAAGTGAAATAGAGTACCTATGTCGTTAAAGGCTCAAATCAATTTCTATTGATTAATCATATTACTGAATTTTACTTTTAAATTCAACGATAAGGATTGAAATAATTGACCCAAACTGACACAGGTAGTGTAAATAGGTAGTGTGTCAGACACACTACCTATTTATCCCCAAAATAATCTTTTTACTTGTGTTTTGGGGACTACAAAGCGGAACTAGAGTGTACCCTGGTTAACACCCAGAAATAAGTCTCTTAAACTGACCCGGCTGCGACTCAACCTAAGAACCTATCATACCGCAGCCGAACACTCAACCACTGCACTGGTCAAAAATTGAAAACCTTAGAAACATATAAATTATGAGACATAAACTTAAATAAACATATACCTGAACATCCATGACTTGACGGATAATATCTGTGCTCGAATCCCGGACCTTCTTTCCCAGAGTGTAGCATAGAACGCAATGTTTTTAGCAGTCCACCAGCCTAGCCGGGCCCGTGAAACGCATGATGAACCTGTCCGAGTGGAAGTTTCCACTGTGATCGCTACGAATATTTCCAAACACCAGTAGTTTTTTCTTACGTGTTCCGTTTGTAAACAATATTTTAAGATAAAGTAATATCCTTTTTCAATAGCAGTGGCAATCAAATCAAATCATTTATTTCAGCCAGAGCCATATTTTACATCACAAACATAAATATTAAATTAAAGTAGGCACATACAATTCAACAGAATAGGTAGGTAATTACAATAAAAACAGTAGACTATTAATAAATTTTGTAAGTAATATCAATAGGAGTTAAATAAAATAGTGAAAACAATATTAAAAGGTTATGTTAGGTTTATTATAATTATGTAAAATGCATTTTTTTACTTAAAATAGAACAAGCGAAAGAACACGGATCATATCTCAACAACAGTGAAATAGGTACACGACGAAAATATGATATTTAGTTACATTGTTAATTGGACCCCTCTCCTCCCCTTTTGTATTGAACTCCGATGACGCAAGTAGCCACCGTACCTATGTAATTAATGCCATTTTATGACTATCACAGACATAACCATACAAGCGAGAAATATTACTACTACTTGGTTGTTTATCGGAGGACTTCAGTTCGTGTCCCAGCCAAGACAGTTTTTAGTTAGCCAAGACAGTTTTTAGTTAGCCAATTCCTTATTACTTTAGGGCTAAAAAGTTAGTGTGTCTCTTTAGTTAGATGTTTTCGTAACAAATAAGGTTCACAGTATAGCACTAAATAACCGTCGAAAAAAAACTGAATAAGTTTATTTCTGTGATCCATGTAGATAAGTGTGTGTTGTGATATCATAAGCAAATAACAGACCCTGTTATTTGTAAATTGTGGTTTGTAAGCCGTATGGTGTAGCAGAGCAGCTATACCAATAAGTAAATTGCGTCTTTCAAAAAAAGGGATTTTCAACAAGTTATATTCAAGTCTAGTAGCTTTGATCATGTTTAATAATGGACAAGTTTAGATTATACGGCGTGGTGCATAAATATATGTAGTAAATAAGTATGTGGAGGAAGCGAAAGAGGTAGGTATGTCTGGATCGAAGCAATTGGTGTTCCCTTGTCGCTGCCTACCCCCTAAGTATAATAAGCCTAATAAGTATGTACCAGATTAACGTCTAAAAATATTTATTTCTGTACGCCGAACCGCCAATATATTTTTCATTTGTGCGGTTTTGGAATCCTACATTATTTCAAGAAATCACTATGTGAAGTAGTAAATGACAAATTATATTTTTAGGTAAGTAGGTACTATGTCAAAATAAGTGATCAAAAGTTTAGCAGGTAAAACCGAGTGAAGCTGCTAGTAAATAATAGAAGTGCGTTCGACCAGAAATGTTTATTTCCTTAATAGGCATGAATTCAAATCATGTCCATTATGTGCTGGACTTTATGTAGGTACTGTAAAAGCACGGTACAGATACCTACAGTAATTCCTGATAAAATATAAAAAATAAAATCCCCAGACAATCACACCAACTACATGGCCCCAAAGTAAGCATAGCTTGTGTTATGGGATACCATATAGCGAACTAGGGGGGAACCTAGAATATAAATACATAAATAGATAAACACCCAGACACGGAACATTTTTTTTTTCTGGTTCCGTGCGGGGTTCGAGCCCTCAACCACTAGCGTCTGAGGCAGATAGGTTTACTCCAACGCCAAAGTGGTCGTCGAACCCTATCAGGGTTTTGATAGTTATGTTATTACTTATTATTTTTTTATTACGGCTTTTGTTAATTATTATTAAGGCTTATTAAGTTATAAATGCAGGCAAAACTATACTATACTATTTATCATTATTTATTAATCAATTTAATTAATTATTAACTACCTTGCTTGTAATAATATTGTAGATTTCGATTTAAATTCTGTTTTGGATTTTCATTCTGATGTTTATGTTAATTTAACTTTATTAATTTTTATTTAAAACTTGTTCTATATATTCTTTATTTCTCAATGCAATTCTTCTAACATAGGGGTAAGTTAATTTATTAGACACAAACAAAAATGGATTCTAATGGCATGAAGCAAATGATAAATTTTTATTACTTATATAACTACCTTTTTCAATCTTATTGTCATAAACCTTATTATTATTTTTTCGAAAATTTTTGATACTTATTATCATTAGAAATTTGAATCTAAAATGCTTATTCAACAACTGTAAATTCACCCACTAAAAATCTGTCATCTAACCATCTAATGTCGAATGCACTGTGGCCCTAAATACAGATTATCTCATAATCAAGTTAGGGCAACAGTAAAATAACTTGTAATCATAACGAATTAAGCCTAAATTGTTTAAGCATGAAATGTAATATACATTGTATTCTCAACTTGGCATGAATAAAGAATTTTTATTATTATTATATTATATAATTCAACTCGACCGCATCTTTGAAATAAATGCCTACAGCGCAGCGCCGCGGTCCGTTCACATGTGATAGGACAGCCCGTGTTACGTTGCCATGTTCACGTTTGAATAGGTAACAAATCGGTCTTATAAATTAGCGAACGAAAAATACTTGCGCCTCGACTGAGACGGACGAAAAGATGTATTATTAAATTTTAAATTATAAACAATCCGCATATTAACGTAAAGCTTAATCAACAATTGTTTCGGCATGCAGACACTCGCGACCTGCCGCATGCCGAGATCGAGCCGAGTTGAATTGCTGTAGATATCTTTACTGTGGTAAAAGCTAGTATTATGAGATAGCCATAAACGCACTAAGCAACTTTGAAAGGCCCACACTAATATTAGGTGAGATTATGTGCTCTTAGGAAATAAGTGTAGTGCGTGTATAATTTTTGTATCACTTGTGTGAGTGGTTAAATACCGATTTGATCAAGATCAAGTATTTATTTCAACTTATCGAATAAAAAAAAACGAATAGGTTAGTATCATTAATATGAAATAATAATACATAGTAGTACATAGTAGTAGACGACCACTTTGGCGATGGGGTAAACCTATCTGTCTTAGACGCCAGTGGTTGCGGGTTCGATTCCCGCACGAAACAAGAAAAAAAAATATGTTCCGTGTCTGGGTGTTTATCTATTTATGTATTTATATTCTAGGTTCCCCCCTAGTTCTCTACATGGTATCCCATAACACAAGCTATGCTTACTTTGGGGCCATGTAGTTAGTGTGATTGTCTGGGGATTTTATTATTATTATTTATAGTGGTGGTAGATTCAGTTCAATTTGTAAATTTTGTGACTTATTTCAAATGTATTCAAATACTTACGAAATAAAGATTCTTTTGACTTTGACCGAAATTTCTATTTTGCCAGCCTTTGAAATTCTAGAAGAAAACAATATACTTACTTATTTATAGTTCTAATATTTTTATTATAGGTATAGTAAACTGTGGTTTTTACCTATCTCATATTTCGTTATTCCAGTAAAATAACTAAATGTCTTTCATTGCTATTAAAAAATAGCCAATAAGTTTCGACGGCAATATTTCAATATTTTTTAATTTCCTAAGGCTACTTCTCACTCTCCAACTATTTTATGAGATTACTATGAGTTGGCCAGCCATACAGAACGGCGTCATAGGTCTTTCCTTAATACGATATTGGAAAGGAACTCTAAAAGTCATCTATTTGTGTTCTGTACATAAAGGGTTTCTCTTCCCTCTCCAATTGAAATTCAATACGACTTAACGCCGTCCTTATCACCGCATTCCATCAACCGAGATATTGAGACCCGAGCCATCTCAATCTTATAGCAAAGAATCACATATCTATCTATCTGTTGTGTGCCACACTCTAGTTTACTTAAACTTATTGAAGTGCGTATGTTTCAGTTGCAGTGTATTTCAATATATTTTAATCTCATTATTTGATCTTGGATTGAAAAATTAGATTACATATAGAAAACCTCTATAAGCGCAGATATAGACTTCATAGAATTATATTTATTTGAGAGATTTCAATTGTGGAAAATCTTTCAAATAAATATAATTTCATAATTTCATTACATTTCGTACAGTCAGTTTCAGAGTAGGTAATCTAAGGCGCCTTACAGTGATGTAAGAATGAAGTTTCTTCAATAAGCTCTGAATATGTATTCTTTTGAAATAAGAATGTTGGATCTTCCTAGCTTAAAGTTAATTTTGCAAATTAGACAAATTCTAGCCCATAAAGTTGGGATTCCTTTAAAAATACTATATTTATACTGCTTTATTTGTACTGCACACAGGGTTAGAAATCTATTAAGAAGTAGGATAAAGTAAAACCTTAGAAAAGAGGTTTAATTTTTCTAAAAAGATGTTTGAGGTTTTATGTAATTAGAATTGACCTCATGTATTTTTAATTCGAAATGATCTAATCAAAATGCACACTATCCACAGTTTAAAACAACTGAATTAACAAGCTTTAAACACAACTTAAGACAATTGAATACAAAAGAAAACGATATTGCACTGCCGCCACATATTTATTAACTTATCTTTTACCATATTTTTTAGGTTTTGGAACTTGGTTGTGAATGATGTATCTATTTTTTAAGATAATACATAGCGCACAGAGTTGTATGCGTTATGTTAACCATGCATGATAATTACAGGTTAAGTAAATAGTAAAACAATAGCCTATAAAATTATACTAATCGTTTTCAATTAAAATATTCAATAAAGATCCATACTTCTTATGACAACCAATTTTGCAACTGCTTCCTGACAATACTGCAGTACATCGCATTAATTATAAGTTTTATAATAGTTACATAATCAAAACTTCATTTATCAGGATGTTTATTTAAGTTATCATGCGTTAAAATGAACAGTATTAAAGACATTAATAGTCTGGAAGCTATACTCGATAAGAACCAAAAATAAATTAAACATTTGAGAATCTTTTGGATATTTGATAATTAAATTTTGTATGGAAATAGTGTATTTTCTCAAGAATTGCGCAAAGCCTACTTTTTAACCTCGAATAATAAATGATTTTATGGGATAAATTTGTTTGAAATCAGAGTTACCTACCGAGATAAACAGTAGATACTCCTGGAAATGCTCCTCGTGGGTTCCTAATTTCGTAATTACTTCAGTGGTTGTTGCGTTTAAGAATAATAACGCCCCTACTCACAAACTGTAATGGATTTAATAATAGCTGTCATGGTTTTCATTTTCGTTTCATTTACTGCAACGGCTTTCCCTGCGTAAATCCTCATCCCGTAGTAATATCATGGCAAGAGAAACCAGCTCAATTTGTTTTTGTATTCGATAGTTCAGTTTTTGAGACTTTTCAGGAGCAAGCCACTTGTACTGGTACAGAATAATTTAAAGCATATCGGTACAACTTATGAAGCTTTATCAAAAATGTATTTTACGAAAAAGTTGCTATATGACCTTTACGAAGCGTAGTTTATTATCATATTTGTAAGTTGTGCAAGCAGTTATTTGTTACTTATTTGTTATTAACTACTTTTCGTGACAGTTACACTCGTGCTAACCTGTTATTTTTATTTCTATAAGACTATGAACTTACAATCTCAAGATTATAAAGTAAAATCAACAGTGCACCTTGCTTGCGACCTCGACACTTCGCGACTTATTTGCTTAACTCCGCTTAGCTCCGTCCGGAACGCACGTCTCTTGGGCGCGGAGCCGCGGTCCATTGACCGTCACAGAAGTTTCACTTTTATCACAGTGTTTTCTCTTTCTATAACATTTAACTTTACAATATTGAACGTAGTATCTGATAAATGTGTTTGTGTGTAAATAGATCTGGATATTAGTGTGTTCAGGTTCCCACAGTTGTTGTGTAGCTGTCCGTGACGTTGACGCAGGTATGCGGCAAAATTATATCGAATGACTGAATGTTTTGTTGATGTTTTTATACTTCTTCTAGAAGTTTTTCGAAATACCTTTCCTTAATTATTTTAGATTATTTAAATTATTTGGCAGCTTATCACTTAAGTATGTATCTAACACGACTCTTATCGTAGTCTAACGATACAATTTGTAGTTTTATATCCTTAATTTGTACGTGTATCTTTATCATCTACCTATCTTGATAAAATCTTGTCAACTTTTCGGTTGATAAAAGAGTCTTTGATTAAAGTTTCGTAAAATCAAAACCCACTTTTAAAGTGACCTTCGTTTGAATACATTTGTGTAAGTAGAATTTTTAATTTCTTATTTCACAAAGCTCCAAAATCTATTTACGTCGTGACATAGATACCTTGTGCCATAAGTAGTTGTTCTGATCGATATAATTAAATATTCATTTGAAATCCACTCTATACCTTTACGTTCTTTTCTTTAAACCTATAACAATTTGTGAACTTGATAATATAGGTTAAAATTACTTTTATTTAAGACCATAACAGCTTAATTTAAAACTATGAAAAGTATCTAGAGGTTCATAGAAGGGTATCGCTCTTCGTATAACATTGCGAAGTGCAACAAATAGAGAAGTTGAGCGCTGTGAAATCTGGAATTGTTTAACAAAATATTTAACAAAATCTCTATTATGTGTATGTATATTTCCACTGTTCTCTGGTAATAACAAATTTTTCACAGTTTAATTAGTCGCACAGGTGTGGTTAATTATATGTATTATTGTGTTCTCGTGCACTAGTATTTGCTGTTTCCAAGAACTAATTTGCTCGAAATAGGTGTTATTGTTGTGTGTGTTTAAAAAAACAATTTTAAGTATAAGGAAAAGTATGATAAAATGTTAATTAAGTTTTAGTTACCTTCAATGCCGAAGTGTCACGTGATCACTGAAGAAAAATATGAATTACAATTGTGGGGTTCCATCGCTATTACTCATCTTATTAACTTTGCAATATTTGCAATTCTAAAGATGGTCTAATTATTTAAAAAATTTAGGTACATTTTTTGTGCATCAAAAGTTACACTTGCATTTGAACTATCTCTCATAGCGTAATCTAAAGTGGTTGCGTTGCTACCGATAACCTTGTTTGTTAAATAACCTTGTAGAGATGTGCAGTACTGCAAAATATTAATATGATTATTCATGTTTTTTTCAGAGCGGCTCCGGCGCCCCATCATGCCGCAGGGAGGAACAACCGGCGCTCTGCTCTACGCAGTAGCAGCCGCCGTTTTAGGCATGCTGCAGTTTGGTTTCAACACTGGAGTTATTAACGCTCCAAAAGACTTCATAGAGTCCTTCATCTCCCAGCACTATGAAGCCAGGCCGGACCTCCTGTTCGCAGTCATCGTCAGCATGTTCGCCATCGGAGGTATGATCGGTTGTCCACTTGCCAGCTTCATCGCCGAGTCACGTGGACGCAAGCAAGCGCTACTGCTCAACGCTGCTTTCGGAGTAATTGGTGCTCTGCTCATGGGACTCAGCAAAACTGCTACATCCGTAGAAATGCTTATCATCGGCCGGTTCCTCATAGGCATTAACTGTGGATTCGCAACAACAGCTTCGCCGACTTATGTGTCTGAGATAGCACCTGTGAGCCTGCGAGGTGCCTTCGGTACCGTCAACCAGCTCGCAGTCGCGTTTGGACTCGTCGGCAGTCAAGTGCTGGGAATCGACCTGATACTTGGCAGCGACGAGGGCTGGCCGTGGCTTCTCGGATTAGCCGTGATACCGTCACTACTGCAATGCCTCATGTTGCCATTTGCCCCCGAGTCTCCTAGATATCTACTCCTCGTCTCTCGTGATGAGGAGAAATCGAGAGAAGTGCTCGTGAAACTCCGAGGTGTCGCCGAAGTTGATGATGAAATAAACGACATGCACGCGGAAGACCAGGCGGAAAGAGCGGAGAAGAAGTTCACCATTATGGACTTGATCACGACTAAAGCTTTGAGGACGCCTCTCATCATCGGCATAGTGATGCATCTGTCGCAGCAGCTGGGCGGTATTAACGCCGTGCTGTATTACTCCACTGTGATATTTGAAAGTGCCGGTTTGACGACCGAAGATGCTCGATTAGCGTCAATTGGAGTGGGTGGTATGTTGTTGGTGATGGCGTTGGTGTCTATTCCATTGATGGATCGTCTCGGCAGGCGCACGCTGCAGCTGTGGGGTCTCGGAGGCATGACTGTTTCCTCAGTTCTTATGACGATAGCCTTCTTCACCTATGAAGGTAACAGAACGATGAGTGTGTTCGCAGTTATATTCACTCTTCTGTATGTGGCTTTCTTCGGAGTGGGTCCTAGTTCGATTCCTTGGATGATTCTGTCGGAGTTGTTCGGCCAGGGGGCCCGGAGCGCCGCTGTGAGCGTGGGCGCGTTGGTGAACTGGTTCGCCAACTTTGTCGTGGGGTTGGTGTTCCTGCCCATGTCAGAAGGATTGGGAAACTACGTGTTCCTGCCTTTCACCGTTTTGTTAATCCTATTTTTCCTCTTCACGTACTTCAAGCTACCTGAAACTAAGAATAAAACTATAGAGGAAGTGACCGCGTTATTTAAGGAATAGAAAGCTAGGTAGTTTTAAATTAAGTCAAAGCCTATTATGTAATTTTTTTATAAACTATAAGTATTATACTCGCAATAAGTCGAAAGTACACTCTGAAACTTGTGATAGATCACGGCTGCTCGATATGATGCGGCTGCTGTAAAAGTAATTAACTTTGTATAAATTTAGAAAGACTGATTACCTCACTATATTTTTCTTTCTGCACTAAATTGGTTTGATATGTACTTATTGTGATTTTTTGGGTAAACTGCACATTCCATTTATTCCGTAATATATAATGTTAATGTTTTGATTGTTGGCAACTTTGTATATTTTATTAGTCACTAGGTGACGGTTCGAGGACCACGTATTGTTTTGATTTATTTAATTATAAAAATCAAGTTTGAAATCACTTTAATCATTGTTTGTTACTAATGTTTTTATTATTTAATATATGTTTATAAACTTTTTCAATTTCTATAGACTCGATTTAGTCTCGATATAGTAGTAAGTGAAATAAGTATACAACTGAAAAATCACCTTTCTTAGCAACTTTTTAAAATATGAATGCTATTATTATATATCTAGTTGTTTTTTTATTTATTTTACAAACACTGTTAAGATCAAGAAACACCTTTATACTTTAAGGCGATATTACGCACAAACAAATGTTTTAAATAACAGTTTACGGTGTAACTAATACAAAATTTTGTGGGCACGTGTTATCGGCTATGTGTTATATTTTCTTCAAGATAAATTAAAATGATAGCTACTTACGAGCTAGGCTCATTCGAAACGTATTTTCCAAGCGCGTTGTGGAAATAAGAAAAAAAAACCCTTATTTATTATATTAATAAGGATGACATTCGTCATCCATTTCGTCTTTCTAGCTCCAGACTTATCGTTAATTTTTATTCTTAATGTTGTACGAGTTTTTTACTTTATACGCACTTTATTGCATTTAATAATTTACAATTTTATACTGTACTTGTGCTTTCATACATATTAAATCAGGTAACTTTGATCATATATTATAATATACACCAATATGTTGGTAAAGAAGCTTTTTTGTATGTTAGTTATAAGCCTTAGAATTAATACGTAATAACTGAAACTTGTACCTATTTATAGAAATTTAAAATTAAATTAATTTTTGGCCGTTAGTTTGCCCTCATATGCAATGTATAGTTGTAATGTATTTAAGTGGCCAATTATATGAAATAATGATTTTATTGATTTTGCACGTCTTTTAGATATTAGTAGGTATACCTCTAGATTGAAACACCGTCCTAGACTACCTTAGTGCCAACACTTTTAACTCTAAATTAAATTAAACCTATTAGGAAATCATTTATTATTCGCAAATAAAAGTATTAGGTAATTGATACTTAAATTTATGTATTTGGAATAATCATGTAATCATTGTTCATGTATTGTATTTATAAATTTTTAAAAGTTTATAATATTTACCCAAATTGTAAATATCATGATTTTATTACCTGCATTATCAAATATAGTTGCAAATAGTGCAGGTGTAAGGTCTGTAGAGACTAAAAGAACGCCTAACGTTTTTATCATAGCAATTCTTGACGCCCATCAGTTTATGCTGGCGAAATTCAAAGTAAAATAAATCCTCATATTAACATAAAGCTAAATGCACTTGAAATAAGTCACAAAATGAAATGAAACTACCGCCACTTCGGAAAATCGACTTTGTATTTGATAATGATGATATTTAATCAATTATTATATGATTAAGATTATATTAATGAAATGATATTAAACCTTTCATATATTGGGTGCACGAAAAGCCGAACAAATTGTTCTAAGAGTTTTTAGTAATTGAAATACAAAGATGTTTTTCCAAGTGTTTTCCTAATTTGTATTAAAAAACTATTTATACTAGTGTATTTTGAATTTTCTCTGTAACTGTTAATTCTGTTTGTCAGGGCACTTCATATTAATAGAGTTTTAACTTGAAAGTCGCTCAATCACTTGCCAAAGTGTGAATAGTACATAAGTTCATTCAATCTTACGACTCAAATTAATCTGAACCTTACATTTCATACCATATTCTTTTTTTAATTTTGGAAACACAAATGTTTATGATACAGCTTTATCGGTGACCGCATGCTATTTATAAGGCATGTTTTAATACATATTTCTAAGTAAGTCTTATTAGAAAAAGTTCAAAAATACTATATCATTATCTATGATACTAAATAGTATCTATATTTAAACATCACTACTGATATTTTTATGATAATTATAGATTTTAAGCAATTATTGTTATTAAAAACACTATTGTATAAATAATAAATTGTTACTATCGAGTGTATAAATAATTTGAAATCAAGAACACTAAACGAATTTATTCGTCTGTTAATATATAAAGTCTTATACTGACATATTTGTTTTATTAACGTAAATTAAGTATTTTCCTCTATATTTTTTTAGACTACTTTCGATTAAGTTAATTATAAACTCTTTTGACACGATATTTACACTGCAGAAAAGCGCTATTCGTGGAATGTATAAACTTGGAAATAGAGAATCTCTTCGAGAAAAGTTTAAAGAGATTGGTATCTTGACCCTTGCATCACAATATATTTATGAAAACATTATGTATATTTATAAGAATAGTAATAAATTTAAAACTAGGAAAGATAATCATGATATAAATTACTCTGTAAAGACTAGGAACGACCATAAGTTAGCGTTTTCCAAACTAAGGCTGACTAAAAGCAGCAAATCATTTATTGGAATGTGAATGAATGTCAATATATAACAAAATTCCGAAGTCAATTCAATCCCTGCCATTCAATAAATTTAAATCAATCATTAAAAACACTCTATCTCGAAAAGCTTATTATAAAACTAAAGATTACTTAGACGATAAAAAGGCATGGGATTAAGCACAACAGGATATTTCTAAAAGTTTCTAATTACTTATTAATTTTGTGTACGGCTTAGCTGTGCGGTATGACATATGGCATACTGGTGACTGTTCCACTCACTTACTTTCTTGTCAAGAACGTCATGCTCCCTCAAGCGGCATGGCTAGTGGTAGCGTCGGGTATCGGGTCACCCTCTTCCCTAAAATATGGTTGAGGAGGGTGATGGCTGGTGCTTGCGTTATACTCGTGAACGGGTGCTGCTAGCGGTGCCAGGTCGTTTTGCTGATGATACAATGACTATTTTATTCCATTCTTGTTTAAATACTCTGGTCCCAGTTTGCCATGTTCGTGTTGTGCATCCGTAGCTTAATGCACCTACTATGTAAGCAATTTGGTTTTGGCATGACATTGGCTCTCACAATTAGCTGTCTTGTGTTTGTTTTTTTTTTCATGTCATGATCAATTTTTACTGTATGTACCTATTTGTTTTAATTCGTATAATCCTGACTGAAAAAGAGTGCCAAGAGTTTTTTTCCGCCGGCTTTTTTTGTCTCTTGGTCTACTGTAATATCTTATTCAATAACTATCAACACCTTGTTAAAGCCGAAGTACAAAATTGTGACGTCATTAAGCGGCCATTCGATGGTCTTATGATGAATAAAAAAAAATTTCATTTCATTTTCATTTCATTTGAACAATATGCCTACTAAACCCACCTACTACCCACCTGCATCTGGTCTGGCATGCCTTGGAAGATATTTTTGATGTCTTCTGCCCATAAGACACGCCAAGCAGTCAGTTCAGTTCGTATGCCACCTTTTATAGCAAAACAGATTAATTTTAACTACCACGGCTATCCTTTGAACATATCTCTATCAATATGACGTAAATAAATAACTATTTCAGCGGAGACTATTTTCTTGTTTCATACTTTTTAGAGCGTGTTTTTAGTAGTCGGGTTTAAGTTTTTAAACTTATTTTGGAGTAATAGTGTTTACATATTTGAAATGTTCTTTTATTTGATACCCCACACGAAACAGTCAAGAATTTTTTTTAGTTCATTTCTATAACTATTATTTCATTTATTTTCGAGTAATATTTTTTACATATTTGAGCTGTGCTCACAAAGTTCTTTCATTTGGTACGAAAATATAAAGAAAAAAACTTTTTTTTAGTTCTTCGCTTTAAGTCCCCTAGAAGGCGCTGTATATGTTAAGAGGCTTCCAACGACACCTCGTTTGTCCAATTATGATTACTAGTTTAGAAGTTCTGAGGGAACAGATGAACATCCATACCCACATACACTCAGGTCAAAATCATAATCCTCCTTTTTGCTTCGCCGTATTCGGGTAAAAATTTTGAAATAAGTCAAACAATTTACAAATTGAACTGAATCTACCACCACTTCGTCGATCTGTTGAGAAGAAGTGGCAAGAAACTCAACAGAAAATCATAGTCACATGCATGACATCGGATAGGAGAGTAAGAAAGATAAAGAAAAGTTTTTACTGCATATAAGTAGGTAGATATTTATTTATTTATCTTAAAACATCCATGTAGGTAGATACTTAGATTAAGTTTAACATACAATAGGTTTTAATTAAACCAATGTGATCGATCAACGACCTCTTTTTTATCATTCCATGATTATTTGATTGATTGATTATTTGATTAGTGGACTCACCGTCAAAACTTCTAGTTAGAGATGAAAGGACTTGAGGTTTTTAAGCTCTTTAACAGGAACTCGACTCAATTCATACGGTTAACAACTCAATGAGTCTTTAAACCCTGAACCTTAAGCCTTATTTGAGTCCAAGACTGGGGCCTCTAAGTCTACTTTATGACTTGAGTCATTTTGAAATGACTCCAAATTTTAAACGACTCGAGTCTTAACGAAAAGGTTCGAAGCTTTTTAAAACGACTCGATTCGCGGGAGTCTTTAGTCGTGACGCGCGCTCATACATCTTATTACTAGAATAAATGTGGATATGGGATATCGTATTCCTACGCTAATTATTACGGGTAAAAGAGGTATAATATAAGTAATACATGCAGATTTAGTTTCTTTTTTATTTTTAGATTTGAAATAAGTAGTTACGTAAAACTTTAATACGTCATTTGTTATTTAATACGGGTTACGGGTGGACCATCAATAAAGATTAATAAAAAATGGAATAATGTGGTATTCTAATGGTAAAATATTTTTTGAAATCGGTCCAGTAGTTTTTGAGTTTATTCTTCTGAAACAAGAAATAAAAATCTTTCCTCTTTATTATTTTAGTATATAGATGAATTACCGTTTTTGAATTGACGATTTTTAGAGTTGTTTTAACATTTTAGCATACTAATTCTAAAATTTAACGAATTAATAGTTAAGTGCAAGTTAAGTGGCGCCATTTTTTGACGGATAATCTATGGTCGTAATGGATATTTTTAGTGAGGGTATTTTGCAAATAGATTGGCATAATAATAGTTAATAACACAGTCACTTGCTTGTTTACTGATTGCAATAGTGACTATGTTGTTTTTCGCTTTAATTGAATAATAAACTCTTAAATTATTATGGTAGACCACAATTTCGGAAACGAAAATCGTTAATGTTAGAGAATTATGATAAAAATGATTCTAAAGTGAAGTGCAGAATATGTCAAAAAGATTTTTCTATCAAATCGTCGCATTCTGTGTTAAAAAAACACATTTTGAAACACGAAGAAAACACTTCGGAAGCAGCTGGAACATCTACAATCGAAAGTCATCGTCGTCGCAAAGAAAGTGAAGAAAACAGTTTCATAAATAGATTACTTGTGAATTTTATTGTTTACGGAAATCATCCATTTTCGATAGTAAATGAAGAACATTTCAAAAGTTTTATTCAAAGGCTGAATCCTGGCTATTCTGTAATAAGTCGCACACAACTCCAATCAAACATTACAAATCTTTTTGAAGAAAAACGGATTGAGATAAAAGAGTGTTTAAAGGCTGTTTCGAATAAGATTGCATTAACACTAGATTTTTGGACATCGATTACAAACAAACCGTATATAGTGATCACAGCACATTTTATGCTTAACTCAAAGCTAACTGCACTGATTTTAGATTTTGATTTGCTACCTTATCCGCACGGAAGCGAACAAATTTTATTAAAAGTAAAGGATATATTAAGACAATACAATATAGAAAAGAAAATATTATCTATCACATCTGATAATGAAGCTGCTAATGTCAAATTTATGCAGATATTAACTTTATTTGATGATGACTATAAGAATGTAGTACACACCAGGTGTCTTGCTCATATTTTAAACTTGATGGTGAAACGTGGACTGAAATTTATAGAAAAACCTATAAAAGATATTGGCAACTTAGTGAAGCAAATTAATTTTTCTCCAAAGCAAAAGCAGATGTATTTTGAAACATGTACGCTGTTAAAAGCTTCTGAATTATCACTGCTTCGGGATATGCCTGTGCGATGGAATTCAACTTATTTGATGCTAGAAAGAGCATACCACATGAGAGAAGTCCTGGATTATATTTGTAAGGATAAAAGCGAATACAATCGCTATTTAATAGAAAACTGGGATGACGTAAATAAGTATATAAGTTTTCTAAGACCTTTCTATGACGCAACTCTGTTACTGTCAAAATCTAAATATCCCAGTATAATATACGTTGTTCCCATAGTTGACGTCTTACAAAAACAAATATCACAACATAATGATACTGCTCTCAATCTCGATAATTGTGCCAAAGCAATGGAGGAAAAGTTGGATGAATATTTGCCACATTTATATACAGATTTTGCTATATTTGCTATTATCCTAGATCCTCGTTTAAAAAATGAGTATTTCACAGAACAAGGCCACGAAGAATACTTGATTCGCTTTAGACAGTATTTTACGATTCACTATGTAAATAATGCACAACAACTTGATTCATCTACATTAGAGACAGATAACAGGCAACCCGCATCAGACAGTTCACAACCGCAAAGTACGAGCAAAAAAACTGTCTTTTCTGTTATTTATAAACAGAAAAGTACATTTACAACCCAAGATGAAATAGAAAAATATTTTTCATTCCCATTGGAAACAGAGGATGTAGATGTGTTGACCTGGTGGTTTAACCAAAGGAATTACTTGCCACTTTTGACACAAATGGCGTATGATATTTTACCTGTTCCAGCATCTAGTGTTCCCAGTGAGCAAGCGTTTTCAGCGGCTGGAAATCTAATCACTAAGAAACGGAACCGACTAGGACACAAAACTATTAGGGCATCTATGTGCCTACCTTCATGGCTCGACGTATTAAAATAATTCAGGAATAAAAATGATTATAGGCGGCGTCCCGTAAAAAGAACGCTGGCTTCCATACATTTACTATGGCCGCCAGGGTTCTTTTTACGTGACGCCAACTATACAAGTTTGATTCAATTAATAATAAAACAATAAAAATATTTTAAGCTATTTTTGTCATTTTTAGTTATTTATTGATTCATTGCAATTATACTATGTTATATATTTATATGTAAAAATAATAATAAATGAAAAATAAAACTGGTCTGCGTGTTAATTTTTCAATTTCTTTTAATAGAATGTTAGAATTACGATAATTATCTTTAATTAAATAGTAATAGGAAAAATATATAGTGATGCAAAATTAGAAAACATAATTAAAATACAATGATCATGCACTGAAGTTTATTATTTTATAATCCAACGTTAAACAGCTCATCATGTTAAACGACTCGAGTCCTTTACTAAAAGGTTCGCGACTAAGTCGTTATTAAAAGACTCGAGTCGTTTTATTTCAGAGTTCAACTCTAAATTGAATGAAGTCTCCTACATTAGTAAAAAGCCTCAAGTCGTATTTTTGAGTCGAGTCCTAAAAATTGAGGCGAGTTTCGATTGAAAAGGTTTAAAAACCTCGAGTCCTTTCATCACTACTTCTAGTCCGCTCTTGATTTCATGCAAGATTAGTTTATAATAGATATACCTACAATAAGTATATGTTTAATTTACTTTGATTTAATTGTTTAACGTAATTTAATTTTATTGTTTAATTTTTAATTAATCTACCAAATGCTTTCATATAATTTATTTTTAGTCAATCTAATTTAAATTTTTAATCTAATTTACTTTATTTTGTAAAATTGTGGAAGAGCGGGGTCCTCAAACACAGGAATTGAATGTCTATCTGAAGACCCCAGACGACTATTTGTATTAGAGTAAGAAGAAGGAAATAAAGAAATTATTATTATTATTATGTGTAAAATAAATGCTTACATGATTAGGTCATAAGTATTGAAACAAAGCAAGTTAATAGACCACAATAGTTTTATTTTATAGTGTCTCTCTTTAACCTCAGAGCTAACGAAAAGTTTTGTTGCGGAACCTATGTTATGTTGCATGCATAAATGTATTCGAATAAGTCATTATAAGACTTGTAAGAAAAATGTAATAAGTATAGTCAATAATTAATTTTTAGTCGAATAATGCCTAAATTATAACCCTGGTTTTCATGTACCTTCTTGTCACCCGTCTTGAGGCCAAGAGCTTAATCGGTGGGGTGTCTCTAGGTGTTAATCTGTTAATAATTAATAAACATTTCTTAGACGAATAGGCATTTACAAAACAAAACTTTAAATTAAAAATAAAATAAAATTTTACAACAATTTTTTTTGAAGTTTAAGTAAGATTATCATAAGTAGGTAGGTAAGTATAGAGTTTTCTGGATATGCCCAAGACTATTAAACTTCATTGTTTCCACTCTTGCGCACACAGAGCAGAGAACAGTTGTAGAGCTTCTTGCTGGTCTTCCTCTTCCACTTCTCCCTCCAGCCAAAAAGTTTCCATCATGCCTTTGCCCTAGAAAACAAGAAATGATTATAAAATTTCACACAGTAGAATTAGAGGACGCGGTAAATTCCAAGAAACGTTATGTATTAAATATTTAGCACCATATTCAGATCTTGAGGTCTTGGAATTATTATTAAGTTAGGGATGAGAAAATCGAAAACTAATTACTTAGCATAGTCGATCTTCGTCGAGCATTTTGACAACCATCGAATAAATAATTGATTTTGTATCCAACTCCGTAAATCTGTTATGTAATCTTCTCAACACAAACTTATTAGGGTCTAGACAAATTTAGTTAGGAGGACATAGTAGGTGAGTGTCAGAAAAAAATCAATAAATCAATACGTAGCAAATAAATTAGACTGCATAAGTAAGTACTAAACCCCGCTACTTTGCTACTTCGCAACCGGCAACGGAGCCCCTCGTTAAACTCTATCAACTTTAGCAGTATTGTATTTTTGAATTCGTTTATAATACTAGGTATCACTTAACTTGATAATGCTAGGTTTCTCAATGTAAAATATACAGGGTGGAATTTTCGAAAGCCCCCTGGAGGGAAAGTACTCTAAATAATAGAGATAGCAAATTTTACTCCAAAGAATTTTATATTAAATTTTATTCCTGTGAGATTTTCAAAACTTCGATTCGATTCACCCGGGAATCGAACCGACTAAAATCTGTGAAAATGACGCCCTGTAATTTTACTGCATCGATCATTAGGGTCAATCACAAGAATGAAATCTCTCTAACATAGAGAGATTTCATAAACTAGGTTAATTTAATGAAAGAGAAACCTTGAAATCTTCATTTTTAGATTTTAGTCAGTTCGATTTCTGGGAGAAGCAAGCAAATTTTCGAAAAATCTTTGAATGCAGTTTTATTTCTTTTTAAAAATAAAGAATAGTTTCTTTGGAGTAAAATTTGCTATCTCTATTATTTAGAGTAGGTACTTTCCCTCCAGGGGGCATTCAAAACTTCCACCCTGTATACTCTGGTAAGAAACATTGACAGTCTCCGTGGCGCAATGTATAGAAGCTTTTGCGCCAATCGTGAGGTAGCGATTATTTTATTTTGGGGCCATGTAGTTGGGAGATTTTATTTATTTGATTGTAAATCTTCATCATCATTTAATTAAAATAAGTGAACACGTACCTTCACAATATTGTCTTAAGTTTTCGCGATTCATACTATTAAATAAAACACTTTTTAACCGGATTTATCGCGTATATTTACATTTTAAATTTTGACTCGACGTTTCGGTGTCTTTTCAGACCCCGTGGTCACGAGCGACTGAGGTCACGAGCAGCCGCTCGTGACCACGGGGTCTGAAAAGACACCGAAACGTCGAGTCAAAATTTAAAATGTAAATATACGCGATAAATACGTACCTTCACTTTAATGAGGCCTCGTCTTCGTAGTCTGAACCGGCCCGCAGGTAACTGTGCGGCGGTAGTGGCTGATATCTGGATTCGTCCAGGCTGTTGACACAAAAATACGTTATGTGAAATCTAAGTCAAAGATTGGATAATACAGCGGGAAAGCGGGATAGCAGTAGATATCTATAAATTTTTTTTGGTCTTGTTTGCACTGATGACTTAAATGGGTACCTAGAGTAAGAGACTGAACAGAGATTTGAAACGAAGCAGGTCGTTTTGTTTCATATATTGCACCTGGGATGTGAGATAATGCCAGTCTACCCATAAAAATACTGCCTTCTCATGTTTTTTTACTTCGTTTTTAGGGCGGTATTGCCTTCCTTTGGACTTTTTCTTTTCTCTGTTTTTTTAATAGTTATTCTCAGTTGATTCGATTTTCAGCTATATTTTGTTAACCTTATTGTAATAAAGCGGTCGCACCTCGCTAGTGGTTTGCATCCTGCTGGCCGTGTTGACGGTGTCGCCGACGAGGCAGTACCGCGGCAGGCGCTTCCCGAGGACTCCGCCGACACATGGCCCGGAGTGCACTCCTGTGGAACAAGGTTGTGTAAGTACTTATGGGGAATATAAAGATTTACTGACACTCAGTTCGTCATGAAATAGTGTAAATAAACTGTTTAATAATAAGCCATATTGTGTTAATTAATCACTTCTTAACCTAATATTAGTTTTATACAAATTCACTTCAATTCACTTTCAATTATATTAAATTTTTATTAAAACAATTAAATTTAAACATCACTATTATGTTTATTACTATATTATTTAAAAAAATAACAAAAAACTACCTCACCCTCCGTTTACATCCGTTAATATACCTACCCCTCATGGATATATCGTCTAACATACGTAGGGAACCATCGGGATTGAGGTTCGGATTGGAACAATTCAGGTTTCATTAAATTACATACCTAACCAAAACAAACACTCAACTAGCTAAGACGGTGTAAATGTGAAAAAAAGGATTCTTATTGTTATTATAGCCTGTTATATCCTCAAAAGAGCTTTAGAACCTAAGCTTCTATTGAGGAGATAACACCGTAAGGGTAATAAACCTGAACACCCTCGACCACCCGTGTGGTCGACGTCAAGCGGATTTATTGGCAAAATAAAAACTATCGATCGACGTTGACTGTTAGGTTCGTCCGTCGATCGATTGGTGTGGGAACACCCTAAAACTCCCTAGTAAATAAACACTTAGATTCAAACCAGTTATGAATACTAAGTTCTACGAACTAGCCCGGCCGCGGTCACATGTGTTCCGAATCCAAGAAATCTTGTATGACATAACGGATGACTTAAGCTGGGTTCAGTGCATTAGCTACCATAATATATTCAAATAGCAAATAGCAAATATTTCTATGTAAGTAGACGTTGTTGGACCGAGATTTCTTGGATTCGGATTGTGTTTTCTTGCTGGACTGTGAGCAAAGGAAAAACATAGAATGTGCCAGCAGCTTCTCTTCCCGAGCATACAGTAAAAGTCAATTAAGGGACAGAGGTTTTAATATGAAGTTTCTTTGTAGGCAATAGGCTGACCCCCTGTCGCTGCAATAGTCTCTGTCAACTATTATAATGCCTCCAAATTTGTCAGATGCTTTTATAACCTCTGATGTTCTGCCTACCCCATAAGGGATACAGGCGTGACGTTATGTTTGTATGTATGAGAGTATATTAAATATACTCTCATACAAAAAAAAATTAAAATTTTGAGTCTGAAAAGAATATCAAACAGTATTTTGGAAAAATAAACAGTATTCAATTTATTTCATGTTTGAAATACATATTTTTAGAGCTTCGTGCACAAATTATTAATTAAAGTCTAGCATATACAGTATTTAGCTTCTTATTCTATGCTTTTTTTAACTAAAGATGGAATAGTTAAATTTACTTCTTATTTCAAACTGTGATCTTTGAATTATGCTATGGAAGCTCGGGGTGGATAAAGGCGTGAAGTTATGTATGTTATGATGATGTATGATCGTGTGTATTACGAGACCGTAAGTGAAATACCCACCAATGGTTAGCACGGGCAGCGCGCGCGCCACCGCGAGCGCGGCGCTGGCCACGCAGGCGGCGTGCGTGCGGCGCCGCTCCGGCGCCCCCGACACCAACATGTACACAGTGCCCACTGTCTCCACCTGGTAAAGTCATTCTTATCATAAGAGGGCCTCAACAATGCATTGATGTTCACACCATCTTTGAGGATAGGGTTTCCAACCATGCTGGAGTGGGAGCGAAAGAAAAACATAGAATGTGCCAGCTCCTTCTCTTCCCGGGCATACTGTAAAAGTCAGTTAAGGGACCGAGATTTTAAAGGCGTTTTTGTGGGCGATAGGCTGACTCCCGTCACTACAAGAGTCTCTCTCCATCTTTATCATACCTCGAAAGGGGTTTGAAAATTTTTGGTGCACCTTCTGTCCGCCATTTTGATTTTTTTTCGATTTCGCGTCGCACTATAAAACTTGTATATTGCAATTGCTGACATACAGACGAGCAAAAAATGTTATATAACATATGGGTCTAAAACGTCACGTTTTAGAGCTAGTAGGGAAAAGAATTTTGCTAAATAATAATTTTTCATATATTTAATCGTTGAAATACCTCTCAAAATGTATCAAATTAGCATGAATGTTTGTAGTATTATCTTGCACATTAGTTAAGAGTAAAAATAACTGGTTTTTACACCTACCTATCTAAAACTTGGCAAAGCCGGCGCTGTAGGTACGTACCTAACTATATTATTCTAGTAACTTACAAGAAGTAATGACACAGATTACTAAAGAGTTACTACGTGTAATGATATGATTAAGAGTTTTTTTTTTTAGAATTCTTTTACATTTGCTTGTACCTATTCGGAAATGCGGGATAGAGAAAGACGCGTCATTTCAACGCCCTATAATATTTAAGTCTGTCTTTAAATACTTATAGCCCACACGAGAAGAAGAAGATGGGCTTGAGTATACATTTCTACAACACAGTTCCCCATGACATACAGGAACTTACGTAAAAAAGGCAACTATCAGGTGGGTCCTTAAATGAAAAGGAGCCATGGGTGTGAAAAAAACGCCCAGCTCTTTGCCAAATGTGAGACTTATATATAAGTGATTATAATGAAAGTTATAAAGTAGATTGTAAAGTGTTTCTGGAGTTTCTTTATCTCCAATTCTTCTCCAGAGTAGACTCCCACACCTCACACTAAACTAAATAATTACCTAACTAATTGAATTAAGTTAAATAGTGAAACTAATAGTTTACATACTAGTTAAATAATACTGTTAATATTAGTGAATGTGCTATTGTGGAAAAGCGGGGTCCACTAATACAGGTATTTTTATACTTAACAGTGGTCTCCAGCCCGGCTGTGTAAAATTATTTTGTTTTTAAATAAAGATATTTTGTAGGTATTTGTATAAGAGTGCGTACAAACACAAATTGCTAGTAATGCAACTAGTAATGTAATATCCAGCGTCCGATGCCTGCGCTCGCTGTATTTGGACGTGTATTGCGCCGAACTGAGCATTCAATACGGGCATCCTGAGTAAGATTTTTTCCGTATTTCGTCGCGAGCACGGTCCGTCGCCGCACACGTTCTTTTCAACTGACTTCCAAAAGGAAGAGGTTATCAAATCGTGTGTATTACCACTACACCAGCCGGTCGTCAAAGTTTCACATTGGTGTACTCAGTGAATAAGTTTTTCATACAAATTAAAAGTCATATGTTTTCCGTTCCCGTGGGAATTTCGGGTTACTTTCCTTGGTGCACCCCAACATCTCCCTAGGAATGTATGTTTAAGCTTCAGCTCTCTACGCCTAGTAGTTATGGCTGTACTTTGTCTACCAGTCACTCAGGCGAGTTTTAATATAGGTATGTATGATACTGATAAAGCTCTGATAAAAATTAGAGCACGAATAAGGTCTTCGGACTCTATATCCCGTGTGATCTATTAATTTTGTGAAGTGTCGCGGAGATAGGTATTATGAAATGCAGAGCATTAAAAAACCAACATCACTAACATTTTTAAATCCTTGTCAAAACTTTGGCTGAAGTGAACGGTCACCTACGTAGGAAAATATCCTCCGCTTTCGTACATGTTTTTTTTAAGTAGGTACTGAGTCGATTCCATTATACTTCAATGAGCCACCTCTGACTTATTGTGATCTATCAAATGAAACAAGAATCATACAAATCGATTCATAATTGACCAATTAATCAAGTAACAAACATACACACGATTTGATAACCTCTTCCTTTTGGAAGTCGGTTGAAAAGAACGTGTGCGGCGACGGACCGTGCTCGCGACGAAATACGGAAAAAAACTTACTTATGGTGAGTACAGATTGCTGTAATGGAACTTGTAATGTAACATTCTGCGCACTACATGTCCAAATACGCAACGTGCGCAGAATGTTACATTACTAGTTGCATTACTAGCAATCTGTACGCACCATTAGGATGCCCGTATTGAATGCTGAGTTCGTGCGGAATACACGTACAAATACAGCGAGCGCAGGCATCGGACGCTGAATATTACATTACTAGTTGCATTACTACCAATTTGTACGCACCCTAAGAGTGCACAGGTCTGAACTGGAGAAAAAGTCGTTGTGTATTATTTTTACTGACATGTTTCAGGAGAATATTGTAATATTCCCAAGAAATAAATTATTTTTTTTGTCTATTCTAGTCCTCGCGCCATAGCCTCAATAATTAATACTTACTGGGAATTAAAACTCCCGAACTCCATTAAGAGTAGGTAGTTAAGTATGTACTACATTTTTTTGCTAAAGTAGCTATATCTGCATTCAATAACAATTAGTTATAGATACCTACACAATTTGAATAGCCACAGAGGCGTTTTGCGCACTATGAGCACAATCCATTTTAACGCGTCTAGCCGGCTGGGAGCGCTGTGCGGCGCGGCGGCGTTGCCGGGTTGATATGGCATTGTCAGGTTTCAGATAGGTAGCTGTAGAAACAAGTTATTTTTACTCTTAACTAATGTGCAAGATAATACTACAAACATTCATGCTAATTTGATACATTTTGAGAGGTATTTCAACGATTAAATATATGAAAAATTGTAATTAATTAGCAAAATTGTTTTCCATATTATCTCTAAAACGTGACGTTTTAGACCCATATGTTATATTATATAACATTTTTTGCTCATCTGTATGTTAGCAATCGAAATATACATACAAGTTTCATAGTGCGACGCAAAATCGAAAAAAAATCAAAATGGCGGACAGTAGGTGTGCCAGGCTCCATACAAAAATTTTCAAACCCCTTTGTCAAACAAGACATCAGATGGTCTTGTAACCTCTGGTGTTCTGTCTACTCCATATGGGATACAGGCGTGACGTTATGTATGTATGTATGTAAAGTATATTTGAGTCTGAAAAGAATATCAAACAATATTTTGGAAAAATAAACAGTATTCAATTTATTTAATGTTTGAAATACGTATTTTTAGATCTTCGTGCACAAATTATTAATTAAACCTAGCATATACAGTATTTAGCTTCTTATTCTATGCTTTTTTTAACTAAAGATGTAATTGTAAAATTTACTTCTTATTTCAAACTGTAATCGTTGAATTGTGCTACGGAAGGTCGGGGTCTCCTTATACAGGCTCTGCGAGCTTAAAAGGAGGCTCTTGACCTAAATGTTCAAATGTACTTTTTGATGATAATAATAAAATAAATAAAAATAAAATCCCCAGACAATCACACCAACTTCATGACCCCAAAGTAAGCATAGCTTGTGTTATGGGATACCATGTAGCGAACTAGGGGGGAATCTAGAATATAAATACATAAATATTAAGTAGATAAACACCCAGACACGGAACATTTTTTTTCTTGTTACGTGCGGGAATCGAACCCGCCACCACTGGCGTCTGAGGCAGATAGGTCTACCCCATTGACAAAGTGGTTGTCAATGGTTGGATGATGATGATGATTAGGCTGAATTATTATTATTATGCTGAAAACAGTATTTTGTATACTTTCTTTTTGTTCAACAGTAAACAGTAGGTATAATGTAGTGAAAAATAGTATTATACTGTTAAAAACAGTATGTTTGGCTACCCTACCCAAAGTAAGCTTTTGTTATGGAGATCACACAGTGGAAACAGGGTATCCCAGGCCTAGAACAGTTTGTTTCCTGGCTTGACTCGGACTCGAACCCAGGAGTCTTTGTAGACTCGGCTAAGAATAGCCCTACCTCCCCTGGACAAGGCGACTAATCTGACTTGACCCCCGCTTGATGGTAGGATGCCGTCAGTGATCACCTTTCATGTAGAATCTGCCGCCAAATGTTAGCGCACTGGCGATGATGTGTTCCGCCAATCTTAATATATAAAACTCTTCCGTTACTGACTGAGTGACTGACAGACAACGCACAGCCAAAACTACTGGCCGTAGACAGCTGAAATTTGGCACATAAAAACCTTATAGGTTGTGGGAGACCGTAGACAGCTGAAATTTCGCACATAAAAACCTTATAGGTTGTGGGGCACTAAGGAAGGAATTCCCGAAATTCCCACGGGAACAGGAATTATTGGACTTTGTAGTTTATATGAAAAACCTTATTACTTGAGTGCACGGATATGATACTTGGCATAAAGGTTCTTCAAAACATGACTGGTTGTGTTATGAAAGGAATTACCGAAATTTCCACGGGAACGGGAAATACAGGATTTTTTAGTTTATGCGCATACGAAGTCGCGGGAATGCGCTCATATTTTATAAAAGGTAAGTTCTTTTCTAAACCCTCGCGGGCTCATCTTTGAACTCACCTAACCTAACCAGCACGTGAGATTGAAGTCAAACGCAGGCTCAAAACTCTCGTGAGACGGCTCGCGTCAGGTTGACAGTTACAAAGTTATCAATAATCACCGCCATCTTTCCCACGTTTCTCGTCTATGAGCCTAGCGTCCAGGATAAACACAATTCGTTGTTTTAAGTTTTAGGTCTTGCAGAATGTTTGATGAAAGAAGTTAGGTAGAACAAGCTACCTTATAAACGCGATGCGCGTCCAGCAGGCGATCAATCCTGGAGTAGACGCTGTTCATGTAGGCCACGGTCTGCATGACGTCATCGCGGCTCACGGCCTCCGTCAGCTGCATGCCGCAGAACATTATCGTCACGCTCTCGAACGCCTGCAAAGTTAGGTGTCCGATGTACAGACTGCAACAGAATTATGTATATCACCTTGGACGATCGCGCGTATGCATACTATGTGTGTGCGGGAGACTGGGTGGTATACATAATTCTGCTGCAGTCTAAGGGCTTGAGGAAGACAATAAACGATCGTTTTTGATTAGATGTCGTTAAGAATATATATATTGACGGTGCAGCAGAGTAACATTTATCTACATAATTTGAATATGCTATTACTTTTTCATTAATTATTTTGTAGATAAAATGTAGACACTGCCCTAATACTGATCGTCGGATCTTCAAACAATTTATCAAATTAAATACATGCATGGCTAAATGCAAATAGGACGCATGATTAGAGTTTACGAATATGAAGATTTAACAAGTTTTTTTTATTTAGACGCGCTGAATTCGGTTGAAAAGATTTTTATTCAAGACTTTACATCCTTTTAAATAAACAGTCTTTTGCCTTATGTCAGCTATTGTCTCGATGCCGAAATGTGATAATAAATAGAGCTATATGCCGTTTGCCAAGTTAGTTTAACCTTTTCCTAAAAACTGACCTGGCAGGCAGCCATCGGATCTTTGCCTGCTCGCAAATGGTCCACCACGCCCTTGGGTATCATCGAGTACAGAAGTTGATCTCCCCTTTTCTTCCACTGGTCCAAGAGCCTGCAAGACTTCTCCAGTGAAAGAGATCGGTTCTCTGCTTTTTCGAAGAGTAGTTCAAGTCTGGAGAGATGCTGCCAGCCTTGCAGGAGCATCTCCTTCGATAGTCCATGTCCGTTGAGGTCAGCCAGGTATAGGTCTGCTTGACGCAGCTCCTCAAGATCGTTGAATCTGAAAAATGAAAGTTAAACTCATAGTAAACTATTGATCTAAACCTGTTGCAATGTTAATGATATGTTTCCAAATCTTGAGCGGCTTTATGGGAAAACATTGGCAATATTTGATGAACATTTAGATTTTTAGACTTGTCTTAATTGTTGATAAGGTCTACCGACTTTTAATTGTTTATAAAGACTCGTGATAATCTTCGAGTTAATCTCTGTCTCTTACGTTATTTTTTCTATGTATCAGCATCGCCTTAGAATTCGTAATAGGATCTACATAAATAATGGAGTTGCTATATTATAATATTTACTTTAATTGCTACTGAGGCAAACTTAAAATTACAAAGCTGAGTATTTTTATCTTAGTCAAAATAGCGTGTGTAAAATATATGTAAATAAGTCTCATTAAAACACTTCTTACATAGGACTACACAAGAATATGAGTGAATCAATTTCTTGCAGCAGGTGTATGGGTCCTTTGAGCAAGATGGCCTTGGAGCCCTGCGACCCGCGCCGCGAGTCGCCGCCGGCGCAGCGCGCGCGCCACCGGAGCAGCTCCAACTCGAATAGCATCGTTTGCATGCACACCACCTGTCAAAATTATCAAATTAATAATCATTGGACATACCTATGTATACAGGGTTTATATGTAGTCACCAGCCAATTTATTTTTACACAATACGTATCATTTATAGAAACTATTTTTGAAAAAAAAATAGTATAATTTTTTTTTGACAAGGATATTAATATATCCGCTAACATATTAAGCAAAGCTTGGTCACTCTAAATTACCATTAAATAAAGACAACTACGCGCTACTACAAAACATCTTGTAGTACTACGTCGTAGTATTATCAAAGAAATGCCGCGTCGTAGTAGCTATGTTCATCAACAGCGACTATTTTTTGAAAAGTTTGTGGTTCCATATTTCTACTTTTTTGTAGGTACTGAGCGACGCTTAAATAAATATGCAGGTATGTTTATATCGTATCAAAGAAACTAACATTTAAATTTGGCTGGTGACGAAAAATCAACCCTGTATATACATTGTCGTCTAGCCCTAAAGTAAGAATGTATTGCTACCTACTAGCTAGACAAAGGATTCACGTAAACTTTTTAGCAATAGTAAACATGGTAACAAAATGTAGAGTTACATCAATACTTTAAGTTTTTTATTTATTTAACACTGTGACAGAATGATTAGTCTGATTCTTGTACTCACTACTAACCTATTTTATAATAATGTTTTTTTAGTTTTTTTTTGCATTTAAAATGCTCAATTATTCTTGAATAAATGAAAAATGTGATAAATAAAAATTACCAGACCAGGATTCGAACCTGGGACCTCTCGTTTGCCGGACGAGTGCTCTTCCAACTTTTTATTTATCACATTTTTCATTTATCTATTTTAGTTAATTTTAGGGTATAGTTCAAAATAGTTATTTTAGTTTTTATTTTACCGAGTTATTGTTATTTTGGGTAAGGTAAAAACTAAAAAGCACTGAAATCGCAAAGCAGTACAGACATTGATATTTAACTTTGCCGCCTCAAATATTTACACACTTACTTTATCCCAAGTGAAAGAAACTTTCGGTTTTCGCAACCGAAGGATATCCGAAACGGGACATTTGTTGAGTCTCTTGTATGGACCTCCCCACGCCGCTACAATCTGGAACATTGGATAAGAGTTATCAAATACTTGACCAGGATCAAATCGGGAAAGAAGAGGTCAAATCGAGGACAAGGCACTCACTCTAGATCGAATTGCGTATAAATGACTTATACTTAAGCAAAACAGTGGTTAAACTCTGCGAAGGATGTTTCTTAACTCTCACGTTGAATGGCGTGATAGAGTAGGTAAGCTAAAATTCCGCACGCAGGCAAGACATAGCCTGGATTATGTGACAGGGACAGCGATTTACACAGAAAAGCTGCATGAAACAGCCATTAATTAAGAGTTATTCATACTTATTCAATGTGTTTAATAGGTTGCTAAATGTAGACCCAACCTCGAAGTGCCTAACGCGTATTTTTTAACTAGTGGTGGTTCAATTAAACCAACTGGGATGTACAAAACGCAAGTCGGAGTGGAGGTGTGTTAGTCCGTATGATAGGGTTTTCTATATTATCAGACATAGTGCATGAAAAGCTACCTTGTCCCCAGCTTTAATGATCTTCATCTTCCTGTCCAGCATGACTCCGAAGGGGAAGAGCTGCAGCAGCACGGCGGCCGGCACCGCGGGCAGCGGGCACGGCACCGACTTGCGCAGCATCAGCGAGTTCACCTGCAACGTTCACCGATGAAAATTATCATGGATTTGATAAGCTGTGATTCTAAATAAATGGTTATGAATTATTCTTTGTCCCACATAAAAAAATTGACGTCCCATGCCGTTATTTTGATTGAAACTGGTTTATAATTTTGATTGATTATTCATTAGTGAAGCTACTCAAGCTTATTTCTATGTAAATTTTTGTTGTAAATATTTTATAATTAATAATAAATTGAAAGAGACTTTCTTTCTAGTGCCTATCACTGTGATCGCCGTGAGCTTGCAACGGCGCCATAATATTGAGAACTCAAAATAAATAAAAATAACGGTACATATCCCGTTTCTAAAGAATTATCTTTTGTAGAGTCTCCTTAGATCGGACTTTCTGGAGTTATGAGTATGTTACAGTTTTTTCTCTTATTGTTTATTTTGAACTTGAGGTTGAATTATAGATATGTCTTTATAAAATTCCATCGCCTTCTCTCTTTCTGCAATGCCCATCAAAATAATCACGAATAAATTTTAACTATCGTTAGTAATTATCTTTGAGAGTTTTTCAAGTGATTACGAGTAGGTATAACAAGCTTTGACCAATTACCAACTTCGCTCGCGAAGTTGTATTCAGAGAACATTATTAATTAAATTATATTGTTGTTTTTTTAGGAAGAGTGTCAAAGCAAAAAAGTTTTGCCTTCTCTATGGCAACATTGTTTAATTAGATCTATAAACTGTTAACTTCAAGAAACAAATCCGTTGGTAAAAAAATGTAATCCCGGTACCTATCGCCTCAAAAATATCAATAGAAAAATTACACAATATTTTCAAACTAATATTGTTTTAAGTTTTAACACGATAGTAAAAGACATTTTTAATTGTATCTACTTTTTCACCTCATTTTAACTCTATGCTTCTGAAAAAAGTTAACATTGATTTAGACAAAGATTCACGCCTGTATCCCCTTGGGGTAGGCAGAAGTCAGAACACTAGAGGCTATAAAATTCAAAATTCAAAAAGTTTTATTCATTTTAGGAATTTCACAAAACACTTGATGAAGTCAGTCATTACATACTTCGGCTTTAACTAGTTGTTGATAGTTGTTAAATAAGATATTACAAAAGACAAAAAAAGCCTGCGGAAAAAAAACTCTTGGCACTCTTTTTCAGTCAGAATCATCAAATTAATACAAATAGGTACAGTACAAATTGACCGTGACATGAAAAAAACAAACACAAGACAGCTAATTGTGAGAGCCAATGTCATGCCACAACCAAATTGCTTACATAGCAGGTGCAATGAGCTATGGATGCACAATACGAACATGACAAACTGGGACCAGAGTATTGAAGAATGAAGAATGGAATAAAATGGTCATAGTATCATTAGCAAAACGACCTGGCACCGCTTGTAGCACCCGTTCACGAGTATAACGCAAGCACCAGCCATCACCCTCCTCAACCATATTTTAGGGAAGAGGGTGACCCCGATACCCAGCGCTACCACTAGCCATGCCATCTGATGTCACATTTGACAATTTGGAGATATTATAATGATAGAGAGAGGTTATTGCAGAGGGGGGTTAGCTTATTGCCCGCAAAAACGCCAATAAAACTTCTGTCCCTTAACTGACTTTTACAGTAGGTACCTATGCCCGGGAAGAGAAGCAGCTTTTTTAAACCACATTTTTGAGAACTCAAAATAAATAAAAAACATGGTAAATATCCCGTTTCTTATCTTACTTTAAATGCTAATAACCATGTCAGCTTAATAAAAATTTTTTTTATAAGTTGCATTCCACATGAATGTGTATATTAAAAAATAGACCAATAACGGTCATAGGTGTGGTTGTGACCCTTGAGGGACCAGATGGAATATGAGTGGGAGATGTCATCAGACTTATAAACTTAACACTAGTTTTAAATATTTTGGCAATCTCAGCCCTTCAAAGCAACAGACATAAAAGTCCGAGAAAGCACAAAATTATGAAATAGTAAAGTAAAGTGAGCATACATTTTGATACTTTATTTTACACCATATAAAAAGAAAACAAGAAACTCTAATATATTATTTGGTTTTCATATTTAATTCTAGTTATTTCTGTGTGTTTCGTATTATTGATTTATTTAACGAATATAGGTACATGTTAAAAACATAGGTAGGTACCTATATAAAGTCAAATAAGTACAAAGGTACAGCTGAAATAATGAAATATGAGAAATTGCGCGTTTTTGTGTTTTGAAAATGTCTATATTATGTAAAACGAAATTATGTCTTGGATAGGCGAAAAGGGACGAAATGATAAATCGCAACCAATTGTGCAAAATGACGCCGAGTTTTTCATCACACTTTATTATTGCTGCTTCCTCGCCACGGTATTTTTCATACTTTTATAAAATAACGGTAGCCTTTTCTTGCATCAACCAGATAAATGAAAACACACTTTTATACTTTAACTTGAAGAAAATTTGTCGGGTTTTATATTTTTTGATGATAATATTCGATGCGAATTAAAAAATCACTTAACTAAGTACTATAAAATAAAGTAATTTCTGCTAGGTAGTACCAGTTTTTAAACGTTGCTTTGAAATAAATAAGGATTTTTAAAATAAATAAAGTTATTTAATAACGAACTTTAAATTCACAAACTATAATTGTGACAAAAATTAAGACTTTATCTTTCACATTATTAAAGAGCTTTGAGAAAATCGCAATGTTTTTATGTGTTTTTGTCTCTACGGATAAAAATAAAGCCTTCGCAATAAGAGGATAATGCTATTAAATTATTTTCTTTGACAACAAAACGTCATATTTTACGACAAAAAGTATCTTAGGTTGAGACGTAAAAAAGCTTTTTACTGCTTAATGTTTTTCTACGTATCAACCTAAAAAAGAAAAATCTAGATTCATGTGATAACGCTGAAGTTTGTTCTGTACGTAAATGATAAACAATTCTCGTCTATACCTTTATTTTGTACTGTAAGTTTTACTTCATGTGCCTGATTCACTTTCAACAAAAAGATACCCAAAAGGTTTTGAATGCCTTGCAAGCATTGACATAAATGCGCATAAACGGAATCTTCTGATTACGTTTACTTAGAATTTTGAGTTTTCAGAACTAACTAATTAAAATTGGTTTTAACTTGATACCGTCGCGCATTTCTAGGACAAAGGATATTGAAAGACGGACGGATATAAATAAATAAATAAAATAAAATCCCCAGACAATCACACCAACTACATGGCGACAAAGTAAGCATAGCTTGTGTTATGAGATACCATGTAGTGAACTAGGGGGAAACCTAGAATATAAATAGATAAACAGCCAGACACGGAACATTTTTTTTTGTTGTTCCGTGCGGCAGTCGAAACCGCAACCACTGGCGTCTGAGGCAAACAGGTTTACCTCATCGCCAAAGTGGACATACAGTCATACAGACGGAGAAAAAAAATGTCCTAAAAGGGATCAGCTTTCATTTTAAGGTAACCCTAAATAAATTCGATGGCCAACGGCCAAGACCTGATAGCTTACTTGGTGGGGTACCCGCCCGAAATGCGTGAGTTGTGGGTTCGAGTCCCAGCCGCGATCGATTTTGTATTTTTGTCTGCATAACTTTATTGTTTGCTTCGGATGATTTGATAACTACACGATTGACCCTCTCGCAGACTAATATGGATGTGTTGATCTTAGGTAACAATAGCCCATTACAAACACGTTGTCGACTTCAAACACTCCTTTTGAAGTCAACCACTTTCGTTTAAGGCATGCAATGGCCCACTGAGACGTAACTTATAACGTTTTAACTATATTACTGGCAATGATAAGATATACAGGGTGACTGGTGGATCAATTATGAAATTCGAGGACGTTATAGTTTGAGATCATACATGAAGAGAAAAAATATAATAAAAAATAAATATTAATTATTTACCGAGTAAACTTAACCGAAAGTTAAAGAATTGATTACGCTACGCATGGTTACACTAGATAGATCTGCGTGCCAGGTCACATGCCGAGATAAAGTAAATAGTAACAAAACTTTATTTATTTATTTATATTTATAATTATGATCAGAATCGAGTACAGAGTGCTCTTCTTCAATATCTAAAATTTGTCACCAGTCACCCTGTACGGCCAACAGCCACTCCTAATTTCCAAGAAATCGAGTTACCATTATAGAAGTAATTTTTTTGCTTTCACGAAAGATAAACTTAACTTTATATAGAAACCAAATAACTAACATGCTTCATACATTATTGATAAACTACTTAAATCAGTTCAAAGTTGAAAGTTTGCAGTTTCAGAACTTCATTCTTGATTTGCCAAAAACACGTATTTGAAAAAAATTTTGAATCGGCTCGTGTCTAAAATCTTTAACTATAGATAAGTATGTATAATAAAATCACCAAACATAATAAATAAAAGTATGTTTTTAATGTTATTAAAGAAATTGATGAACTCGATAAAAAAAGAAAATTTATAAGCGTGGGTACTTCTCGCAGACAAAGGGTGAAAAGTCCGACCTCGTTTTATCATACTTACTGTAATACTTATCCAACCTCCCACTCAGAGAAAGGAAACTCTTAGGGAAAAGCTGGTAAAATATGGTTTAATGAAAACTGAAACTTATTTCGTTATATAGAATCGGTTATGAATGTCATAAATATTTTTCAACACACTTGCTCGTAAAGTGAGCGTTATTCTATTGAATTTAGAAGTATAAACTGGGCTATAAGTCACGCGTGCATAATATATTATACCCTAGTGCATAATATAATGAATCCTACAAAGTTGAATTGTACCTTTGTGCAAATTACATGCGAGTAAACAGAGCATATTTTATTGGTCCGGGTTATACATTAAATATTTTCAGAAACAACAAAGAGGTTTTATACCACTTCAAATCCATATACATTTTTAAATGTTTGCGCCTTATATTAGTAAAACAAATTTGTATATCAAACAAATTATTTACTATTCACAATAATTTGTTATAAAATATTAAAATATTTGCATTTACCACTCCAAATTAAACATTTTCACTTAAAATAGGCTGTATATGCTATACAGACATTGACACATTTGGCGGAAAATATAAACTTAGTAACTGAAGCATAGGTATATCTATTTGTAAACATGATAAGTAGACATAAAAGTTTATTGTAATTATTCCACTTATTCTTGTTTTGTTGGTTTTATATAAATTGCAGTTGCTCAAACCGCTAACAAGATAAACAAGTGGAACCTTGGGTTTTGTAACAAGAAGAGATTTCTCTGCGAAACAATTTGTATTCAAATTTAGGAGGAAAGTAATTTTGTAAAGTACCCAGAACTGCTATCTCCTTTATTATTGCTCGTACGATATTAACAAGCTCTAATAATTATAGAGTGTAGACTGGAACTTTTGGTTTGTTAATATCTTTATTCTATAAGATCATATACGATACACTATAAAATAATAACTCTTAAACTAATATGAAATGTGTCCACTAAGAAGGAGAGTGAGATATTTGTATGAAAGAAAATTTCCATCCTTCCATGCTGGACTGGGAGTGAAAGAAAAACTTATAATGTACCAGCTGCTTCTCTTCCCGGGCATACTGTAATAGTAAGTTAAGGGACTGAGGTTTTATTGGAGGCATTTTGTGGGCGATAGGCTGACCCCCTGTCACTGCAATAGTCCATCATTATAATACCTCAAAATTTGTCAAACGTGACATCAGATGGTTATAACCTCTGCTCTTCTGCCTACCTAAGGGATACAGGCGTGAAGTTTGTATGTATGTATGTAAGAAAATATATTATTATTGTTAAATGTCCAGTTAAAATATCAAGGATGAATCTAAAATAAACATAAACCAATTTATTTGCGAGAATCATTTTCAGAATCTCCGCGTTTAAAGAGGTTCGTTAGGGATGGAAAAAACTTAAAAGAGATATTCCAAAACATCATTTGAAAAAAAATTACAGTTATTATAAAATATAGATGATAATTCCATGGAATACACACTACATATTGAAAACATACATTGAAATAACATACGCAAGATAAACGCATTTAAAATAGGTACGTCAAACAGCATGCTACAGACTTACGTAGTCGCTGTTGTCGAACTCCAGTCGTAGCACCGCCACGTAGTAGCTTCCCTCCATGTTTTCCTTGACCACTGACACTTTCAACTTCAGAGAGAAAATCTCTTCGGCAATCTCGTGCAGTTGCCCTTTAAATATGAATTAATAAATTAATTATTAGATTTTCATTGCTCTTTAGTCATCATTAAAAAACTCTCAGGTTTTAAGGTTTCTACTCGTGGCAGGCTAAAAGTGTAAATTAGTTAGGTTAATAATAAATAATAAATAAATAATTCAAATTTACACATCAAGTATACGGCCCTAACTAAGGTAAACAAAATTAACTGTTATTTTGACCACACCATTGAAGGTTGCTATTAACGACCTATTAAAACCTGTCTCTTTTGGCGACCTCTTTTTTAAATCTTTCATATTGGACTTAATTAAGGTTGCATCAAACTCCTTACTTAAAAATCTATTAGGTATTTTTGTTAGTTTGCAAACAGAAAAATAATAAATGGTCAGCGAACGCAGTAATTTGGCCGTGAGTGGGTTGCGCTCAAAAATGACACATTTTCTATACTGTCGCAAAACATTATAAAGTAGATTTATCTTGTTGCTATCACATAATAACTGTAAAGTGTATGTCTGTTTACTAAACTAACCTTTAATATAACTATTTTTAATATTGTTTTGTTTTTATGGTATAAATATCGCATTTAAATAAGGACGGTAATAGAATCAAAATTTCTAAACTTAGTTCTAATTACGACCTATGTCGTTGTTATTTAGGTGATATTTAGGTATGTTAGGGTAATTTTTGGGATTGAAAATTTTTGGTATTGAAAGACTAGAATTACAGCTTTGGCTTGACTTACATGGGTTTTCATTATAAACTGTGAGAAACAATGTATCGTTACTGTGACTTTAAGTCAGCAGATTTATTCCTATTCAGAGTCTAGAGTACTCCAAGGGGGTGCTAAGAATCTCCGGGTTCGACCAGGCTGTCAAAAACAAACCTTGGCAACATACAACGTACAGATACTGCGGACCAACGAGAAGCTTTTTAAACTCTAGTAAGTGTTCAGAGAAAGTGTTGGATGGACATTCTGGGGTTAACTGAAGATCGTAGAAAGGGAGAGGAATCGATAATCCTGAGATCCGGCAGTCGCCACTACTTTCGGGAGCGCGACCAATTGTCCTAAGGTGGTGTCGAGTTCCTAGTCCACAAAGCCCTTGTGAACAGCGTTACAAAAATCGAGAGACTATCAAATAGGGTAGCGTACCTGATACTCAGAAACCAAACGGTATTCCTCCTCATCATCGGATACATTGCGATGATGAGGTGAAGACTATGTATGAGGACATCTCCAAAGCCATAAATGAAAATGAAAAAAAAAAATAGCTCAGTGACTCATTTTAACAAATAACAAAAACAATTACTTTCCCTACACTTTATTTTATTAACTCTTTCTTTAAGAAACTGGAACATCGTAAATAGACTTGGATAAGCCCGGATAAGAAGGTCACACCAAAAACGACATAAACTTTATCGTGTCAATGAAAAGACAGATCTTCAATTATGTCTCTGTGATCAACGCCGTGAAAATTGGAAGCGATCACCGTATGGTAAGAGGCACATTGAATGTTAATCCCCAATTTTCAAGAGTGATTATGACCGTCTCGCGCGCAGGTTTGATAATTTCCAGCCTCCCAAACTAGCTGGTTTCCGAAAAGGCTACAGCACCGTAGACCATACCCTGCGACAGATTATAGAGAAGACCGAAGAGTATAACCAGTCAGTATGATTGGCATTCGTTGCCTATGAGAAAGCCTTTGATTTGATCGAGACCTGGGCTGTAATCCAGTCTTTGCAGCGGTACTAAAATGACGATCGATTTTATTATTATTATAAGATGTTATAAGATGTCTTCTAGCTTCTGGATTGGGACGGACTCGGCATCAACATCCATGGTGAGTATATCACTCACCTTCGATTCGCGGACGACATCGTAGTCATGGCTGAGACCCTACAAGACTTGAGTAAAATGCTCAATGACCTTAGTGGATGCTCACAGTGGTTCTTAAAATGAAAATGGACGACACGAAAATTATGTCCACGTTGCTCCTGTGGTTGCAGGAGGCTCTACGCTCGAAGTTGTAGACGATTATGTATACTTTGGATAAAAAACTCGGCTGGGCAGCGTTCGGAAATCTCCATAAAGTCTTCACGTCCCAATTACCACACTGTCTGAAGACAAAGGTTTTTGACCCATGTGTGTTGCCAGCGACGACGTATAATACTGAGACTTTGGCGCTAACTATGGGACGAATAAACAAGCTTAAAATCGCTCAATGCGCGGAGTCCCCTTGTGGGATTGAATCAGAAATGAGGAGATTCGCAGGTGAACCAAAGTCACCGACGTTGCTAGAAGAGTTGCAAGGCTGACGTGGCAAAGGGCAGGTCACTTAGATCGCAGAACAGATGGCGATTGGGGCAGTAAGTTTCTTGAGTGGCGTTTACGTACTAGGAGATGCAGTGTGGGTAGGCCACCCAGAAGGCGGACCGACGATTTGCTCAAAGTCGTCGATAAACGCTAGATGAGGGCAGCGCGAGACCGATTTGTATGTAGAACCTTGGGGGAGGTCTATGTCCAGTAGTGGACGTCTCCTGGCTGAATTATGGTAGCAAAAGGGGCTATTTCTTAAGGGTCGGTAAAAGAAGCACAAAAATCAGTAATAGAACATATCCACACCCATAGGTCAGTAATGGAAACAACTGCTCTTTTAAATAAAAATATTAATACAAAAATATTGTGTGATAGAATACTAAATTTAAGTACTGAATTTCACTATGATTAATAAAAAAATACGAAACCTTTGCTAACAGAACAGCATATACCTATTTATTTCAATTGAATTTGAAGACTGCTTAAACTGTCGGTAATAGGAGCATTTACCTTATCTAAGTGAATTTAGAAAACTCTAAATTCAGTAAACTCTGTGTGAGTTACTCATTCAGCCTTCAGTATTTTTCTTACTGTCTATCTGATATACTGGTGATTAACTTACCACAGCTACTTATCAATACTTAAAACGCTTTCAAACTGATCTTTAGGTCTTTATCATTAGAACCCTTTTTAAGGAGCCCACTACAGCGCCATGGGTATTACAAGGCCGTAAACTAATATGCTAGCCCAGTGCTGCATTTAGTGCTGTATTTATAGATTATTCAGAGCGCTGCAATAGCTTCTGATAAAGCCTAACAACAGAACATTATTACAGTAATCGGAATCAACTGCTTTACGTGCCAATCGAAGCACAGAAGTCGGGATAAATCATCAAAGAAGTCATCCATTCTTGTACTGACCCCGGGTGTTTAACCTGCTTGAAAAGACATGAAACACCTCCCTGCATTACGCTTTCCACATTTATAACGCGGCTACTATAAAAAGCTGTGGTGTTACATACCCATTAAGTAATGCGTGAAACCCATCCTAGTGCTGCTATAAACCAGCTCTGCGCCGTGACGATGCGCACGAGTGAGCTGCATGCTCGGCGAGCGCATGCGCGGGAACGTAAAGCGCATGCGCTGGTGGATGTTGTCCACGGACTGCAGGAACGTGCAGAAGTAGCGCCCCGTCGCGCGGATCATGGTGTCGTATCTAAAGTTACATTCACTTACTTATTTTTAGGAAAATGGAATGACTGATATTTGGTCTCTGTACTATATTACATTATTAGGAGAATGAAGTCCAGTCTTAAGTTTCTTTAGTCTTTGTTATTTTCAGTCATCATGGATTCATAGTTCCACCGATTTTATCAAATTTCCGGCTTAGCTTTCAATTTAGTTAAACTATAGATAATAAATTTGGGGATTTATTTTGATGGATTGGATATTCCTATACTTCCAAAGACAGAGGAACCCCAAATTATTAAACCTTACCCTTACCAATTTCACATTCCGAGTCAACAATAATCCTCAAGTATTAGGTTCAGTTTTAATTTCAGAATTTTAAATCATTCTTTCTTTTTTAAGTATGACTGGTTAATTTAGGGAACTAAATTGCTGCTCTGCAGCTGTTCTGCAGCTGCTCTGCAGTGCGGTCACAGAACTTTATCGAATCGTTTGTTAACGAATGTTCGTATAGTATGGAGATGGTTTTTAAGAAAAAATTGAAATCTATCCATTGCCGCACGGCCAGTTTAAATAAATGTGTGCCTTGTTAATTTTGAATGTTTGTAAACATGTTGTACTCATAAATATCTGTAAAATAAAAAATTACAATGTTACTCAAAACTTGCAACCGACTCCATACTATACGAGCATTCGTAAACATTCGTTAATATACGATTCGATAAAGTTCTGTGATCGCACTGCTGAACTACCACCTACGATAACTATAAAACCTTATTGTTTCAGGATTAAATAAAAACTAAAATAAAAACACTGCCTTTCCTAATACAATAAAAACAACATGATAGAAGTTGAATCCCTCGGATTTCCGCTCCAAGAATTCTCTGAGTGATGTCTTGAAATATCGTGGTTGGTCGGGCGGATGATTTCGTCGAAATTACTAAAGTTTTCTGTGAGTTTGATACACGTTACTGGTCTTCTGAATGTTTGTTTTTATGTATTTGTGATATTAGTCGGCAAAGAGATTTATTAAGTTACGATTGACATGACCATTGTGTGAATTTTGTTATTTGTATAAAAAATAGTAATTTATTTAGTAGCATATTTTAATAATACAATGGTCATTTTACACCAATTTTATAAACCTATTAATAATAAAATTGGTCATATAAAATCAATTATTTATATTTTGTGTACGTTATTATTTCTACATATATCTCTACATAAGGGAACGTCTTTTACAGATCAGATTTTGTTATGGTTTGCAGAAGTACAATAGTAGTTTTTGGAGCCCACATGGGCTATAAAATTACGATATTATGGGCAAGTTGTCAAATACCTAGTTATCAAAACATAATGTCCGTAAGGATTGAGGAGCCACATCTGGTTTTTAAATTCTAAATTCACCATTATTTAGCAGCAAAATAGCTTATTTTGCAGCACAAATTCTGGATTTAGCAGCAAAATATATCACTACTTTTATGAATCAAAAGGTGGCTCCTCAATCTAAACATCTGTATTTAGGAACCACCTGGAACTCGGTAAGTAATAAATGAATTCTTTTGAAAATTTGGCAGCATTTAGCAGCAATTGTATAGAGAACCTGCTAAAAATTCTATAGCACTAAAATTTAAGTAAATACAATACTTTTAATGTGGCTCCTCAATCCATACTCAAGAGGATTTTTTAGGATTTAAGCGATTAATTAAAATATTCGATATGATGATCATTTAGCAGGTGCTGTGTTTGATTTTGTAGTAGAGAAATAAAGTAGAAAAATAGCACCAACATTGTACATGAACGCATTCTTTATGGCTCCTCAATCCTGACGTTCTACTTTTATATGATCTAATTCAATATACAAATATTTCATAAGGAGTGTAGAGGTGCACTAAGGATTCCCGAAATTCCCACGGGAAAGGGAAGTATGAGACTTTTTAGTTTGTATGAAAAAGGTTTTTCAATGAGTGTCTGGTTGCACTATAGAAGAAATATCTGGTTTTTTTTACAGGAAGTGTAGTCACGGGCAAAAACTCTTCAAATAAATAAAAAACGTACCCTAAGAGTAGATTATGCATTGTTCTGTGTAGGTAAGATACATACTTATATATGGGTATTAATTTCCTCTCCCAAATTGTGGTCACTCTTCACAGCAAATTCATAGGGAAATAGTGAAGTGTTTTTTTTTTCAGAATCCAGAATATGTACACTGCTGAATTGTACAGCATCATTTAGCAGAAATTTCTGCTAAATATTAGTGTCTTTCACTTTTGATTCCGTTGAGATCGTAGAACGTCTGGATTGAGGAGCCACAAAGAATACGTTCATGTAAAAATTTGGTGCTATTTTTCTACTTTATTCCTCTACTGCAAAATCAAATACAACACCTGCTAAATGATCATTATATCTCATTACACCTCTTGAGTATGGATCGAGGAGCCACATTAAAAGTATTGTATCCTCTTTAATTTCAGTGCTATAGAAGCCAAATTTTTAGCAGGCAACTTTCAAAAGAATTCATCTATAACTTACCGAGTTCCAGGTGGCTCCTCAATTCAGATGTTTAGATTGAGGAGACACCTTTAAATTCATATAACTAGTGATATATTTTGCTTCTAAATAATGGTGAAATAAGAATATAAAAACCAGATGTGGCTCCTCAATCCTTACGGACATAAAACTTAAGTGACCCTATTCTCGTTAGTAAATGAAGTAAACAAAACTTTGGACCTAAGAGAACAAGTAAGTATAATACTTAAAAGACTCACCCGTAATTGGTAAAGAATTTGACAAAACATCTTCCAAAGAAGTGCATCGCTTTCTCTGGAGTGCCAAATTTTTCCTTCATACTGTTAATTTTATCATTGCTGACTACTGTTAGACTGTTGACTCGAGACCTCGCCTGAGCTAATGAACCCCGACGTTTGTACACATCTATAGCTAGAGTACAACTTTTTTTGCGATCTTTTGATACTTTGATTATTGATTTGCACTCTTGATTACGAGTATCATCTTTCTTTTCATCTTCTTTCTTTTGATCATCTTTCTTTGTCTCTTCTTTCTTCTCTACTTGCTCAACCTCTACTTTGTCATCTTGATCATTAGATTCGATACCTTTATTTTCTTCTATAGGCTTATACTCTTCTAATTTAACACCTAAGCTCATCCTGTTATAAGATTTAGATTTTGTAAGTATCTGTTCATCAATTTGGCGATCATGGTCATGTCTTATCTCTTCCGCGGAGTTGTAAGATTCTATTTCTTTCTTTGTTGCCGCGGTGAGGGCATTGGTTGCTGTGAATGGACATTTGAACATAGTTCTTGCATCTGTGTTGACGGAGGAACTTCGCCAGCTGGGCTTGGACTTCAGTGATGGTTTCCTGGGGCTTGGACTTGCAGGCCTAGACGTCACAGGACTGTTTGGATCTTGCCCAATTATTTGCGCAAGAGCACATGCCAGCCTCAGCATCAACGCATCAGGATATTGCTGTCAAAATATTAAAAGGTTTTTATTCGGTAGTTTCTAGAAAAAGCTATTCTATATTTATTTAATAACATACTTGTGTGGCACTGAAGACTGTATTTCTTCCACCAGCTTCCCGTAGGATTGTGTCCCATAGTTCTTCCCCGCATTCTTGCTATACAAAGTAAAGAAAAGGAATGTTATTATGGACAAAAAGGATTGTTATTATTTTTTTATAGCTTGAGGTATTGTTTTGAAAATTTCCTATTTAAAAAATGGCTGTATTATCAAGTTTTTTCGAGAATCTGATACAAAGCACTAATTCAAAAATATCTCTGAACCAATACCACAAATTGTAGCTGATCCTACATGACGGATTAAAGTGGCCCCACCGCTCGGCATTCTACATTTTACACCACCGTGTATTAGTTACAAGCAAAGTGACTAAAATCAACGATAGGTGGGTGGGTACTAGAGGGTGAACACGCTATAGTTTTTAAGGAAACTTGATGGTTGCTTGGTGGTTCGGTGGCCGGTTTATATAATTTATTTCGCAATTAGAATACATAATCTTACTAACATTATAAATGTGAAAGTTTGGATGTATGGATGTTTGTTTCTCAATCACGGCAGAACGGCTCAACGGATTTGGATTAGATTTAGATACTTTTATAGACAATAATTTAATTTAAACAGTCCGGAATAGCATATACATATATGTACTTAGGCTTTTCATCTCGATATCCCGCGGGGTTCGAAATGGCACGGGAAAACTGTATAATATAACTGAACGTATATTTTATTATGATTGAAGATGAAAACCACCGAGCTAAAATGCCGTCTTTATTATACTATTGAGATTTTGCTGACTGTACCACTTGATCGGCTTTCCTCTTAACAAAAATTCAGTTTGGCTCAGAGCAAGGATGCTCTACAATTGTATCTGATATTTTTTTCCGGCAAAGCGCACTATACCATTAGTGTTGACAAGCCAAATTGTTTGCCTGCTTGACCAATCAGCGAGCAGTGTTTTATTTTGAGATTTTCGAAAAGCGCAAGCTTTTAGCTTTTTAGCCATATGATATGAACATGATAGGAAAATAAAAAGGTTAACTTAATTAAAAAAAGTTTTAAGGTTGCGATATTATGTTAATCAATTACTATCTTAGTTAGAAAATCTTACCCTAAGATCTGTTAACTTTTCAACCGACTTCAAAAAAAGGAGAAGGTTCTCAATTCGTACCGTTTTTTTAAATGTTTGGTACCTCATTACATGTGTCTGGATGAACCGATTTTGTAGATTCTTGTTTCATATGATAAAGGATACTTCCCATATGGTCTCATATTAATTTCATCGAATTGAATACTTCATGAAGAATTTTTCAAATATTCGAAGATCGTTTACCTTGATGACCTTATACTTCAGCCAAAGTTTCGACGTGAAGTCGGTTTTTTAATGCTCTGCATTACATTACATTACAATAAACTAAAAAAATTTACCTACCTAAAGGTAAACAATAAAAAATACACGGCCAATCCTCATTCCGAGCTCATCTACAATAAAACAGTAGTTGGTCCCTCAGGATAAACCCGTATTTTTTATTTGACGATAACATTGAAAACGAATAAACTAGCTTAGTATGACATTGATGGCCTTTCAAAATAAAAATACCGGAAGTCATCGCCGCCGGAACGAATATTAGAATTATTTCATGCCAACGGATCCTAAAGGGTCTACTACCAAGGACGGGTACCCTAATTCACACCGAATTCGGCACAAAATTAATCGTAATTAAACCAGTAAAATGAAATAAACATAACTATGTGAAACTATGTGTGACGACTTCAGTTCTTTCACCCATGGGTGGGGCATAGCCTGTAATGACACATTTCGTCGTGCGGGGTAAGCCGCAAATGAAGTCGTCGTGGTGCCGTGGTTACCGTGCATATCAAACAATATCGCAGGTTAAGCGCGCTCGGTGCGGCCTGTATTAGGATGGGTGACCGCCGACCGTTCATTTCTCACGACGACTTCCGTGCTTCGGAGGGCACGTTAAGCAGTCGGTCCCGGCTGCTGTATACTTGTATACAGTAGTCGTTAGGGTTTGTCAGTAGCCATTTCGGCACCCTGAAATATCTGACATCCACCAACCAGCACAGGGCCAGCTTGGTGGATTACGGCCTAAACCTCCTCATCAACCAGAGGAGGGACTCATAACCCTGCAGTGGGCTCATTACACGGAGTTGTGATGATGATGATGAAGCCGCAAAAAACAGTATTTTGTGAAAAAAGGCAGTTAACCTGTTTCATACTTAGAAGATGAAAGAAGACCTAAATAGCCTTGCAAATCTGTTGTATCACATGGTAGCTGTAACAGGCACGTCCCTATTGCTATTTCGTTTTCGCAAATGATTATTGTTATTTGTTCTGTAGCGACACGCGTTCTTATTTAAATGCAGAAGTCATTACGAGCCCATAGCCGGCGTGCCGTGGTCCCATAACTAACGCAATTTGAGCGGACGTGTTTCAAATATGAAACTTAGTGAATAGATAGTTAAGGTATAGTTTCATTATCGAATATTGATCACATTAAGTTCGTTTTCACAATTTATGAAGAAGATGTTAATATTTTTCAATTTGTATTTAACAAATACACTTACGTCCACTACAAATATCTGAAAATCTTAGACACTTTATTATTTTCGCAACCTTTCGCTCAAACAGCTTGTCAATTAATTTCTACATAAGATTCAACATTTTGAAGCCTTTCAATTTGAGCTTGGTAGCTCAAACCAGAACCAACGTACGATATTTACTTCGCTACGTGGGCCGACGGTATTATAAAAACAGTGAAATTATTTTTTATTTGTAATTAGTAATTTATACAAAAAAATCTTTTGAAACGGATTTCATCGCGTTTTTAATTCTATTTTAACACGAGGACATTTTAGTACCTACATGAAATCGCTCCGGTACAATGATGAAGGTAAATGCGATATCTTATATGGTGGTAAAATTCGAACTACAACATTATTCTATAGTACTTAATGGGCTGGAATAAGTTACATATATGCATTAAGCCATACATGTACAATTAAATCGGTACCTAAATAAAAAAATAAAATAAAACAAGGACCTCCATTTTTATTTAATTAAGCTGTAATAACTTAACTTTAAAGCAAAACATTTCCGATCTAGGATTAGAAAAAAACAAAACGAAAATATTTCAGCTTTTAACTGTTATTGAAATTAAATTAAATACGACAAAAACGTTCTTCTTTTAAACGAAAATAAACTTACTATGATAAAATGCTGTACGCTTTCCAATAACCACCCGTACATTTTCCACAATTAGTGAACTGATGTCACTATTACAAAGTTTTAAAAAAAGAACTGCTCTCAATTCACCACAGATTTTTCGAACTTTAAAGACCTCTGTGAAGAGTTTTTATAAAAATGGCCGACCCCTGATGCGTGTTCCAACGAAGGCTTTCACGCGGGAACTGACTGTACTGAAAGCAATTATGTTATTCTGTTGCGTTAGCCTTCGAGCTGACGATCTGGTATCATAATCGTTGTTGGTTTTCGTTCGTTAATTAAGAAAATTGGTGGAAAAGTGTATTAAAAAATGAATAGGCTTTTTGTAATGAAATGTAGTTTCGGAATTTTTAGGAACAGGCAAGTGTGCCGTGGCAAAAGTGAGTTCATAAACAATCATGTCAGTGAGTCGGAATTAAGCAGAAAACAGCAGGGTTGTATACATGCAGGGTTGATTTGTAGTCACCAGCCATATTTAAATGTTAGTTTCTTTGATTGGATAAAAACGTATCTGCATATTTATTTAAGCGTCGCTCAGTACAAAAAAGGAGAAATATGGAACCACAAACTTTAAAAAAAAATAGTCGCTGTTGATGAACTACGAAGCAGAATTTTATTGATAATACTACGACATAGTACTACAAGATGTTTTGTAGCAGCGCGTAGTTGCCTTTATTTTAAATGTAATTTAGAGTGACCATGGTTTGCTTAATATGTTAGCGAATATATTTATTTCTTTGTAAAAAAAAAAACACTTTTTTTTTCAAAAATCGTTTCTACATGGTGTTCCTGTTGATTTCCCATAACTTTAAGGTTTTGTTCCTTACTAGAAAACAATACTTTTTGCCAAAGAATATGTGGTTCAAAAGTGCATAATTTCCAAGATATCATCAATCTTAATATAATGAGTTCATAAATTATCACCCTTGTAAAATCTCTTTAACATTAATTCAATCGACGCTTGTCACTGAAGCCATACAATAAACAACAAAAACATTTTAAACTTTGAGGAACGTAGCATACAATGTAAAACGCAAAGCGTTGCGAACTGTACCTGTAAAAAAGGGATAGAAAATTCCACGTTGTCATACTTCGCATTAAAGGTGTTTACATAAGATGTTTTGACTTAATCGAATTATTTTGTATGAAAAATAAAATCAAAAATAAAAATAGAAAAATTATTCACATGTTATTTGATTCTATTATTTGGTCCCATTAATACCCTAGAGTTATGAGAAATCAACAGGAACACTGATCTACTACAAATCAACCCTGTATAATAATAAATAAAATCCCCAGACACACACACCAACTACATGGCCTCAAAATAAGCGAAGCTTGTGTTATGAGATACCATGTAGCGAACTAGAGAACCTAGAATATAAATACAGAAATAGATAAGCACCCAGAACCGGAATTTTATTTTTTCTTGTTCCGGGCCGGATTCGAATCCGCAACCACTGGCGTCTGAGGCAGAGAGGTACGAGATTACTTACTTTTGCTTTTGAGACATTTTTAATTTTGCCATATAACTGAAATCCAAATAAAAAAATTGCCTTCAAAAGGCGTGAATTCAAAGGCGGGTGAAACTTAAGAACAAAGCAGTGACTAAATCGCTGCAAAATTCAATATTTTTTTGCCTTACAGTTTATGGTTCATTAAAAAGTTTTTTCCTTAAACTTTATGCTTTCTTTGACCCTCTCATCACCATCCAAACATCATATTCGATGAGTAAAAAATATTATAGCTAGTATTTAAGACGTTTAAGGCATTTCATACTTATCACCTAAGTTAAATGGTGACGCTGAGTGAGGATATGGAACGTACAAGTGATACATCCTAGAAAAGACATCGGACTTTAGATTTACCTATAGGTAATGTATACAGGGTGACTGGTGACTTTAGATATCGAGGCACTCTGTAGATACTCGATTCTGAATCATAATTATGTAATAAAAGTACATACTTAATGTTTTCAACAAAATTCGCTATAAATAAATTAAGAGTTAGGTCGACGACCGTTCGTGAAGCCCTACCTATTCTGGGTTGATGGCGCCGTGCGTACGTTCGTACCAGTAAAACCATGCGCTGCGTAATGAATTCTTTCTTTCGGTTAAGTTTACACAGTAAATAATTAACATTTATTTTATTTTTTCTCTTCATGTATGATCTCAAACTATCACATCCTCGAATTTCGAAAGTGACCCACCAGTCACCCTGTATATTTGTTTAATTTTATGTGTGACTTAATCTGCCTTTGACTTAATTGCAGAGGGGGGTAGGAAAGACCTGACTCTTCATAAATATTGCCGAAAAACATCACCACAGAGCGGTGATATTTGGCGGCCGATATTATATGAAGGGTGGTCGCTAGCCAGGCGGACTCTGAACTACCACCAAATGGGGACCACTCGGAACAGTCACCTTCTACGATATGCTTATCTAGGGTTATTATTTTATCCGTTACGATAAAGAATACCACCGATCAATTATCCATCCTAAAAACGACACATAAATTCACTCCTATTAATAAGTGGCTAAGGGTTATTAATTATTCCGTACTCGTTTCTTTACAAATATTTTTGTAATATCGTTAGCAAAGAAAGTAGCAAAAGGCAAAGTGGTCAGAAATATGGTGATGTCAGAAACCAGCGCAAACTCCAAAAGATTTATTACAGTCAAGTGTCATATCGCCAAAACAGCCCTTTTTTGTGTACATATTCTGCCTGACTTTATATGAGTTTACTTATCGGCAGGCTGACCTTAATACGGGCTGCTTACACGGTCGGTTATCGTAAAATAATACGTCATACAATCGCATGGCAAGAGCTTCTATTTTGATTTTTCCTTTGAAACACGATGTGTAATCAATGTTTATGATTATGTCAAAGGTTATGGCTTATAAAAATACAAATCTCTTATGTTTCTTCCAACATAACTAGTAGGTATATGAAATTTGAAGGAGAGTGAGAATAAAATCACGTACATAAACCAATTCTTAAACCAATTTCAGGTTACAGAGCGTATATGGGGATATCCCTATGAAATAGGTCCTGTAAAAAAAATAGGTCCTGTAAGTGAATCCCTGTTTGGTCAGATGTTTTTGTGTGGACAACACAGATATTGGACAATAAGTATACAGGGTGACTGGTGGGTCACTTTCAAAATTCCAGGACGTGATAGTTTAAGATATGATATATGAAAAGAAAAAATAATTAACAAAATTAATAAAAAATAATTAATATTATTATTAAATAGTAAACTTCTCCGAAAGTTAAAGAATTCATTACGCAACGCATGGTTACATTAGCGTAATACAATAAATACTTAGCGGGTGGTGGTGGTGTGTGTGTGTGTCGGGAACACTGCTGTGTGCGTGTTGACTGAGGCAGCGCGTCGGGAAAAGTGTAATAAGATCTCTTTATTTATTCATAGGGTTTTTTGGTGAAAAAATAAGTACTTACCTACTTTTATTACATAATTATGATCAGAATCGAGTACAGAGTGCTCTCCTTCAGTATCTAAAATTTGTCACCAGTCACCCTGTATAATAAATGTTTTTTTTTAAGTACCCATATTTTTTATTATGATCTATTATCTGGTATCCGAATCACAAGTTTTGCAAGAAAGTTAATTTAGGTTTATGAGGTGCTAATATTAGAAATACCTATGTTTTTATAAAAAGGATGAATAGTCGCTACAAATGACATCGCTTTGAATACACGAGTTTACAAAACCTGTTTAATACTATTTAATAGGTGTACAACATTGTTTATATCACAAAATTATCAAAAAGAAACAAGTCTAAACATCTACTTAGTATTTTTTGTTAGTAGATTTGGACTTGGGATTTCTATTTCTATTGTATTCTATCTGAGCGCATAAAGTTTTTTAAGTTAATAAAATTTGTGTTTTTTACAGAGAAAACAAAGTGCTGTTAAAAAAAAATCTTAATAATTTCGTACTTTCGTCTCTATTATAAATCGGCTCCATAATCCAAAATCTCCAAAATCTTTGTATACGCTTCATATTCGGCTTACGTAAATATATCCGAATTCCACACTAAACTCAAGTAGCTCCCGATTCGCCTTCGCCGGGATACTCATATTCTATCTTTACTGTACCGCGTGCTGTTTAATCCTGTGGTTCCGAGCTACCTCGGAGATCAATTCCATTTCCGACATGAAACTCACAGTAGACATCTACGTTCCACTAATAATTTAATGCTAAGCACTCCTCTCTACAAAACGCACTGTTTTAACGAATCCTTCACAGTGCGAGCAGTGACCCTGTGGAATAAGCTTCCTTACGAAGTAAAATCTGCTCCCTCATTAAACTCATTCAAATTTAAATTAAAAAAATATTACCTTTCTCTGATTGAAAATTAGAAAAAGTATTTCATTAAGTAGGTATCTTATTATTATTTATGTATGCTTATTTATTTAAATATATTTTGTTTATATTTTATTTAGTTACCTATGGGGTTGTCTGGTAGAGATCGCTCTGAAGCGATAAGGCCGCCCATTGTACCATTCTTAAGTTTGTCTTTACATTGTTTTTTTTTTCTCCTTTTGTAATGTGTGCAATAACGTGTTAATAAATAAATAAAATAAATGTAATCAACTTCCAATAATCCGTACCAATACTGGCTGATGTAGTGAGGCCGGATTTTCAGACTAAATTGGCACACTTTCTATTAGTAGTATGCCTATACAAGGCATAACTTGAAGAAGATAAGTTTCGCTTCTTAAAGAATAATAACACCAGAGCAGAGAACAAGGTATAAAATGGTTATAAGGAAATGTACGACTACTCATAACTCTATTTATGATCAATTGAATCAAGCATAACTCTCTCACGCATATCCATCTCAACCACCTACCACTGCCACTACAGTTACCAAGTTAATTTCGTGACTTTGCAAATACGTAATGCTGCATACATCCAAGGTTTTGCACCACCCTCGTGTAACAACGATCAGTGCCAAGGTTTTCATGGACTCAAATCAGACAGTAAGTGTTAGAGCCCAAGAATTAGCTTGGTTACTGTTTTAGTAGCTCTGAATACAGCTTTTACTCCTTACACAATGCCGCCCCGTCAAAACTGTGGCCTTTTTTTTTTAAGTGACTAAACTCGCGTTTGACCTCAATCTCACCTGATGGTAAGTGACGATGAGGTCGAAGATGAAAGCACACAAGTTTAGGAAGGAACTGGCTCTTTATACAATATTGCCGGAACACATTACCGCCGGAGCGGTAACATTTGGCGGCAGACTTTATATAAAGGGTGGTCGCTAGCCAGGCGGACCCAGAAGGGATCCTACCACCAAGCAAAAAGCCTACCTACACGAAAAGCTGCAACATGCATGAAATGAAATTTAACCGCCTTTAGTCAGAGACAAGATCTAAATTCATACAGCTTAATCAAACTTGTAGCTCATCCAATCTCTTACAGAAACCGTAATTAGTTAATAACCTAGGATATGGTTTATTGTGTTTGTAATGAAGATGTAACAGCCACAATTGATGACGGCGATATTATCAGTGCAATTGCATTTGCAAGCCGGCGGCTTCGTGAAATATTGGGGCGTGTTTGGTAGCACTATTCATAGTTCGGTGTAGGGATCTAATGAAAATATTTATATCACGCGGAAATTTATAGGTACAAATTCATATTTACTTTACATAAAATAAATGATGAAATGTTAAATGAAATGCTGCAGCCAACAGTTATACCGATCAGTATGAAATGTTATCCATTTATTTGTTTCTTTTCAGTTTTAAAAAGCTTATAGCTGATATCATTTTAATAGATAAAACAACTAAATATTTTTTGTCTTATACCTTCGACATTTAACATAATCATTATTTAGTAGAGACTTTAATACATTAATATACAAATGTATACGAACCTAGGACATTTCAAAACGGCCAGGCAGTATTAAAGACGCATTAACATTGAAAACATTGGAACAGTAAAGTCATTATAGATGCTTCTTCGATTTTAAACTTGTCATCAATTTTCTTTGACACAAAACTAATTTATTTATTTTAATATGCAGTGGCGCATAATTAAAATAAATCGCACGATCAGAAAAGTTTGGATCCTGAATGGATCGATGCAATACCTACATGAAATTATCGACACAGAACCCTAATTTAGATGATTTACAAAGTTTTTGACACCGACAAGAATAAGTGACATTGTTAAAACTATAAAATGACAGAGGAACACTTCGTAATTCCTTTGGATGATTAAAAAGTGTCATCATCATCATATTAAAAAGTGTACGTTTTTGATTTTGGTTTTGCATTTGTTTCTGCAACTGTGCATTTAAATGTTTGTTGTTTTACTAATTTGGATAACCAGAGAGTTAAACTAAGATGTTGTTTTAAAAAACTGAACGCAAAATTTCATCAGCACTTTTTTGGAGAAAAAAGGCTGTTTTTTTGTAAAATTTGCTCCAAAAAATATCTAATAATTTCTATTTTATAAAATGTCCTGTAGTTTCTGTTTGGAAGCACATTGATTTTTTTATTGTTGTTTATTGATCATAAAATAAAAAACTATCCAAAGCTAAAAAGATACCTATTTGAAAACTGGAGTTTCAGTCAAATCAAGGAAAAGCTCAAATATTAAAAAAGTGGTGCACTTTCGGATAACATGATTTGGGCTCAAATGATTGGAAATGACCCCCCTAATGTCACCTTAAAAGATTTCTGTATAATTACTAACTAACCATGTATTACTCAATATACATATGTGGTTTATGTCTGTCTTTACCCTAAGCCTTGGTAAGCAGTTGAAAATCTGGGTAAAGCCAGTTTGCATTCGTCAATTATTAATATCATAAAATCATACTATAAATACAGCATCTGATGATCGAACCAACATGAGAGTTCTAGTGAACTGAATTGGTTTGTGCTCGATTGCGTGCCCTTCGAAGGACACTCGTTTACTCGCGCCATATTTAGGTTAGCTGCGACGACCTCATCACCAAATGATATTTGATATGGTCCGCCATGTTTCTAAGGTTCGTGTGTGGCAATGGGTTGGAATTTCTAGTTGAATTTTCAACTTTAATTAACATGGTGTTACTTCGTTTTGTGCAATTGTAACAAAATAAGTAGTGAAGGTAATGTCTCATAAACGTAAAAAAGAAAAATGCATACACCCGGTTATTTTGGAAACATAAAACTAAACTATTACATACGTACATAACTTCAAGCCTTTATCCCTTATTGGGTAGGCACAACACTAGAGGATATAAAACCATCTAATGTCACGTTTGACAAAAAGGTGTTATAACGATGGAGAGAGACTATTGCAGTGGCAGGGGATCAGAATGGTATCGCTCGCAAAAACGCCATTAAAACCTCTGTCCCTTAACTGACTTTTACAGAAGCAGCTGGCACATTCTATATTTTTCTTTCGCTCCCAGCCCAGCATGGAAGCTTAACTAAACTATTTGTATTTAGATATCGATCGTGATGGTGTTAAGCAGTTTTTACTATAAATTACAAGTAAAAACTTGTAACTTTGTAAACCTTAGGTAGTCAGGCCTTAGGTAGTCAGGCCTTAGTAGCCAGGCTTTAGTAAGCCAGGCTTTGGTCAAAAATTAACGAATCGTTGACAAGCTTTTTTTCAAATGTGTACTTGCAGTTTTTTCTTTTTTTTTTAAATCGATGATATGGTTCCTAAGAACTGCTCTTCGTATGTCTTTTAGTTTCAGACTTTCCGATACTGACCGATCAACCCGCAGATCACTCAACATAAAAGCTTAAAATATACATTTACAAATATAAAAATATATATTTCATCCTGAATCCATTACGGTCCGTGACACGATTATGGAGCGTCACAGTGAGATTGAGGACAAATATGAGGTTAATTCATGAAATAAACAAAAACTTTAAAAATATTTTCACCTATTTTCTAATGATGTAGCAATAGTCGTAGTAATAGTCTATTTACTATTTCTTTTTTTATATATAAAATATGGATGGGACGTTTGTCTTCCATGACACCTGATGTTAAGTGAACATGAAGACTAAGGTGATACACGTCCACCAACGAGAAACCTATTCACTCGACGCTTAAAAGTACTAGGACTGAGTATACTAGACATGCTGGTATACTGGTCAGGGAATATAGACGCAGGCAGTTCATTCCAAACCTTGGCGACCCGTATCAAAAAGGAACTGTCAAAGCGTTTAGTTCGCCTTTTTGGAATATCTAACACATACGGATGGAAGTTCTGTCTGCGTCTAGTAGTCTGATGGTTAAAGGCTGAAGGTTCAATTTGTTCAAACAGAGCACTCGCGCACTCACCAAAATATATCCTGTAGTACACGGTTAAATAAGCAACCTTACGACGATGCTCTGGGGTCTGCAGTTTTTTGGTTGAAAGGTCGACGTCGTTATTTAGTTTACGGGCTCTTCGGTCGATTACTAAGACCTATCCTCCTCAATGGCTACACTAAACATCATGGCGGAACGCGACTAAGTCACTTGGCGGCATGGTTTTGTCTAGTGCTCCGCTCGCTAATACAGCTCGTTTAGCGTCACCCAGGGACCACGTACAAGGCATGGAGGGCTAAATCTTGCGGACGCGAGCAGTTTTCAGTTTTCAAATATTCCGGACTATGCTCTGCCTGTGTGCGTAATTTCAGAATTGCGCCGTTTCATCGTAAAAGAATAACAAACATCTACACGGTATTACAAACTTTCATGTTATTATTACAAAGCTACCACTATTATAAACTTAATTAAATTACAAAGAATTATAGGTATTCGAAATGTACGGTGGGTGTTAGAGGAGACAAGTGAAACAACCGAAATCTGGATCATAACTGAGTTTATTAGGATAAGTCAACGATTATATATTATAGATATGATTCACCTACTACATCTCCCATGCGGAAGAAAAAAAAATGATTAACATTACAATACATTTTTTTTTTTTTTTTTTACAACACTATACCTTTATATGATTCTTATTACTACACAGTTAAAGATCTAAAATATATTTATTTATTGATTAGGAGTATATAATTTTGTTCTATTTTTATGCACTAATTCTATTTTTCCATTTTTAAGTATTTCTATGTTAGGTTACATCTTTTATCACTTTATATGGTCCACAAAATATAGGATCTAATTTATTACCTACTTCATTTTTAATTAAAACTAAGTCATCAATATTATACTTAATAGGATTAATACATTTGTCATACATAATTTTCCTTTTTTCCTTTGATTTAAGCAAATTGTCTCTCGCTTCTTTTTGCGCTAATTGTAAGCGATATCTTAACTCACAGGGATATGAGTCATAATTGTACAGTGGTTCTACTTGTTTTGTTAAATTACTTGGAAGTGAACATCTTTTCCCAAACACAAGTTCATACGGTGTGAAATGTGTTTCGGAATGAACAGTGGTATTATAAGAGAATGACCAATATGGTAGCCACTTACTCCATGTCTCTGGATGGTTATCCGTCTGAATCCGTAGAAAAGAATTTAAATTCTTATGTGAGACTTCCAAAGCTCCAATCGACTGATGGTGATAGGCTGTTGAAGATATTTGTTTTATTTCTAATAATTTACATACCTCTTGGAAGGTTGTTGCCATGAACTCCTTTCCTCGATCAGTAGCAATTACTTTCGGCATTCCATATCTAAGGATAAAATTATTAACTAAGCATTTTGCTACTTCTTCAGCCGTCTTGGATATCAATGGATAGGCTTCGACATATTTAGTTAGCTCGCATTGTAACGTTAACGCATATGAATAATTATTACTATCAGTTTCTATAGGACCAACAAGATCTAGAAATATTTTTTCAAATGCAGTATTGGCTGTAGTAGTTAAATTCATTGGTTCCTTAACAGGTAAAGAGTGCTTTTGGCGCTGACATTTATCGCAACGGCGCACATATTCTCTTACATCACTATCAATACCTGGCCAATAAAAATATTTTTTAATATTATTAGACATCCTTCTCATGCCAGCATGGCCACTACTAGGCAAGAGATGGAAGTCATTTAGAATAACTTTTTTATCATCTTTATTATCTATAACTTCAACATTATTTATAATACATAGACGTGGTCCGGATCTATTCATATTCTTTATTTGTTCCACTAACTTTTTAATAAATATCGCATTATCGCTTTTCTTTATTATACATACTTCACTAACATTTACAGACTTACAAAACGTATCTAGCTCACACACGAATTCGCATCGCGACATTTGTGACTCTGAGTCTAAATATTTAATGTAAATTACTCTATTTTTTGGAACATAACATAGTATTTTACTCTCTTTACTTATATCATTATTTTTCCTTAGTTTATTTAACTCTTCTCTACTCTTAAGAAATTTTAGCTCAACTGATTCTGTCGGTTTGATATATGAACTCACAACTTTCGGCTGATCAGACCTCAAGTTCGTTTGCTCAATATTTCCCGAAGAATCGTCATTATTTAATTTTCTTGTTTGCGCTCGAGTAAGTACTGTTATTGCATTTTCATGCAACTCTTTCAGTTCATTTGATGTTATACAGATTCGAGATAAGGCATCTGCAGCTGCATTATCTGAACCTTTTACGTATTCTATTTCAAAATTATACTCTTCTAATAAGAGTCTAAACTTTAAAAGTCTGCTCGAAGGATCTTTCATACCGAAAAGGTAAACTAATGGCTTGTGGTCAGTTTTAATTTTAAAATGTTGTCCATACAGATACGGTCGGAAATATTTAACTGCCCAAACTATTGCTAGCAATTCTTTTTGTATTACCGGATAGTTAGATTCAGCTTTATTAAGAGTTCTACTTGCGAAAGCTATTGGTTTATTATTTTTATTGGATAATATTGCACCTAATGCTTTATTTGATGCATCTGTCTGTAGTATGAAATAATTATTATCCGAAAAATCTGGATACTGTAAAATTGGAGGTGACATAATACACTCTTTTAAAGTTTCAAATGACTGTTGACACCTATTATATTTCGTCGCTTCATTCTTCAGATATTATATAACAGGTAGTCCTTTTTAGGTACTAGGTAACTTCGCATAATTTAAAGTATCATAAAAAAAACACTGTGGTGGGGCGCCGCGTGGCATGATCCACCCGGTTCGCGCCAAGCCCTCATTCTTTTTTCGTGCGTGGTAACAAGCATACGTCATTTACTTTAATCATTTACTTAAGTTTTTACAAAATGCCTAAACGTACAGCAGAAGAACAGCTTCAACATTATAATATAAAGATAAAAAAGTTGGAACAAAAAATAAATAAAAAACGGAAACGGCGAATTATTTCCTCCGATGAAGAAGAAATCTTACAAGGTAAGACCTACTTATTCGGTTTAAAAATGTTATTTAAAACATCAGAGCAGAAAATGCGTGTAATCTATAATAGATATATCACGTTATCCGCTCAATATCGTAATGATGTAAACTTTAATAAATTTTATCTGATCTTATCGATCACCTTTTGTATTCAATACGATTACAGAAAATGCGGGTAATCTCAAGGAGATTTATCTCGTTGTCTGTAATACGTTATGGGCGTTATATTAATATGAATTAGACATAAACATGTCGCCTCCAAGGTTATTTAAAAAATCAGAGCAGAAAATGCGTGTAATCTATAATAGATATATCACGTTAACTGCTCAATATCGTAATGATGTAAACTTCAATAAATTTTATCTGATCTTATCGATCACCGTTTGTTTTCAATACGATTACAGAAAATGCGGGTAATCTCAAGGAGATTTATCTCGTTGTCTGTAATAACGTTATGAGCGTTTTTTTAATATGAATTAGACATAAACATGTCGCCTCCAAGGTTATTAAAAAAAAATCAGAGCAGAAAATGCGTGTAATCTATAATAGATATATCACGTTAACTGCTCAATATCGTAATGATGTAAACTTCAATAAATTTTATCTGATCTTATCGATCACCTTTTGTTTTCAATACGATTATAGCTGAAATAAATGCTGAAATCTCAGCAGCCATAACTGACATAGCACGAGCACGTGACAAAAAAAAAAAAAAAAATCCAAAACTTTCAGCAACAGCTGGGGTACGGTATTACCACCATAAATCGCGAGATGGACGTCCTCCCTGAGAAGGAAGAAAACAAAATAAAGGCCTTCCGTCACGTAAGTGATGGATGCTGCCTATTATCAGACCTCCACTTTATGTTCACCAAAGATAGGGTAAAACTGATTTTACCTAATTTGGATACAAACTTTAAACATGTTATACAAGACTCCGAAAGAGACGAAACTTTATTCGGAAGTTCGTTGCCGGAAAAAATAAAGGCAAGTAAAGCCATTGAAAAGTAGGGAGCCCTAATTAAAAAAGGCCCAGCCATAACAGTCTCCTCTCAAATATCAACGGTCAACCGGTCGTCTCAGCAGGGAAACTGTACAGGACCTCCTCGTTACCCGTCGTTCAGGGGGGGGCGGGGAGGTCAGAGGAAACCGATAGCAGCTCAAACACAGCGGTGCCCTCAATCGAACTCTGCGTTCAACGCCAAGTTCCAGCCGCAGACTTAGTCCAGGACGCGTGCTCCGACCCAACATTAATCAAGGTACATGCAGGTCTAAGTAATTTATTTTATGATTGTTGGACAAAAGTAACTAAAAACGAAGTTATATTGAAGTGGATAAATTATGGATTTAGAATACCATTTGATACTCAAATTTGTCAGTATTCTATTCCTAAAAATAATTTGTCATCATGTGAAAAAAGTGACATGAAAATAGCTATAAATAAATTATTAGACTTAGGGGCTATAAAGCCTTGTTTTCCTTCAAATGATCAATTTATTTCAAATATATTTTTAGCTCCGAAACCTAACGGAGAAAAAAGGTTTATACTAAATTTAAAATCTTTAAACAAGTTCGTAACAAAAGTACATTTTAAAATGGAATCTTATAAAACAGCCTCGAAATTAATTCCTCGTAATGGATACTTAGCCAACATAGATATGAAAGAATCATATCTACTTATGCCGTTTTTTGTTAGTGACAGAAAGTACCTACGATTCGAATTCCAAGAAAATGATTCGTCTGAGCCGATCACTTACGAGTTCACAGCAATGCCGTATGGTTTATCGGTAGCTCCGTGGGTATTTACAAAAATTATGCGTGAAGTAATGAGTCATTTGAGTAAACAAGGTTTTAAGTCTACTACCTATTAAGACGATCTTCTTATTGGAGATACATATGAAGAATGCATGATTAATGTAAGAGAAACTTTGAAGTTATTACATTGTCTAGGTTTTATTGTAAATTTCGATAAAAGTCACATTGTACCAAAAAAGTCAATCAAATTCTTAGGTTTTATGTTCAACACAGAACAGAACATTACGTTACCTGGCGATAAGCGGCATAACATTGCACAGTTAATAAATAGGTACATTAATCTTAAAACTTGTTCATTACGAAATTTTGCTAAACTTATAGGTGTATTGATCGCAGCCTGTCCAACCACAAAATATAGATTCTTATATACAAAAATATTAGAGAGACAAAAGTTTTTAGCCTTAAATAAGTTCGGAGGCAACTATGAGGTGAAAATGAATCTTAATAAGATATTACTAAAAGATTTATGGTAGTGGAAAAATAATATTAATATTATTTCTTGTGCAATCATTACTCAAAATTATAAGTCAGAAATTTACACCGACGCATCTAGGACAGGCTGGGGAGCAGTATGCAAAAATAATAAATATAGTGGTTCATGGACGAACAGTGAAAAAGAAAATCACATGAACTTTTTAGAATTACTCGCGGTTTTGTTAGGTCTCAAAAGTATAGCTAGTGAAGGAAAAGATTGCGCAATATTATTACGTATTGACAATACTACCGCCATTAGCTACATTAATAGGATGGGAGGTAATCAGTTCCCACATTTGAATATTTTAAGTAGAGAAATTTGGCAATGGTGTGAAAAACGCAATTTATGGATATTTGCTTCTTATGTTAACACCAAAGAAAATCGAGCAGATTTCGAGTCCAGAAATGGGCCCTCTCGGATAGCGCTTTCCAACTTATTGTAAATAGTTTTGGGCCCATTAAGATCGACTTGTTCTCAAGTCTAGCCAATGCCAAATGTTAATTATTTGTCACCTGGAAGCCTGAACCTGATGCAGTCGCAGTTGATGCATTTACAATAAGCTGGGCTGACTTGGATTTTTATGCATTTCCTCCCTTTTCTCTTGTATTAAAATGTATACGAAAAATCATTGATGATAAAGCCGAAGGGGTACTTGTATTCCCCTTCTGGCCTTCCCAGCCATGGAGTCAGCACCCACTGCACTCCAGCCTTACCCTGGGTGCCGCGAGGCTCTCCGGGCGTCGTTCAGCCGGCGCAGCTGCCCACCAGAGGCTCTCACGTTGATGCTCGCCTCGCTCGCAGACACTACTGTTCGCCAGTACAACGTCTCATTGAAGTTATGGTTTCAAGAAGTGTGGTTATGAATTAATAGTTTCGAAAAATCCATTCCATTATTTCTTTGATTCTTAAACGAGCAATTTAATAAGGGATGTTCTTACGGTTCATTAAATACACATCGATCTGCATTATCTCTTTTATTAGGAGAAGAGATAAGTGATAACAGTTGTGTTAAACGCCTCTTAATAGGAGCCTATAAAACTAAACATATTAAGCCTAAATATTCATTTACTTGGGATCCAAATTTAGTACTAAATCAACTGTCTTCTTGGTATCCAAATATTAATTTATCATTAGAAAATATTACAAAAAAAAAAAAAACTCGTTACATTATTAGCTTTATGTACCTACCGGTCAAAGAGTACAGACATTGTCTTTACTTAAATTAAAATATTGTTTTTCAATCTGATAAAGTAAATATTATTATAACAGACTTTCAAAGCAATATCAACATATGCCCAGTATCAACTTTAAAAGAATATATTTTTATTACAAAAAATATCTGAGGTTCAATATCCGGGAATCTCTTCGTAACATTCAAAGCTCCCCACAGAACTGCATCAAGTCAGACGCTAAGTCGATGGATTAAGCAAACGCTCGCCACGAGCGGCATTGACATGAGCGTTTTAGTGCGCACAGCACACGACACGCGTCGACCTCAGCCGCGCGCGCGGCCGGTATCAGTGTCGATGTCATTCGAAAAACGGCCGGGTGGACACAAAACTCACAGGTGTTCGCAAAGTTTTACCATCGGCCTTTAGATGATCAACAAAATAACTTTGCTTTGTCGATACTTAATCGAGACATGAACAATACTTAACCTAATATTAAAAATAGTTATTGAATATTACGTATTTTGATATTAGGTAAATTACTACATTAAAAATTATGTGTCTATAAATAGACTATCACTAAGTTTCATTAATTTAAGCTGATTATAATTTCTAGCGACTCAAATAAAGTAAGATTATTTGAAGCTCATTATGTAATAATACTAATTATTAAGTACTATAATAATAAAATATGTAATTACATATTTATATCTTTACTTATTTCAATTCCAAGTATATACCTAAACAAAACTTTCTATCTCTGAAAATCTACCTGTTATATAATATCTGAAGAATGAAGCGACGAAATATAATAGATGATTAAACGAACTTCTAAGTGAAGTTCTATCGCTATTATATGAGTCGCTTCATTCGAAGATATGACGTACCCACCCACCCTAGAACCCATTTAAAAGTTTCGTTTAGGGTCTCTAAAGAATGAGGGCTTGGCGCGAACCGGGTGGATCATGCCACGCGGCGCCCCACCACAGTGTTTTTTTTATGATACTTTAAATTATGCGAAGTTACCTAGTACCTAAAAAGGACTACCTGTTATATAATATCTTCGAATGAAGCGACTCATATAATAGCGATAGAACTTCACTTAGAAGTTCGTTTAATCATCTATTATCCCAAACAAAAGGTACATTTTTCTTGCAAAGATAATTTAAAGGTAAAGCTATTTTAGCAAAATTTGAAATGAATTTCCTGTAATAACCGATAAATGCAACGAATCTTTTGACCTCATCTGCGGTCAGGTTGTGGGTAATTTTTAACCACTTTTAATTTATCTGGATCCGGTGAAATACCTTCACTAGAAATCAAGTGACCTAAATATAAAATTTCTTTCTTCAAAAAACAACATTTTGACGCATTTAATTTTAAATTAACTTTTCTAAGTCTTTCAAAAACATCTAATAAATTCCTATTGTGAGATTCTAAATTTCTACCAAATATTATTAAATCGTCTTGATATATTAGGCACTTTTCATGATTTAATCCAGACATTGCCAAGGTCATCATGCGTGAAAATGAACTAGGACTTGTTTTAAGGCCCATAGGCATCCTAGTCATTTGGTATTGACCCGAATAGAAAGCTGTGTATTTTCGAGACTGTTTTTCTAAATTCACATTATAATAACCTTGATAAAGATCTAAGTGCGTAAAATAAAGACTACCAGAAAGTGATTCCAATATTTCTGTGATGTCAGGGAGTGGAAATTTGTCATCTTCAATCACATTATTTAATTTACGGTAATCCACTACTAAACGCCATTTCTTTTCACCTGTAGCATCACTCTTTTTCGGCACTAATAATAATGGACTAGACCAGTTACTTTTGCTTGGTTCAATTACTCCATCCTGTAATAACTTATCGATTTGCTTCTTAATTTCATTTTTCTGACTATGAGGTATTCTATATTGTTTTGAAAAAATAGGGTTGGTATTATTTTTTACTGAAATCTGATGTGTGTAGATATCAGTTGTACACAACTTATCTCCTGGCAAATAAAAAATATCCGCGTATTTAGCGCATATCTTTTGAATACTTGAATGCTCTTCGCAATTTAAATTATTAAGTTGCAATAAAGAAAATAATTTCTTAACCCTTTTTGAATTCATATTAGATTGATCAAAAACGCAAAGTTCGTAATCGCTAAGCTTATGTATAATTGGAATTAATTCTGTATATTTCAGCCTGACGGGCTCCTCAGTAACGTTTAAAATTTTAATTGGAATTTTCCCTTTAATAGGTTTTGCCAAAGAATTCGCTAAAAACACACCATTTTGTATTTCAGTTGAACAAACTAAACAATCTTCACGAATATCGGTTTCAATAAAATGAATTGATTCACATCGCGGTGAAATCTCAAAAATATCAGTGCTTAAGTAACTTGACTTATTATTAAAGTTCTTCGACAATGGTAACAAAATATTGTTACTTAAACCTGAATTAAAAGTTAAAGTATTTAAATTAAAATCCAATTGACACTTAAATCGATTTAAAAAGTCTCGACCTAAAATCCCATTCACTTTAATTGGTAGCGAATTAAAAACAAATACTTTATGAGTAATGATATCATTTCCAATCAAAAAAGGTAAGTATATGAATCCACTAGTTTCAACTTTGCCCCCGATTCCATTTATGAAAATGTTTTCTTTATAAACATGTAATCTAAGCTCTCTGACGCACGAAAGTTTTAGGGCGGATAATGATGCCCCCGAATCTAATAAAAATGAATACGTTACCTTACTTGGAACTATCGGTAAATGAATAAAACAATCACTATCACTCGCTAAAATTGAATGATTCATATCGTTAGTCACGAAAAAATGTTTCAAACTTTGGTTCATTTTCTGTACGCATATGGTTTTCCGATTCGCTAATAGTATTAACATTATGCCTGCTTATCCTTTGTTATCTAAAATATGCTTATCCAAAATAATGCTTATCCAAAATATATTTATTTATTGATTAGGAGTATATAATTTTGTTCTATTTTTATGCACTAATTCTATTTTTCCATTTTTAAGTATTTCTATGTTAGGTGATACATCTTTTATCACTTTATATGGTCCACAAAATATAGGATCTAATTTATTACCTACTTCATTTTTAATTAAAACTAAGTCATCAATATTATACTTAATAGGATTAATACATTTGTCATACATAATTTTCCTTTTTTCCTTTGATTTCCACGCTGCCTATTATAGTACGTACCTCTATTAGCACGTCTCTGGGTCGTTTGACCTCGCTGCAACGAACGATCCCCAAATCCTCGTTGCTGGTGACCAGAATAACCCCAATTTCGTCCACGATTAGGATTTGTACGTCCGGAAAAACCTATACGTGAACCTCTAAAATTTCCATGAAAATTACGTGAATTAGAAAAATATCTTTTACTCATACCCATTATTTCTCCACTGGTGGACGCTCCGGAAACCTCCTCGTCCTGGGCGGCTTGCACGGCGTCCTTCAAAGAGCTATAATTCCTAGCCGAAATAATGGTGCTTAAACGACGATTTCGCAACCCGTCGGAAAACTGTTTAATTGCTAACTTTTCATTTATAGGTTTTAATATATTATAAGACTGTGTGTTTCCGTCAGCTTGCGATATCGTTAAATCTACAAATAATTCAGTAATTTCCTTCCCAAAATCAGCTATAGATTTCTCATGCTGTTTTACTCGCTGCAATTTATTTTGTATTGCAGTTGCCCCCTTTTTAGGTAGCAATTCCCTAGTCATATCGGTAATTAACTCACTGATAGAATTATACTCGTCCCTTAATTTTAATTTAGAAGCTTGAGATAATCTGCTTTTTAATATAAACTTCAACAAATTCATTTTACACTCAGGTTTATTAAGAATTGAATCGTAATACTCAATATTATCAATTAACTGTTTAATACTACTTTCACTATCGGTCATTACCGGCAATAAAGTTAAAGCCGTTTTTAAATCAAAACAATCCATGTTTGATTGACTTACAATTTCTTCTTTGCACAATAATAAAATCTCAGAATGAAGTTTCTCAAAATCCTTACACAATTTCTTTATTAATAATAAATCGTCACTTTTTATCTTTCCCTTATCTAAATCTTTCTCTAATTCTAATAACCAGCTAGAATAACTATTAAATATAGCATTAGCTTCCGTAGATTTACTTTGCAAAATACGACCTTTTCGTCTTTCTGAACCGATTTTAATTAAATAAGTTCTTATTTCTTTTAATTCTAAAAATAACTTTTCTAAAACAATAGACATGACTTACCAACAAACTGTAGATTAGAATACATTTTCATAAAATACCTTATAACTCACCAACGTTCACTTTTTATTTATGATTACGTAGACACCTGTACTTTTACTATTTAACTAAAACATAAAATATATCGTATAAAAACTTAATCGTAGGTTCAAAAACGCGGTGTCACATTTTTAAAAATATAGTTAGGTATCTACATATAAAACTAATACGTAAGTACGAACGAGTAACCACTTATTGTTTCTATTTATGACACATAGTTATTAAGACGATTAGGTATATTGTACATAGATACGCGTTTAAAATACACTTCACAACACTTTACACTACATATTTTGCACTTTGTTGACCTTCAGCGGTATTCATTAAGCCAGCTGGTGGCTGTGGTTGTCGACGAAAAATAGACCTTCGTATGGCATTCCGGTGTATCTCCTCTGCTATCCACTTTTTGTGGCACTTTTTATACATTCGGTATGCAGCAAATGTAATTATCAAAAGAAAACTTGTCAAAATGGTTATTAGCAGAATATTAGTTACGCTCAAATGATAGCGAATTTCTTCAACCGAAGAATTATTTCCAGCAGCCGCATTCTGAATTATTAGGGTTTCCTCCTTACTTTGTTGTTTGCCCATTTTTCGCGTTAATAATTAGTTCTTTCACCAAATGTACTCACTCGTAAAAGTCTTAAAACCGAATACATTTTTATATTGAATTCAAAGTTATTACTCACTTAGTCTTAATCATTGTTTAAAATGTTCCACACTATATATGGGAGAGCGTATCGGATTCGCGACGCGCGCCTGCTCGAGCAGCGCGCGGTGGCAGGGTCGCCATGTACGGTGGGTGTTAGAGGAGACAAGTTAAACAACCGAAATCTGGATCATAACTGAGTTTATTAGGATAAGTCAACGATTATATATTATAGATATGATTCACCTACTACAGAAATATCTACATGATATTTAGCTAAATATAAATATTGATTAAAAAGAAGTTTGAGAATGGCAGTCACGCTTATCGGAAGATTTAAATGTATCATTTTTCTTAACTGAAACATCCCAAAAGTCATCAATCAACGTAAAGTTTTAAAAACCATTTCACCCAAATTTTAAGGTCCTTCTTATCTAAACTTTGCCTGGAGGGAATGACCAAGCAAATTGTCGACTAAGAAAGTATTTTTGTCGATAAGTGTTAATTTCTCAAAGAGATTTTTATCGATTTTATGTTAATTTCTATCAGACCATTTCTAAAGTAGATGTACATTCTACAAGAGTTACTAAAATCCATTAATTAAGAAATAATAGCGTAACAAACGTACAAAAACATACCGAGGCTTTGAAAAGCCTTTTGAAGTTGAAAATTCAAGACTCGTCTAGTTCGACATGTACAAATAAATAAGTAATAGTATATTATGTAACAAGTGAGCGAAGTTGCTAATTACAGTCGAGGCTGTGATTTGAACCCGAGCCGCAGGCGACGGCTTAATAATGAGCCGAGACTGTAATTAGCAACGCTCACTAGTTACATACGACGTTTTTCAACACACTTGTGAGTAAAAGACAGACATACGTGGTCATAAAATAACAAACACACTTCATAACAAAGCTGTGAATTGTGATTGAAAAATGGCGCCGAACCTCGCGCATACGCGTAGGTTTTTTTTTCTGCCAAATGTGTCAATGTCTGTATAGCATATACAGCCTATTTTACGTGAAAATGTTTAATTTGGGGTGGTAAATGCAAATATTTTAATATTTTATAACAAATTATTGTAAATTGTGAACAATTTGTTTGATATACATATTTGTTTTACTAATATAAGGCGCAAACATTTCAAAAATGTATATGGATTTGAAGTGGTATAAAACCTCTTTGTTGTTTCTGAAAATATTTAATGTATAACCCGGATCAATAAAATATGCTCTGTTTACTCGCATGTAATTTGCACAAAGGTACAATTCAACTTTGTAGGATTCATTTTATTATGCACTAGGGTATAATATATTATGCACGCGTGACTTATAGCCCAGTTTATAGTTCTAAATTCAATAGAATAAGGCTCACTTTACGAGCAAGTGTGTTGAAAATACAGTTTAATTTATTCACTTCCAACCGCGGGAGAACGAAATTTGAATACGCGTTCCCCAAAATTAATTCAAGTTGAACTAAGTAAATAGTTTCCCTGATTGCCACAAAACCAAACATTAATCTTACTTTCACGCCGAGAAACTTTTTAAATTACAATAATGACAGTTATGTAATTGATAACTGATTTAACGATGGCCAGGCCGTAATAGTATTGGAGATTTTATAACCAACCAGATTTCATTATATGCGGATTGGCGAACAAACGAAATCAAAATATATTTTCTTAAGATTTCAACAGACTTCCAAAAAAGGAGGAGGTTCTCAATTCGCCGGTATGTATTTTTTGTGTGTCTTTGTTACACGATATTTCGGACAATTATGAATCGATTTTGAAAATTCTTGTTTCATATGATAGAAATCGAATTCGGTTGAGTACTTCACAGAAAATTTCAAATTTTTGAAAAAATAAGTATGATTTCGGAGAATGTTTACGTGGATGACTCAACTCAGCCAAGGTTTTGACGTGAAGTCGGTTTTTTAATGCTCTGTATTGGTTGATTATCACGATTTATAATTTAAATAAATCAACTTTTTAATCGGATTTATCGCGGCTCGTCGAGTTAAAATGTAAAATTATACGCGATAATCCGATTAATTGAAATATATTTTTTTATTTAAAATCTATGCCATTTTTTCTTAGTTGATGTTTTATAATTGTGCAATAATTGTGGCAGGTTTTGGTGCCATGGAAAAATTGAAAATTCTTATTTTTTACATAAGAGTGCCTACGTGGTGATAACACAAAAAAAAACACGAAACATTAACGACGTGGGTAACATTTCTTCGGTAAACACGGCTCATTATTGGTTCAATAATTTGTAAATCTTGACTTCTTGACGGCCGACCTGCAACTATTAGCAGGCCTGGCTCACTCCACGCGGTACATCCGTTATTTACCTACAGCGAAGCGCTCCGCCGGCGGATTTCGAATGGGTCGTGTGTCACGCGCGCGCCCGTCGGGACGTTGTAGATACCTACCTACCTGGGTACGTATTAGAACACCTAAAATTAAAATATCCAAAGTTAAAACCCCGATGTTCAAAACCCCTAAAATTACAATACCTAATGATTGGTTGACCTAAATTCAAAATAATGAAAGTTCTAAATGTCGAACGATTATTATATCGAAGACCATAAACCCTAACTTCACTATACCTAAACTTGAAATATCTAAAGATATAATCCCTAATGGTAGGTTGATCTAAATTCAAAATAATCAAAGTTTTAAATGTAAAAGTAGTTTTTATTTATAATCAATATAAAATAATCATAATTATAGCCATATAACAATTTCGCTGAATATACATTATGTCAATAAGATTAACACTATAATCTATAATTTTTATCAAAAACAAAAAAATACCTAAAAATTTTATTTAAAGATTGGCAGCAATAGCCAACAACAGGCCAACATGAGTGTACTCAGGAATATTTTGCAATATATTGTCTATTTTTGACAATTTATGTTGATATTTTCTCTTCCTTTTCTTTGGTACTGATTCACCATTTATAATTTTGTAGATTTGTATTAGGTTTACCTTGGTTTCTTTAATCAGTTCCGACACCAAACGATAAAATCCAACATGTCTCTGAGAACATATCTGGTTTATGTGATGGTGAAATGATTCGGCACTATTTTGAGTCCGGGGAATAGTAGCCGAATGATCTAAACACCAAAAGTGGGGGCTATATTTTGGATTCTGATTTCGTCCTATATAATTTTCTTCAAACCATTCAGCGATTTTTCGGCCGTCATCTGATAATGTTTGCAACAAATCATTGAAGTACATTGACACGTTATCTGGATGAACGTAGCATAATGCCATCAAACATTTTATTTCTTGATTAAATTTATTATCACTGTTATATTTCGAAGTCAATCCTTCCTTCTGAACTTTCCGATATAAAATTTGACGGAGGTGAAAAAAACAACCTTTTAAATTAATAGTTTCGAAATTTTGACGAATACTTAAAGCAGCGGCTTTTTCAAAGTCCATAATTACATATGATGGGTTCAGCGTAATGTTGTTTTCTGAACAGTACTCAATTAAGAGATCAAACAAGGCGTCATAAGACGCCTTGTCTTTGTGCGTACATAGGGCGAATAGTAAAGGAAATGTTTTTTGAGTATTATGCAGTGAGCCATGTATGGTGTACAATTGCTGGAATATCGTAGGGACTATCTTAAAAGTCCCATCCATTAGCCAGTAATCAGCTTGGCTTAAATATGTTAGTAACTCTTTTGTACTGAATAATATAACTCTTTTAGATTCAGCAAAAACTCGTTCTTTAATAACGATATTTTCGTTATTTATCATTGTTGATTGATAATTAATATCGAAATCAAATTTACATGGCTCTTTTGGTATCTTAAGTACCTTTTTTTTCTCTCTATTAATAATTTGTCGCATCGAATCCTTTGAAGGTAAACTTACGGCGATATCAGTACTAGTAGATGCGACATGATTTTGTAACATTTGACACGTCCTAACAGTGGGTTGTTCTCTCGTCTTCAATTTTAAATCATGTATATTCTGAGCCACATCTACTCTGATGGGATTACCCTCGTGGTTATGTTCGCCATTACATGATATCACTGATGCACTTCCGCCTTCCGTAAAAACATTTGTTATCAAACGCGCTTTGCAATTGTATGAGTCATTATATTTAAATTCACATTCCCAATACACTTTGTCATTATACTGTCGATTTTTACCATACGTGAAACCATCAACTTGAACTTTAATTGCACCTTTTTGACTTTTAAACACAGATATACTTTTGTTTCCCGTCATTTTTTAACTGCATTTAGCTATTTTGTAACATCAGGAACTAACTAACGAGTGACATCCACACGCAACAGAAATATCAACCGCAACGTCATTATTCTTTGTAGGTACCCACATTTGTTAAATATAGTTTGTTTTCAATCTTCTCATATTTAATGTTGGTATTTTAACTTTCGATGTTTTGAATTACGACATTGTGAACTTGTATTATTATGACCTTAAATATTTTGAACTATTAGGTGATTTGGATATTAGAAATTTCAAACTTAGTTGTTTTGTACTTCGGGGTTTCATCATTAGGTTATTAGAACCATTAGGTATTGTAATTTTAGGGGTTTTGAACATCGGGGTTTTAACTTTGGATATTTTAATTTTAGGTGTTCTAATACGTACCCACCTACCTAATAGCACTCACAGTAATTCTATGATCGAGGTCGCAAATAGTATTTAAAAATGGACATAAAAAGAAACAAATATTCAATCAGATTATGTTTAGATTTGATTATGTTCAATTTAGTAAACAAAACATAGGTAGTATTACTAATTATTCGTCGTAACTTTTTTTTCATTTTGTACTTTAGGTAAGTTGAAACAATATTTTTTACAAAGGTAGAATAACAGTAATACCTACATCGGTAGATACTTAATTACAAATAAGGAGATTAATTATTCTTCACTAGGCAGCAACCCTAACAGCGTAAGAAAAGATAAGAGGCATGCGATAGAAAGAGACAAAACTTATAGGTATATAAATTTGCAGGTACGTAATGCTGTGCGAGCTGAATTCCACCGTATCGCGTCGTAGCAAGACTCGAATTTATTTAGATCTTCTTGCGGAGTAATTCTTCTGTACCAACTATTACTTATTCTGTGCTATTAGTCATCGTCATCATCATCAACAGCCAGTAGACGACCACTATTGTCGCCAACGACGAACTCGAAGACGATTGTGAATACAGCTCATTCTACGGCTAGATTAGCTAACGCGTCGAAGCACGCATCAGTACATAGCGCTACTGAATCGGCACACAAACGAGGAAATCCTAAATCGTATTGTACAGAAGGCATTAGATCAAGCGTTCCAAATCTGTTAAAAACTTGTCATTGAATCTGAACTCTATGCCCTTCATATTAAGTTAAGAATTGGTTGTGGACATTTGACAGGTTTGTAATGCTTGAACTGCTGCCTTCTGTACCTGCGATAAAAAGTGGATCTTGTATGAAAACCGTAATGCCCGCCTTCCACTGCGAGCGGAACGGACCCATTACCGACTCCGCTATACTCGTAACGATGATTTTCATACATGTGCTTCCACCAAAGCGGAGGCGAGTGGAGCGGAGTGAGCGAGCTAAAAGAGTCACGTACGAGGTTTAGCGAGTTAGCGAGTTTCCCACGGAGTCCGTACGGAACCCGCTGAACTAGTTTTATTATATTTCATACAATTGCTTCCACTGCAAAAGAGTAAAGCAGAGCGGAGCAAGCGAGTAAAGCGGAGTCCGCTGCGTATGCTCTTGAAAACTAGTTTTTAACGGACTCGTAACCTCCCGCCACCCCTCCAGACCCCTCTCCTTCGTTCGTCCCTTGCGTGCCGGTCAGTTTTCGGTGCAACGCCACGCTATTGAGACGTGATGGAGCTCTTTATTGAAGCCGTGCGAAAATATCCTTGCTTGTGGAATACAAATGACAAAGAATATCGTCATGGAGAAAAAAAAGAAATGGCGTGGAATAATATAGTGAAGTTAAAAATACCAGAAATAACAGACAGTAAGTACCTTTATACGACAATTTATTTATTACAATTTAAAGGCGATTAGTTACTCAATTGCACCGGTAGTATTAAAATAATTACAAAATATGTTACGAACATTGAAAGCTTCTCTTGTGGCTCGCATAGTATCATTAGTTAGTGGCAAGAAGTTATTTTCATTTTCTTCAACTTGGTAACTAGTTGATGATGGCGATATTATTAAATAGTTATGCAATAAGCATGTTGCTTTTACTATTTTGTCGACTAATTCAAGTTTACACTCAAATGGCCGACGATAAACGCGCCACCTACTGGATAATATGCCAAAAGCGTTCTCAACAACATTGCGCGCCCTGCAAAGACGATAGTTGAAATGTCTCTTTGCTTGGTTTTCGATAGTAGTGGATGTGGTATACTGTCGAAGCAAGTTTCTACGCAGTGCGAAAGCTTGATCTCCTATAAATACATACGGGACTCGTGGGCCATTATCCTCCAAAGGCCGATCCCGCGGTAAATCTAACTCATTGTTATCCAATTTTCTACCAAAAACGCTGTCATTAAGTATACCACCATCACTAAAACGGCCCATAGATCCAACATCGATGACTATAAACCTTTTTTGGGCATCAACGACTGCCAGTAATACCACAGAATAAAATTTTTTGTAGTTAAAATAAGAACTTCCTGAATGTGGAGGACATTTTACCGAAACATGTTTACCGTCGATAGCACCCACGCAGTTTTTGAATTGCCATTTCGATTCAAAATCATATGCAATATTTTCCCAATCCTTTCTATCTGGCACTTTCATATGGATAGATTGCATTCTTTTCCAAAGAGCAGTACAAGTATCATTTACTGCCCTTGAAACGGTCATTTCACTCAATCGATAATTGTAAGCTAGTGATCTAAATGAATCGCCGGTTGCCAAGTACCTGAAAAAAAAAGAATGAAATCATTTCGATTTTACTATCGGAACTGGCCGTTATTTTTTTCAAAATGACAGCCACTGATGACACCTGTATATTTTAAAAGCTGACATTATATTTATTTCATTACAAATTAAAAAAAAAAACGGTTGGTAGGACGGTCAAATTAATAGATATAAAAGTATTTGTCTTTTCATTGACTTTCACACCTTGATTTGTTTCAGTTAAAACAGCAAAAGCGGAATGGAAAAAACTAAGAGACAATCACCGAGACAGTTTGAAAAGACAAAAGAGTGGCAAAACGGGCCAGGCTGCTGATTCTGTTAATAACTGGAAATATGCACAAATAATGGAATTTTTAATTCCTTATATGCGAAATCGCAAAAGATCTACTAACTTAACAAATTCAGAGTCCACTCAAGACACAGACACACAAGATACAAACACACAAGACACAAACACACAAGACACAAACACACAAGACACCACCACCAACGTTTATGTAGATGATGATTCGTCGCTTATGGTAGAACCAGAAACCTCGGGAATACCACAAGCTAAACGAAAGAGAAACAAAGATGATGATAACATTGTTGACATTATTAGAGAAATGGAAGCCAATCATTCCAGACGCCAAGAAGAACGAGATACAAGACGAATACAAGAGAAAAAGCATCCAATTGAACTATTTTTCCAAAGTATGGCAGAAACAACAAAGACAATGCCTACTTTCATGCAAAATAGTATTAAAAAAAAGGTTTTACAAATAGTGTGTGACGCTGAAGAAGAACTTGAAACATATAACATAACCCCTAGTTATGGCTATTCAACATCTTCTGCAGCATCCGCATCCGAGCAACAACAAAATCCATACCAATCACCTACAGACACAGTATATCAGCAGCTTCCGTAATAAAACTATAGCTTCAGTATTTTTTAAAATAATTTAAATACTTTATTTGTACCTACTTCTTACTTACTAGAACTACTTCTCAAAATTAATATAATTTGCTACTTACTAAAATCATGTGTTTTATTTCTTACCTTAATGTTACCGCAAGCTTCTCCAGTGGTGTTATAGCTTTTCTGAAATTCGTATCTTGTTTTTTTATATCTTCTTCTATAAGTGATAATATTTCTTGAAAATGTTCTCTATCCATTCTAAAATAGTTTTTGAAGTAGTCATCTTGCAAATCGTTGTACATTCGTAATAAATCTCCTTTTGCAGGCCTTCCTCGAATGTGATTATTGATCCAATATCTTGATTTGCGCCGGATATGCTTCTTTTTATAGTGATACAGTAGTAAGGTTTTATTTACCATATTAATATAATCATCTTCACTAGAATCTGACATAGTGAAATTCACAAACGTCTTGATACTACGAAGGGCTGCCCAATACTGATACTCAGCTCGGCTCGCAAATGAAGCACCACCTCGCTGGATGGAGCGTGAACTAGGCAGAAAATGAACGGAGTAGTCGTTCATTTCCCGCTCGGCCTAGTTGACCTCGTTGTCAGTGGAAGGCGAAAGAAATTATTTTAAAAAACTCTTTCTTAGTGGAAGGCAAAAACTATTTATCATTTCAAACTCCGTTCCAGTTGACTTTTTCCCGCTCATTTCACTTACGCAGTGGAAGGCGGGCATAAGCGTTTGTCTCAGTTGTTGTCCTAGGTGAGCGGCAATAAGCGATGTGAGGCGAGAGCTCACACTTTAAAGCTACAAGAATTACAGCTAGAAGCTCTCCACCACCTATCATACAACGTTATCGGGTCTTGATATTACTTTTAAAAAAAATTAAGAGGGAAAAAAATCATCATCCGAAAAGCAATACAATACGCTTGCGCTGATTTCATCGCATCCCATCCGGATGACTTCTACAGTCAAGGTATAGGTAAATAATAAATTGGCATCAAAATGGCAAAGTTGTTTCTATAGACACCTTGGTGCAGTACTTTGATTACCTATAATAACAAAAAATGTTTTTTTTTTTATATAATAACATGTTTATATAAATCTCAAATAAATAAATGATAAATAATATCATATAATTATCATATAAGATCTAATATATCTGGAAATACACGGCGCAGTTGGTATATCCCCAACCTCTGCTCCCCTTTCAATAGTAGGCAGAACACCAGAGGCTAAAAAACCATCGGATGTCACGTTTGACGACGTATTATAATGATGGAGAGAGACTTTTGCAGTGACAGGGGGTCAGCCTGTCGCCCACAAAACGGTCAATAAAACCTCGGTCCCTTAACTGACTTTTACAGTATGCCTGGGAAGAGAAGTAGCTGGCACATTCTAAGTTTTGCTTTCGCTCCCCGTCCAGCATGGAAGAATATTTTTTTTTTTTCATATTAGGTCTTTCCGCCAACATATCACGTAAAGGACTACGTACTACTCGTAGTACTAGACTAGTAGTAGAATTAATGATTATGTTACAGATTAAGCTATTCTAACAGATGATATAGAAAGATAACATTATAGGTACCGCGGATGAAATAAGTAAAACAAAAGACGATCTCAATTTAAGCGAAATGGCGATAACCTGTCTTATAAACATTCACAGTTTGCTTTTTTAATCAAAGCATAATTAAATTGTTTTCGCATCTGTTCGTCCACGAAGGTTTCATACAGCGGCTTGCCAATCAAACATAATATAATTACTATAAATCACTGGCCAGTTACAAAGTCATTAAGAGTAAGTAGTCGAAACATTCGCACTAGATGTCCGTTACAGTCAAGCCGATCGGTTGACCCGCACAATTAAAAAGTATTCGTTTGTATTACGATCGCTTACACACTAAACATACATTAGAACGCGGCCTAGATATTAGCTGAAAAGCGGGGTTGATAACATTTGGTTTGGGAGGAAAAAAATAATGGAAAGACATACTTAGATAGCTATTGTCAGTCATGTAATAAAGAAAGCTGAATAAACTTTTGAACGCGCTAATCAATGTAAGTAAGTACCTACTAGTTGGATCTAAAAACTTTTGGCCCGTGATAGTCTAAGTCTTTAGGAAACCACTCGTTGTTATTGAATTTTATTTGTAACTAGCTGTGCCCGCGACTTCGTTTGCGTGGACGACAAAACTTATCAATGAGTTTATTGTGTAAAGTGCTAATTGTGTAGAACGTAATTTACCGAGCATACCGGTATTAATACTTCTGTCTCGGCGAGGGCCCTTTATGGCTAATTGATTAAGAGGTTGCATGATATCTTTGCTCGCGACATCGCTCACGTTCTGTTAGTTTTTTGTAGTAAAATTCTACTTTGTTGCCTGTTCAGCAGGATAACCGAAGGAAGGGTTTAGGATATCCTTCCTAAACCCGTGTGCTTTCATCTTCGACCTCATCGTCACTTACCATCAGGTGAGATTGAGGTCAAACGCGGGTTTAGTCACTTATAAAAAAAAAAAAAAAAAAACCGATAGCGAAGCTGACGTTCATTGCAACCAATGCTCACAAAGATAATGGTAACGACAGATAGTCACCGTACGACATCAATTGAGAGCTTAAGCATACACAAAATTATCAGTAACTATAAAGGTTCCATGGACTAGAGACAGACAAAAAAAATTTTAAGCACATTTTTGGGTTCGATGTCGGTCTAGTAATACCAATATTTTTTTGATATTTTCAATGTACAGAATTTTTACTTTTACAGATTTATTATAAGTAGGTATATAGAAGATATAGATAGAAATAGAGTTAATATTAGAATTAATTAAAACCACCAATAAAATAAGTTAATAATTTCAATTCTAAATAGGTTATTGTTTTTTTTGTTGATTTTTGTTTAATTGTTTTATTGTTGCATTTACAAAAAAAATTTGGATGAGTCATTGTTTTGTTTTTTAAACAATTTCGTTGTCTTTGTCTTCGTTTCGATTTCCATTTTCAAACTGAGCCAAAATAAAATGCACACCCTAATAACGCTAGCCGAACGCCGCTCAGAGCTCGGTGTGTGTTAGATATTCACGTGCGCTCAACGCAGCGCCGAATGTGTAGCCGCTTTTAGTATAAAAGTGTAAGGCAGAGAGTGAACATTGATTTTTATCATTTTTACCTTTGCCAGTACTGCTAACACTAACTTTAATAAATTTAAATAGACTCACCGCTGCTTTTTCTATTTTTACCCACACAGAAATACGTATTTTTTTTACGTGAACATCAAAAAATGAATACGAGTAACAGTAAGGTGATTTTGACGACCTCCGTGATGCCATCAATATTTAAAAGGTAGCCTGCGGCCACTGAGACCTGGGGTCAAGTCCCAGTCGAGCCTTTTAACTAGCTCAATAACAACTAATAATTGTATATTCTTTGCTTCCACTGATATCCTTAATTTGTTATTTTATGAATTTCTAAATCAAAATTTAAATGTAACCCTGCGATAAACACCTACTTAGGCTCGTACCCATTATGAAAGCTTACTTATACTGAAACTCTACTTAACCTAGTAGAGTTTCTACTAACACTTTTTATCAATTTTCCATGAGAAAAATTATAGCGAATCTTTTCTTGAGATGATCAACTCTCGAATAAGCCATAGTACGGCCCGTAAAATAGCAAAAAGTTTGGCGACCCCTGGCCATCAGTACGGCCGCGTGTTCCCGACGCGTACGCATATATTCCTGCATCTCGAGGAGGCTGCGCAGTCCACGCGGCGCGCTCGCCGTGCCACCCTCTCACTACTGTTTACACTACGTCAGGTGAGTGATAATACAGCCTTATCTTTAGGTGCTTCGATAGTAAAGGGAGACTTTGCACAGGTTTAATTGTTAACGTGACTAACCGTGTAACTGTAGTGGACTGTAACGAGGGCGTTAGGGAGGATAGACTTATGTTTACTGATTTTATACGTTGGTTGGGAAATGATACTGTAAAGGCTATATGGGACTTTTTATCTCTAGAAAAGATAACTTTAGATTACCTTGAAGGTGTAACATGTGAGATTTACTCGGAATATATTCGCCCTTCACAACACAATACCTACTATCGAAAGATTTGGCAGTATTAATTAAGGAGTTAAACTGTAGTTAGACAAGTCCCGAAGGAAGTATAGAAAGTTCGTTCCAGTGGGTTAGCTCCATAAAACTTAACTGGCAAAAACAAAACTAGACCTATCAACAATCTCTAGATATATCTGGTATTTTATAACGTTAGAATAGAGACTTGGATTCAGAGACTCAGAGACAAAATCCAGTACCTAGAGAAATTAAGCTCTCTTGAAACATTTTTAAGTTTAGGAGTGCAAAAAATGCTAATGGAAAGAAAAGTTCACCAAACCAAGTTTTTGTCCGTTAATAGGTTTTAACTCGATTCAACGCTAAAATATTTCTGTTTGAGAGGTGAAAAGTATTTAATTTTCATATGGGAAAAGTATTTGAATTTCATATCTGAACTGAACTGGTCGATCATTATCATTTATACATACACCTGCCGACAAAGTGGGATGAACTTGTTACCTTCAGCCGAGTAGAAGTAACTGGAAAACATCGCTTAACATCCTTTTAGAATGTATTTTTTAGTATAGTATGCACTGTACTGTAAATAAATAAATAGATATCTAAGTTCGCCTTTAACGTCTTTTGAATATAAGGATCAATTTTGAATTGAGCTTATGTAAACAACTCATGGAAGTCATCGTGGGTTAGTTGCTTGCTAGATGCAATTTCAACGCCTTGAAAATACTGACATCATATAATCAGTACTGAGCGACTCACGGCCCTACAGTGAGATCATTAAGAGAGGACCTAATTATGATGATCATAATGATGAAACGACTTACATGATGCTGAAAATGGCGGGCAAGGGTGTAGTATTGAACGGCACAGCATCATCGATAAAGTGCGATGTATTTTAGTGCAAGGAAGGCACACCGAAGTGGTACGTATTATGAGCAACCGAATTTCGCGCATTTTAAATCAGGTTTACCTATGTAAACTGCATCCATATTGAAATGCGATTTAAAATGAATGATTTAAAATTTTGGATGGTTGAGCTATTCTAAGACGTCTCTTCTTGAGCATACGAAGTGAAATAAACTGTCATCGGGTCTTTAGGACCAAAAAGCCGTGAATAGTCAACTTATAGCCCTATCACCGCCGGAAGCATGTCGTAAAAAGCGACTAATCCGAGGGACTTCCGCTTGGTGGGAGGATCCTTTAATGATTCTCCTGGCTCCTTTAATGATTCGCCTGGCTGGCTGTACTATAAAATCTGCCGCCAAATATTACCATTCCGACAATTATGTGCTCCGTTGGGAGCAAGTCCCATCCTTAGCCCGTGCCATGCCGTTCTCTTTGATCTCATTTTCACTTACCATCAGGTGTGCTGAAGGTCAAACACGGGTTCACGGATAAAAAAAATGTAAGGTACCCCATAGATACAGGTTTACTTCGTTATACCTAATAGAAAAGTTACGTATTTAGGAATCCCTGGAGAGTGACTGATAAGTCCGCGGTTAGCTTGTTTACATTGGGCACGCTCTCTATACTGGGTTAATTTTAATTAGCGCCACACCGCTTGCAGGCGGCCTCTCCACATCCATCACGACAACATTTGTTGTACAACTTTTTAAAATTAATATTTTTCAAAAAGTTTTCCCATACAAAAAATATTTATTGTCTCTAAACTGGTGTTACTCTATATACACTGATGCTTCACGTCAATTGCAGCAGGGCGCGGGGTTGCGGGTTGACTTACAAAATAAATAGAATAAAAAACAGAGCGAGCAAAAATTTGTTTGTTTTTCATTTTTTGTGTTATTTATCAAGATTTGTAAAATGTCGTAAAGCAAATGTTGTTATGATTAATGTGGAGAGGCTGCCTGCAAGAAGTGATGCGCTAATTAAAATTAACCCTGTGTAAGAGGTATTCACAGTAGATATCTAACACGTGGTCGCTAGCTAGGTGATGATATAATATTAGCGGGTATTCATACTTTTTAATTGGTTAAAAAATATTGTTTTAATTTAAACTTGAAAAAGGATGGGAGCCACCTAAAATGTGGTCACTAGATAGTAGGCAGTGCAAATCTTAATCGCCTTATAGGTACTTTTTACGCGGGCCTTGAGCGTGGGGACCGAATCCAGAAATTCCGTAACGAAAAAAACCTAACACCCCCCACTCCGACCGGCACAGCGGTGATACTTTCATTTCATAACTTTACATGCGGGCTTTAATAAACAATCAGCGCCATCTACTAGGAACTTGTGGAACTTCATATTAGATCAAACATTACTGCATTAATAAAATAAATAAATAATTATAATTGCATAAGTTGATAAAAAATGCTATGCAATAGCTTTACCGCGGCAGTCTCCGAGTGCCACACGTCTTTTTGTTTATGTTTATCTTACGGTAGTAGGGCTATTTCAACCCTACAACAGTTTACAATGTAGACACAAAATATAAGGCCCAAATGGCTTTGCTGGATAGCTCCTACATTACATAGCAACTAATATCCCAACCGCCATGCAAACATCAACAATAAACAGTTCAATAAACTCAATTGGCTATTCAAAAAAATAGATAAAACGAAAGTGTTCAACGACCTATCTTGCCCAATATAAACCAATATGAATTTCACGCCTCTACTCCATTGCTAAATTAATTATTATAGTTGGCAATTGATTCTGTCATCTCTATGTAGACAGATGTTTGAGGCTGGAGGAGGGTCAGTGGAGCAACGATCTTGAATTTGACGAATGTTGAATGTTGACGTGGTATGCGGCGCGGGCGGTCGGATAATTGTCAGAGGTGTCAATTAGAATTTAGGGGATTGGCGCTGTACTAAATGATAGGCTATTATTTTCGATCTTTTAATTGTCAGATGTCTTTGTTTTCACTTGTTTTATTTATCTGTGACAATTATATGTTTGGTATATGGTGAAGCCAAATTAAATGCACCTGCGTTTTTTTCACCTACGGATCCAAGGTTCAAAAATACGCAAAAGTAAAAACTTTGAATAAAAAAAAAACAAATTAGTTCCCGCAGAACAACTTGGTCCTAATTGAATATATTATATGTATACTTAGTAAAAGTTAAGTTTAGAAATTGAACATTAACCAATTTAAATTTTCGAATTTGAGCGACCATACAGAATTTAAGGCGAGATGCAGCGTTTTTACACTTTTTTGAACGATAATATACATACCCAGTAATGTAATACATTTTGTGTCTGAAAAAAAAGACGTGTGGCACTCGGAGACTGCCGCGGTAAAGCTATTGCATAGCATTTTTTATCAACAAGTTACACTTTGAGCGTGGTGACCGATAAAAAAACAAATTTCAAACAAAAACGGAATTTCTGGATTCGGTTCACGCTCAAGGCCCATAATAGAAGCTATGCAATAGCTTAAAAATATTCTCCAAAATTAACCATATAACCAACCGCTGTGTAAAGATAACATGATTATTGAAAATTGGCTCGATAAAAAAGGTCACAAACATAACACTAATTTACCATTTCAAACGGATATTGCTAAGAAATGCCATAATGGATTCATGTAAAAGTTACATAAAAACATAAAAGCAAAATTTTTAAATAGTTATAGTTTTTGAAAATTAACCGATTAAACGTAATTTAAGGGATTTTAAAACGGGAAGTATGGAAGAACGCACCTTGCTACAATAGGCCCTTAAGTTGAGGAGTATTAACTTACCTCAACAATAATTAGGCCGTTCAAACAAACTAATACATAAACAATTACTGTTGTTTTTCATCATCATCATCATCATCACAACTTCGAGTAATGGGCCCACTGCAGGGCATGAGTCTCTCCTCTGGGTGACGAGGAGGTTTTAGGCCATAATCCACCGAGCTGGCCCAGTGCTGGGTGGTGGATGTCAGAATTTTCAGGGTGCCGATATGGCTTCTGACAAACCCTAACGACTACTGTATACAAGTATACTGCACCCGGGACCGACAGCTTAACGTGCCCTCCGAAGCACGGAAGTCGCCGTGAGAAACGAATGGTCGGCGGTCACCCATCCAAGTACCGACCGCGCCGAACGTTGCTTAACCTGTGATATCGTAAGATACACACAGTAACCACGGTGCCACGACGACTGTTGTTTTTATGAATGAGTAATTTCAACAACTATTCCACCCCAGCAGGCACAATGTGGTGGGCGTGCCTTGCGTGCGTGCTCTTCCTGCAGCCAGCTCTGACGAAGGAGTTGTCTTCGGAGGCATCTCGGGAGGCAGTGGAGCCTCAGGCACAGGAACCGGATCTTGAGTCTTATGATGACTACGCCATTGGAGAAGATGAAAACTGTGAGTGGCATGATCTTATCTATTTTTCCGTTCTTAACGTTAATCTGACGGGGCTTTGTAATAAATAATGAAACTAAATTAAGTACTTAATTATATAATTAAATAATAATTATATTCTTATCTGACTATTAAAGAGTTTATGACCAAATTTATTTTATTTTATTCCAGTGGTGTTGACTGATAACAATTTCCGGCCTGTTTCTGGTGAGTTGAAAAACTTAACAACTTACAGTCGCTCAGATAATTTCTTTACAATTATTATTACTTTTTAATATTTCTTATTAAATGAACATTCAAATTTTATTTGTGCGAATGTTTAACCAATTAATAAAATATTACCGGACAGCTTCAAGCTTATTGCCATCCTATATCATTGTTAAACAATTATAAACAATCGTAAAGCAGCATTTATTAGCTATATTTTCATTTGACGACGACGGTTGAAAAATCAGGCCTCAAACAATAAGTTCGTCTTTTTACCGTGCGAGCGATGAATTTTATTACTAAAGGTGATAGTGAAATGTATTGTTTTGAATTTCAGCATCCACCAGTCGTCCATCAGCCAATACACGCCCCAGCTCACGAGGTAACCACACATCTCTGAATCTTTTTTAATCTTAAAAAGCTGCTTCTTACCAAAGACAGCTAAATAAAGTCATACCGTGGTATCATCTGAACCTTTCGGAGGAGAAGCCTTAGATCTTCGTTATTAAAAAAAAGGTTACTTATTTCTTTTTTGCGTATTTTATTTTATTTTAAACCTTGTCTTTAAATCTCTAGCATCACAATACAAACCCAAGTTATCCTATTTGAAGACATAAATCCTGTTTTTTGGATTTGCAAATTATTGTTGTGTTTAAAAGCTCGATGTCCTAAGCCTTGTTTAATGCCAACATGTACAATTCGAATAAAGTACAAATTATTGATTGTTATGGAACTAATTATCATCAAATGGTCATTAGGTCCTCGGTGTGTAGACGAGGGTCGAACGTGGTCGGAAGGGGAGACCTGGAAGCGAGGGAACTGCACGCTGTGCCAGTGCTTCGACGGAAGAGTCAACTGCTCCGTGCTGCCGGCTTGTTTGACTGGTAAGAATTTAATAGACTATTATAGAAGGGAGGGTAACATCTATGGAATTCTCAAATCTTTCTATGTCAGATGATGCCATGTACTGCGGACTGATGAGTTTAACCATGGTCTGACAATTGACGAAATTACTTGAATTTTTTTTAGCTAGGTACTGTAATTTTTAAGTAAATGGCAGAAACTTCTCTAATACAAACCTTATTATATTTATACTTACCTACTATTAAAACCGTTAATTTAATCAATATAAAGGTTTCAATTTACATCAATTTTTACAGAAAAACATTTTTTTTACAAGACTTATCTACTAGGTAAATTAATTCCCAGCATCAGCTACACCGCGGACCGGTTTTGCATCGGCTTCGATGACCCCGGTGCGCGGGGTGGTGGGGTCACCAGGAGACGAAGGACCCCCGGGACCGCCTGGTGCCCCCGGCAACGGTGGGACACCTGGGGCTCCAGGAATCCCGGGGCCGATAGGACCTATGCCAGATGTAAGGATAAAATAGTATTCTGATAAAAATGTTCACACTGAAGATTAAATTAACCAGTCAGTTTCTTGCGCTCCGATTTTTTTTTGTGAAATTTTATGAATCTTAAAAATGTTGGCAGAATTTTTTTAATGCTGCTCCACAGATTTTTGTAGCTTGGATGTATTAAAATACAAATTATACATTTTTTACAGTTTCTATTGAGAATTGACAGAGAATATGTATATGCTAGAGTTTAAAATGATCAAAGCTTAATATCAATATTAGTAAGAATTATTTATTTAGTACTTATATCTTACATTAAGCAAAACACGCTACAATCTAGAAAAAACCCACAAATAATATTAAGTAATCAAAATTTGACGTTGCCGAAAGGCGAACTGCTAATTGTTTTCAACTACACTTTATTTATATCAGGTAAACGCGTACTTAGCGCAACTGGCGGCTACTGCGGGAGGCGACAAGGGACCTGCGTATGATCCGTACCAGTACATGCAGGCCTCGGTGGGACAGCCCGGGATTCGGGGAATACAAGGTATTTGATTTGCTGACCGAAATACCTCGTATGTGTTAAGCAAGCCGGTAAACGAGATTTTCATTTAGCTGATGGAATTAAGCGATCGTTATTAACTGTTAATGGAGGAATCAAAAATATGTTTCCCGTGCTGTTGTAGAAAGTGAAATATAATAAAAAGTTTTCAACAAATTGTTTTTAAACCTAAGGATGAAAAATAATGAACTTAAAACTCCATAGAAAATTAAATAAGTTAGTAGCTTACAAAAATAAAGGTTTTTTCACTCGCATACACTTCTACCCTTTTACTAAAACAACAAAGGATCCCCATTTTATAATAGTTATTTCAAAAACTTCCTATAATGATAAAACTACTTTTTATTACAATTTCACATACTAAACCGATAATCTCATTCGAATTCAGGACCGCAGGGCCCCCCAGGACCGCAAGGGTTCCAAGGGCCCCGGGGAGAGCCAGGTGAGCCGGGGCTGCCTGGTGTGCAGGGCCCGCCCGGTGAACGAGGACCGCAGGGACAGCCCGGCAAAGACGTGAGTGAAGAGAACCATATTTTACACGTGAAAAATAAAAAATTAAAAAATCAAAGTAATTTTAAATTTTATTTCAAGCTGTCAGAACGGACAAAACTTGTCCCATCTAAAATTGTAAATTTTGAAAGGTTATCAGTTTTATAACATTTCTCATTCTATTTAATCTAATTTTACGTATAAAATATAAATAACTTACAGTAAAATCCCTCAAGCTACTTTGTAAATAATATGCACTAGTAAGGTAAAATATTAGCATGTATTGCACTACAAAGCTTAGACGAGAACTTTTTGGCTAACCAAATAAAACCACTACCTCTCTACTGTGAACCTCATGCAAACTCCACATTTCAGGGTACATCAGGCGAAGATGGAGAGCCAGGACCTGCAGGTGCCATCGGAGCTCCTGGTCCCCGTGGTTCCCCCGGCATGCCAGGAATTCAGGGACTCAAAGGACATCGAGGCTTTGACGGGAAAGACGGCACTAAAGGGGAACAGGGACCGCAGGGAGAAAAAGGACCTTCTGGATTACCTGGGCAGATGGGACCAACGGGACCTATAGTAAGTTAAAAATAATTAATGGGACATAAATCATTTGATATTTTACATAAAGATCTAGGACAGTTAAATTTGGGCTCTACCCTTCCTAAAACAAAAAAAAATTAAGCTTTAAGGGTGTATTCATAAATCTGCCGATATAAATATCGCTGTTTTAATAATCGAGCATCGCTCCAAAACTCATCAAAAACATATGAAATATTGCATACTTGTCGGAAATTCTAAATTGAATGGTAAACATTTTATTCGAACCAAATCGTTTTTTTATACGAAATAAAATAACTATAAGCAATATAGCGAATGAAAACATCGCTTCGGCAAAGAGTTTCTTTAAAATACTATTAATTTACTAGAATTATGTAAGGTTGTTTAATTGTGTGACAAAAGAGAAAAAAAGAACTACACAACAATTTCTTTAAATTACAGGACTTTTAAAAGAACTTATTTATTTTTTAGGGTCCAACTGGCCCACGCGGAGAGCGAGGAAGAGAAGGGCCTTCAGGACCACCAGGAATGCGTGGCGTAGATGGATCAGCCGGACCCCCAGGACCAGTGGTCAGTATTAAAAAAATGCTTCGATATTTTAAAAATTATTGAATGTTAACGTTATCTTTTTTCTTGTCAGGGCAATGTGGGAAAACCAGGAGCTCCAGGATTCCCTGGAGCACCAGGTATCAAAGGTGAACAAGGCAGTGTCGGTCCTAAAGGGAGTCAAGGAATACAAGGACCTAGAGGAGAAGCAGGTCGTCATGGCCTACCTGGTGAAGCAGGTGCCCCAGGTTTAGCAGGGCATGATGGAACACCAGGAGAAAAAGGAGTCAAGGGCCAGGCTGGTTCCATGGGACCACAAGGTTTTATTGGACCAAGAGGATTACCAGGGTTGTCTGGTGAACCTGGGCTGCCAGGATCAAAGGGAATTTCGGTATGTAATTTGGAAATTTAACTTATTAAATCTCAAAATGAACTTTAAGACTGTATGAAATATTTTTTTTAATTTAAAAGGGTCCACCTGGTGAAAGGGGATTAAAAGGTGATACAGGATCAAGAGGCGAAGTAGGACCCTCAGGTCCACGTGGCTTACCTGGTACAGTTGGCCCTGAAGGAAAACGTGGAAAGAGAGGCCTTAGAGGACCTGCGGGGAATGTAGGTCCACAAGGAGAGCGAGGTTTACAAGGAATGAGAGGTCTACCTGGAGCCGACGGACCAATGGGTCTCAAAGGTCAAACTGGTGAGAGAGGAAATGTTGGGCTTCCTGGTTCAAAGGGTAGTATGGGTGACATGGGAAGACCTGGACCACAAGGTTTGCAAGGACAAAGAGGTATTGTTGGCAGGCCGGGAATAGCTGGTAAACCAGGACCGGCTGGAGAAAGAGGCATACCTGGTGCTGACGGACGCCCGGGTGACCAAGGACCGCAAGGACTTCAGGGCACTCCTGGAGCTATGGGAGCACCCGGTGAAAGGGGCTTACAGGTAAACACAGTATTTTTGTTGACTTTAATATAATATTATTTGTAATAAGTGCATTTAAAATAAGTGAATATGTTTTTTGTTTTAGGGTGAAGCAGGAAAAGACGGAGAAACTGGACCGCAAGGCCCTCAAGGTCCCAAAGGGGATGCTGGCAGGAATGGAAGTCCTGGCGCAACGGGTCCGCAGGGACCATCCGGACCGACTGGAGAAAGAGGTGTTGCAGGGCCTGCCGGACCTACTGGTTTCCCAGTATGTTATCTTTGATCTTAATCATGATCAAATTTTATAGCTTACTTTCACAGTTAAAATATATAATTTGTTTTAATTTTAGGGTATGCCTGGCGCTGCTGGGTTAGCTGGATCACCTGGTAAAGATGGGGAACCTGGACCTGCGGGTGCAGTTGGCCCTCCAGGCCAACAAGGACAGCGAGGAGAACGAGGATTCCCTGGTGATAGAGGTGCTCCTGGCCTGACTGGAACCCCTGGAGAAAAGGGTGATGTTGGATCCCAAGGACCAGACGGTCCCCAGGTAAGAAAAAAACTATTTTAAGACTTTACATATTAGCTAATCATCACCGCAAAAGCTATAACATACATACTATTATAAAACATCGATAAATCCAATCTGGCTCTAACCTTGGCTATGAGGAGCTTTGGTCCTAAAACCGAGGAAAAACGCAGAACTGGTTAATATCAGTGCAACAATCAGGTATTGTACACATACAGCAATCGGAACTAATGATATAATGTGGAGTTCTGCTGTGCTGTCTCCATAACACAAGATATAATGGAGATTACTTTGGGGCCACATTATTGTTGTGCCGGATTGGGTATAACTAATAAAAAATATCAAATGTAATATCATAGATACCTAATAAATTCACTTATAGGGTCCGGAAGGTGTCAAGGGCAGCAAAGGTCACCCAGGACCACTAGGACCAATGGGAATGCCGGGACCTCGCGGCATGAGTGGGCTGCCAGGCGAAAAGGGCGATCGGGGAGCCGCTGGTCCACCCGGCAATGACGGTCCTACAGGTGATATTTGTTTCAAATAAGTTTAATAATTATGTTTTTATATTTAATTTAACTTTTATTTTTTTATATTTGACACTTGGATAAAAGTCTGTAGTGCGGTTCACGTAAATTCAAGCAATCCAAGTATCGTCAGAGTCATAAACCGTATTACGTGAATGACGACAAATAAAAATTTAATTTGAAAGACTTACTTGTAGTCAACAAGTTGCAAAAACGTGTAAGTTTTACTTCTGAGTTAAGCAAAACACAATTTTGCTTAAAATATTCAACTTTTGTTTAACAATTTTTAAATGTTAGTTTTGAATGACTGATTATAGTCGTTGAAGTTCGATCGTCAATCATGAATACAAAATTGCGTTAGGTCGGAGACATGAATTGCACTATCGAACTTGAAATGTGGAACTTATAATGTTAATTATTCTATAATTTTCAAATACTTTTGAATATGAAAACAATATTAACAGAACATAACAAAAGTTATATAAAAATTGGAAGTCACTCAGTTTATATCACAAATTGAATAACATTTTAATTCAATCAATTAATTTATTTATATTTTCATTGCTTCAAAGAAAATCTTATAACTTTTTACTTTCATTATTTGCCCAGGGCGACAAGGAGAACAAGGTCCCGTTGGACCCATGGGTCCAGCCGGTCCCCCTGGAGAACCAGCTGAGAGAGGAGAGCAGGGAGCTCCAGGAGTACCTGGAGAATCAGGGGCACCTGGTTCACCCGGAGATCGAGGGCATCCTGGCCAACAAGGACCTCCTGGCTTATCCGGACCCCCAGGACTTACGGGCATGCCCGGAATCAAAGGAGATAGGGGATATGTCGGCGCTAAAGGACAGCAGGGTTCTCAGGGCTCTCCAGGTAAATAAAGAAGGCTGATATTTCACATCCTATACTTATCAATTCCTGCTGCTATTATCAGTACGTTTTTCATGCAGGTTCAGTGTCAATTCTCAAACTTCTTTTCTAAGCTACCGTAGCTCTGGAAACAAATTTCGATCGAATCTAATCTGTTAAGATTTTATATTGATACCCACCATATATAAGCCCATCAGACTCATTAAAAGTGAATTTTCACCAATAAAATTATTATTTTCTGTAATGGTCTTAAAACTTGTTTTTTTTCTCGTAGGAATCCCTGGTGAGCCCGGTAGTCGTGGATTACCAGGTCAAACTGGAGCCAAAGGGTCTCGCGGTGAACAAGGGCACAAGGGAGAAGCTGGGCATGCAGGATTACCTGGAAGACAGGGAGAACTTGGACCTCCGGTGAGTAAATATTTAGGGGAAATAAAGAAAAGAAACCAGTCGGACACTGAAAATGTGTATAAACAATAACAGAGTAATAAATAACAAAGAGAGACCTTTTCAAACTTTAGCGAGTGGTGCCTAAGTGGAGGCCACATGAACCAACAGACTAAAGAAATTTATTTCAAAGATTTACCAGCAAAATTAAATTTGTTTAAGTATAATATTCCTAACATAAGCACTTCCTTAATTAAAAGGATTCGCAACATCGTGGTACGTAGAGCTGACGTATTGACTAAAAGTTAATTAAAAATATAATTGTAATTAAAATTTTGAGATTTTAACTGGAGAGCATCTGAATACTGACATTATTTTATGTTTTAGGGTCTTCAAGGTAGTACAGGTCCTGCTGGACCACCAGGTACACCTGGAGCTAAAGGATCTACAGGGGACTCAGGACGACCAGGACAACAAGGACCCCCAGGATTAACCGGACCTCAAGGACTAGAAGGACAAAAAGGAGAACGAGGCAGTGAAGGAGAAGTCGGTCCTCAGGGTACGATTGGACCCGCTGGTGTCCCGGGAGAACGTGGACCCTCAGGCTTGCCAGGAATGGTGGGACCACCAGGCGCGCAAGGACTTAGAGGCGTCCAGGTACTTCTAATCACTTTTATACATAACGTAAACGTAAAGATTACAGATTTTTAATGGTTTTAGTATACCTGATTCTCTCCTATGTTTAAACCTTCATTTAATTTAAATTTTACTAAAGATTTTACCTTCAGAAAAATTCACAACATACATACCTATTAGTGAGTACATAAAAGTTGATATCTTTAGGTAACTGTGCATTATACCAAAATAGACCTTATGTTATCAAACATGTCTTTTTATTTGCTTGTTAATCCCATAACGTTTTTGCTATTGCTTATTATTATACTCGTACCATCTATAGGGAGAAAGCGGTGCTCCTGGCAAACCAGGTGCAGATGGTGCTCCAGGCTCTGCGGGGCCGCCTGGTCCTCAAGGACCTCATGGACCAATGGGTGAACCAGGTCCTGAAGGCAGACAAGGAAAGCAAGGTCAGCCGGGCATACCCGGAAGGCCTGGAGACAAAGGACCGTCTGGGCAACCGGGGGCGTCTGGTCCACCGGGACTACCGGGAATGCAGGTGATTTTGAGAACTTATCTTATTTTGGCTAGGTTTTTTTCATTTATTGAAGTCACATCATAACATAAAAAATAATAAAATAAGTACATGCAAGTTATACAGAGCTAAGCTTGGACTATGGAATTTTTATTTGAAAGCATCTTTTCTCTTTTTACCCCACACAACGCCATCTAGTTACCCCTTCGCAATAACGGTCATTACTCTATTTGCTTTATTAAAAAAAGGTTCAGATTTTTATTGGATGAAATGTAATAATACCAGGGCCCAACTGGTGCAGCCGGACCGTCTGGTCCCGCTGGCGAGCGAGGCCCACGTGGAGAAAACGGACCAGCTGGCGTGGACGGACCTCCAGGACCAGCCGGAAAGCCTGGCCCTCCAGGTCTTGATGGATCCAAAGGGGAACGAGGCGAATCCGGGGCTGATGGGGCCAAGGGCCATGCTGGTTTACCTGGATTGCCCGGTATGGTTGGAGGACCAGGCCGGCAAGGAGAAAGGGGATTGCCTGGACCAGCAGGTTTACCAGGAAAGGATGGAGAGGCTGGACCTAGAGGTATGTAATGTTATGTTAATCAATTTAAAAAAAATTGTTACTATTTACAGTCATGTAATTAAAGTACGAAAGTACAATGTTTAAAAGTTACAAGATAAAATGTTGAAAGTTGAAGTGTAATTCAATTTACTATCCGTTAATGCCTCGAAAGAAGTTGTACTAGTTTACCAAAAAGTAAATCTTTTGTATCACTGATGTATCATATTCTTTATTTTATTTAATAATTGATGCTCACACAAGGAAACCTATTAAAAAAAAGAAACAATAAATTGTAAAAAGTTAAAGCTTATTTTTTAAAGAAATTACTTAAGGAAGCCTGAGGCTGGAAAATATGAAAAAAAAATTGTTGAATTCACTACTGTGTTTTAATTTACCGTCAATAACATTTTGTTGATTGATTTTAGGACCCCCTGGTCGTGACGGTAACCCAGGTTTGCAAGGACCCGCTGGGCCCCCAGGATCTAGAGGATCCCCGGGAGAACCTGGCAAGCATGGGACTCCTGGAGCTCAGGGACCGCCGGGACCTCCAGGACCAGTTGGAGAAGCGCTGGCGTACGATGCCGCTGCTATCGCTGCTATGTTACAACAAGGTGTGTTGATATAATAAAATTAGTTTGTTTTGTTCGCATTTCATGAAACATGGATTAGAATGCATTTGACAATAGCATTAGAGTCACTTAATTTTAGTTAGTTACACGTACATTAGTGTTATTTTTATATCTAATAGCAAACTTCATATTGTTGACTTAGCTAAGTTTGGCTAAGGATATAATTTGTTTCTACTTCCGTTATACACTAGGAAAATTAAAAATTAATGAAAGCCTTTAATTTAAGTATTTATAAAACTATTCCACAACAGGTTCTATCAAGGGACCAGATCCTCTTGGTGATGACCCGAACTCGATGCCAGCTCGGTTCTTCAAGCCCGACATGACAGATGCTGAGAGGAAAGAAATAGTGATGAAGGCATATGAACGTCTGAAGGTATCACTGGATAAGTTCCTGAAGCCCGATGGTTCTAAAGAAGCACCAGCAAAGACTTGTGGTGATATAAAGTTCCATCATCCGGACTTTAAGAGCGGTAAGTTGATGATAAATTAATAATCATATACCTATTAAAAACCTCCTCATGGTTTGGGGCAATAAACCGTAGTGGGCTCAAAAGATTTACCTAACTCCCTACGTAAGAAATTGTTGATAAACCAGTTAAGGGATTTCTCTTTGCAGATGATCTAACCATAACTTGTACTGGCAAGACGCTGTCTCCGACGTTACAATTGATCCAAAAAACATTAAATAACCTCGAAACATGGTCTAAAACATCAGGTTTTCGTTTCTCTAAAACTAAAACAGAATACATCATATTTAGCAATAGTAAAAAGAACCAAAAAAAACACAAACCATTAACGTTAAATGAGCAAAATATAAAATTAGCTAAAAACTTAAAAATATTAGGATTGATTTTTGACAATAAAATGAATTGGAACACGCATATAAATAAATTAAAATCAGAATGTCTTAACCGATTAAACGTATTAAAAATCCTTTCGTCGGTTAATTAAGCATTTTCTCTCAGATCCCCGAGAGAAAATGCTTAATCAGAACTTACCACTCCCTTATAAGGCAAAAAATTGATTACGGATCAATCATATACGATTCAGGCAAATCACGACTATTAGATTCTTTAGATTCTATTCAAAACTGTGCACTTAGGCTAAGTATTGGAGCCTTTAAAACTAGTCCCGTGGCTAGTATTTTAGCAGAAACCGGTGACTTACCCCTGATATATAGAAGAAAACAGCTCGTTCTAATATATTCCATCAATATTCTGCAATATATAAAGAATATAAAACATACTCAGCAACTAATATAGAATTTCAGTTTAGACCTAATTTACCCCAACCATTTCGGATCAGATCAAAAAAATATTGTGATGAATTAAATTTGATTATCCCGCCACTATTTTCAAAAGCCCATAACACGTATGGTCCATGGGAGCAGTTTAATCTTCCTATAAACTTAGAACTAGCGAATAATTTAAAAGAAAATACACCCCAGTGTATTTACAAGAGCCTATTTAATGAAATTAACAGTAAATATAAAAATTGTACCTCAATTTATACAGACGGATCCGTGATGAATGGTAGGGCAGGATTAGCTATAGTTTATAATGATACATGTTACCGATATCGGCTGCAAGATTATACTTCAATTTTTAGCTGTGAATCTATCGCATTACTCAAAGCTTTACAAATAATACTTAAGGAGCACAATTGTACTAAGTATGTAATTTATTCGGACTCTAAGTCATGTTTACAAGCCTTACAAAATATTATTAATGTAAATCCACTCATAAAAGACATCAAAGAAGTATTATTTAGTTTATTAAAAAAAAATATAGAAATTGAAATAATTTGGATTCCAAGCCACCGAGGTATCGCTGGTAACGAAAAAGTTGATGAGCAAGCTAAAATTGCAACTAATCAGAATGAAATTGATTCATCATTTAAATCAAACACAGATGACTTACAAAAATTTGTGAAATTTAAAATTAAAACACTATGGGATACTGATTGGAAAATAAACTACACTAGTAAATTACACGGTATAAGAAGTTCTATTTTTGATAAATCACCCACTATATTTGATACTAGGAGAGACCAAGTAAATATCACCAGACTCCGAATTGGCCATACAAATATGACACATATTCATTTAATAACAAAAAACAACAAAACAAAATGCATATGTGGAGTGGATCTAACCGTTTTACATCTTTTAACAGAGTGTCAAGCTTACTGCAGCGAAAAAATATCATGCAATGTTCCTCATAATATTAAAGAATGTTTAAACATAGAGGGGTATAAAAATACCCTAGAATTCCTTAAAACTATTAAATTGTACAACTCAGTTTAAAGTCATGTATACCTAATGTGGTCGCTAATGACCGTTGTTGTTAAAAAGCGACCTTAAATAAACAATTAAAAAAAAAAAAATTGTTGATAATTTTAAAAACATTTGTCCTTCGGTGGGGTTTGTAGCCAAAACGTCTTATATAACGCTTTATAAACGCTATATATTCGTCATAATTATTTGAATTTATGATGACTAAGTAATGATAAAATTGATTTGAATGACTAACATTAGTATTTAAGCTCGCATTGTTACTAACCTTTAATATGGATAATTTCTGAAATAAATGATTTATTATTATTATTTATTTAAAACATTAAGTGTACTCGGTGCTATGTAAGCACCGGCATAAAAGTACACACGGGCCTAAACCAAGTGTGCACCTTGAGTAGTTAGGTACTGAAAAGGGTATTGTTTTGTTATTATAATTAGCTTCATTTAGTGGATATTTACAAACGCAAGTTTAGAATCAATCTGCTGAGATTCTAATCCATCGACTAGTTAAACTATAAACATCTTCTAGAGTTAATGACTAATAAATTCGAAATGTGGCCTTGTTTCAACTTTTGCGCATTTTGTATATTTCTAGGTCAGTATTGGATTGATCCCAATGGCGGAGACTCAAGTGACTCTATTCTAGTCCACTGCGACATGGCAACTGGAAGCAGTTGTATTTATCCGAAGCCCATGGAAAGTCCAGAGATTTCATATAATGGCAAAGATAAGGAAGTATGGATGAGCGAAATTGAGGATGGATTTACGGTAAGAATATAATTAATTATTTCACTAGCCAAGCTTAGACATCTACCTTATTTTCTCGAAGGACTTGCTTAAAAGAAAGAAATATCCAAACTCAAGGCAGCTTATATTAAAATAGTATGTTTGTAAAAGTATCCAGCTCGATTTTTTTTTCATTATTTGTTAGATAGCTACCACAGTGCGGTATTTAGCCGACCTACCTACACTGTTAAAAATTATGTGATTTTTACATGCACAAAAAGTACATAAACCTGTAGAATGTACCGAAAACAGCTGTAAATTTCAGTAAATTGTGGAAAAGAAAATGATTTTCGGTAATTTTACAGATTTTTAATATGTTTATGTAATTATACCTAAAACGTGCATAATGACAGAACAATTTGTATTTTTACACATGGGCTGGGATTATTACAGAAGCAATACATAAAAAATATGTAAATATACTTTAAAAAGGTATAAAATTGCCGAAATATACGTGAATTTCCATAAATTATAGAAAAAATACACAATTATGTAATGTAAAATTACATCTCTCATGTAAAACTACATGAACATTTAATCTATATCTATCTATACTCTATACTTATAATAAATCTGTAGAGAGGTCAATTCTGTACATGAAATATATTTTCAAAATAACTATCAGGGGGTGATTAGTGATCGATACTGATGCCAAAAATGCAATCAGTAAAATTTTTGTCTGTCTGTCTGTCTGTATGTTCCTTATAGAAACAAAAACTACTCTACGGATTTTAACGAAACTTGGTAAAATTATTTTTCATACTCCTGGGCAGGTTATAGTATACTTATTATCACGCTACAATCAATAGGAGCAGAGCAGTGAAGGGAAACGGGAGAAGTTACTTCATTTTCTAAGCTTCCGTCGCGTGTGCAGCCTTAGGTTAAAGCTACATAGAAATCATGTATGACAGAAATATTCTTCATATAATTATATAAAAAATATCCCGAAACAGTATATGTCTATATTTTATGGTTGACTCACAATAACACGTGTAAATTCCGATAGCTTAGCAGTTCGGAGCTTTCTGATTATATTTGTTTACTCTTACGTTTATAATACTCTCACTCATCCCTAATTAAAAAAAAATAACATTATTACCTATTCAATAAAAAAAAGAATCATAGAAATCGGTATAGAAACACCATGAAATACGCTAATAGCCCATCGCGCGTGAATACTGAATGATATAAGGATTATTTTTGCGTAACGGTTGCCGCGCTCGACGCGGCTCTCGGCGGTAGGGTATAAAAAGGCAGGAGGCGAGCGCAAACTTTTGCGCGATTTAATATAGGTAGGTACAGAAGGAACAAGCGGTACATTACCTGTCAAATTTCCCCAACCAATTTTAACTTATTATCGAGGGCATAGAGTTCAAATTCAAGTAAAAAATTTTGACAGATTTGTAACGCTTGATGTACTGCCTTCTGTACATACAGAGATAAAATGGAAATCAAGGTTTTGTTTATTTCATGATCGTTTCTGCCTCTTGGAAGTCAGAAACCGTAGATTTCTTCGGAATAAAAAGTAACGTCTGTGTTAACTACTATACCAAATTACATTAATATTGGCTTAGCCGTTTGGCAGTGAAAAGCAGCCATACATAACTATAGGTAGTATTGTATGTACACTGATAATGGCTGGATGGATGGATTTTTGCTATCCTTTCACGCAAAAACTACTTAGCTTTATCTAGAATTACAATAAGCTTAGTATAATTAATGAAGATATTGCATGAATTAAGTAAAATTGAAGGCATTAAATAAAACACTTTTTAACCGGATTAATGGCGTATAATTTATATTTTACATTTTAACTCGACGTTTCGGTGTCTTTGCAGAACCCGTGGTCACGAGCGACTGTAAAAATTTAAAATGTAAATATACGCGATAAATCCGGTTAAAAAGTGTTTTATTTCATAGTCATACATAATAGTCATCGCGAAAACTTAAGACAATATTAAAATTTAAGGCACTTTGGCACCTGTGGCGTTCAGCCGATTTCTACTAGCACTGGGTGAAATAAAACACAATCAGTACTTAGTCAGAGGAGTCGACACGTCCACTCGCACGCGCTGTCAACCGGTCAATGCCATAACAGAGATACGAGAGGGCGCCTCGATGCCTCAATCTTTATTCCCATTCACTCGTTCATTCCGAGTCACCACATCTCTCCTTTCTTTTTTTTTCTTTTTTTTTTATTAAAAAGTTACATTATTTACAAATTGAACTGAATCTACCACCACTTCGGAAAGTCGATCTGTTGAGAAGAAGTGGCAAGAAACTCAACAGCAATCATCTTTTTAAATACACAATAACAATTTCACATAACACTTATCCTTAAATCTATTGAAGGGTTATAGACATTTTAACATATTTTATAACCTTAATTAACTAATATAATTTTAACATATTGTTATAAAAGACTACACTAATAGGAAACTAGTACTAAAATATCAGTTTAGTTATTCTCTTATACAATACAGAATTGCGTACTATAATGCGAAAAGACTTTTTCCCCAACCTATTAAAACAGTCTGGGAATGACACACCAAATACCCTCGATCTTCTTTAAAACAACGACATTTCGATGACACTCCAGCTTGTCCTTTCCTTTTTTTTTTTTCATTTCTTTCTTTCTATCCTTGACCTGTTCATGAGCTACGTCATGTTCCAAGTGAATAGCGTAAGTAGGAGTGTATAACCTAACCTGTGTATAACCTATTAAAAAGAATTATAAAGAAGGCAATTTGCCTTTTTCCAATGCGGAGTACTATTGTGCATTGTAAGATAGTCAAACATTTTTCCAGTCTGACTTTTGGGCTTGGCTTATTTTAACCTCGCTCAATATTGGATAGTATTGTGTAATATTTTAGCTAGTTCCATACAAGCAAATATCGAAGACACAATCTATTATTTATGATGAACCTCTTTCTATTACGAATATTTAAAGAAATTAATTTTTGGCTTTTGTTATTTCTACCTTGACTGTGAGAAACATGAGCTCTTTGGAATGTTTTACATGGCTTTGAGTTGTCAGTGGTCGTTTCTAAAACTTGAATCACTTTTGTTTTTTTTTTCAAGCTTTTAGTAGGTAGGCCTAATAAAGTGATAGGAACTGGTTTAAATTCTAAGCTCTTAATAACATGCTTTTGTTATAATATCAATAAATTATAATTTTACGTTTGTCCGTATTGATTTTATCTAAATCTTCGGTGGCTTCAAAGGACAATTGATTACGCAATTTTTTAACAACCTTGATAAATTTTATCAATATCAACACATCTTGCTTTAAATAATGAAAGTTTATATTGATTCTCAGCCTGGGAAAGACTGTAAACCTTCAACCTAGACACAACCAGGTTATGATCGACTTTATTTATAGCTTTTCTAACCTACTATGGTTACAAATTAATTACAATTTCAGTAATCTCAGTCAGACAATTTTGTCTGAACTAAAACATTAAGGGTACTAAATCAAGAGATATAAGCAAATGTCGGCTAGGCCAATAGCACTGCACAACAAATAAGATGCAAAGTACAATAACTGGACTGCACTTAGTTATACAATAACACAATTTGAAATCATGTGAACTTGACCCTCCACAGTTCACTCAGTCAGTATTTTTGGTTTTTCTTGTTATTTCTTTGTTAAATTTTTCGGTTAAAATCATGAAATAGTATCAAACAAAATCGAATATAATAGTAGTTGTGATGTAATGACAATAAATAATATAACTGAGGCCGCGTGGCGTGCGGGGTGGGGTTGACACTTCTCGATTATCAACCACCCCGAGCGCACGTGTTATCACAGTTATAGTAAAATACCAAGTGTTGTGTTTTAATTAACCTCTTAATACTTACCCTGTGATAGAGGATATCACAAGTGGCGACGAGTCTGTCGGTAAGTGTTAATGAGAAAAAAAAAAAAAATAGTATTTGATAATCAAACAATAAATAGTGAAATATACAAGAAATATGAAAAAGTAAAATTGTAAATAATTAAACAGATAAATAAAATGGTTACACGGCGTGAGTAATGTTTGTGCTAAAGATTATTGAGTACCTATGCCTACCTATTGTACTTTAAAACCGTCATTTTATAATCGAGATTGAGAACCAAATAAGTAATGTTTTATGTAAATAATAATATCATATAAAATATTAAGTTTTTAATCTATGTAGGTATTACAAGAATCACGATAACAAATTTTATTTCTGTGATATTGACTGAACCATTATTTTCGTACATAAGTAGGTAGATATCAAATGAAATCGGCGAGCGCAAATCATCATTTATGTTATTCCGTGACCAACTTGTTGCTGTTATTGTCAAATGTAACGATGAGATACTTCATTGTTTGTTGTTTGAGTAGTAAGTCGATTAATGGCTGGTACTAGAATGGTATAAGAATGATTCATATAAAATTGTGGTTTAAAATGTTGTGTCTTGACCGAAGACTCAAACGACTATTTAGTAAGGTACCCGCGGGTATTAAGGCCTGTCGGCAAATAAGGCCTAAGGGACCAAAATCGTACTAAATATAGTAGCTGACGTTAAGGTTACACGCTCACACATGTATTGTGCGGGTACAAGTTGCTACGATGTCGCAGAAGCACGTTGGTCTGTCCCTCGTGCCAGTATCTCCAAAAAACTTTCTGCGGTGGGGTCACGTGGCATGTCTTATAAAAATCGGCCCCAGTAAAACGTAAGTTTTTTTTTAAATATTACACTTACATACCTGTGTTGGTTATCTGTGTATTTTTTATTGTTTGCTTATCCCTACTTACCATAATTAAAAGATGAGTCGTGTACAAAATTTGAATTCATTTAATTTACTGTATGCCTATGGTCGGCGGATATTAAGGCCTATAAAATTGTACCATAGGCCTTATTATACTCCAATATTTTTTACTGATAAATAAGGCGGGGCTTGCTTTTGAAATTATTGTGTGTGTATGTCTAATTTATTTGTAATTGTTTTCAATTATTACAGTCAAGATGCCTACCTACCAAACGGGCATTGTGGTCAGAAGATCATCTGATCTCAGATGTTGGAGCAATAAAAAGACTATGAGTCGCCTATTTGGCTGAATAAGTCATTAATTATCGCGGTACGCCAGTCACAAACGATTTGTATGATAAATATAATAAAAAGATAAGAAATAGTCAGGGAAAGAAAAATACCCAGAGGAGAATTTTGATAAGGCAAGGGAATGGAATAAATGTAGAACAGAAAATAAGAAATATAAAAAGACTTAAATATAAAATAAAAAAAACACTTAAAATCCAAAGAAAGCTAAAATCGTATATACCAAGAAGTCTACCACCGTCACCGGGCACTACACCAAAGCAGTTCAGTTGGTACCATGAGTCATGCCTGCGAATGAGACAGAATAGATGATACCACGAAATGCATCATCCATTCGCAATGCTAAATGGTATCAGAAAGAGGACGTCAGTTTATCGGTTGAAGATACTAATAAATTTTAGTGTCCTGGTGAATTCGAATAGATAGATTTTGTTTTATGAGTGCTATGTTCCTATAACTTTATTTGTATGATCTCAAAAATAACAATTTACACACTATAAGTTGATTTTTGGATGGCTTATACTATAGGCCTTTTTACCCTACTATAGTATAATAAGGCCTTTAGATTGAGTTTTTAAAGAAGTCTCATATTAATTTAGTTTTCAACCGGAGATCGAACTTTTCACTTAAATACGGTAGTCAGTTAAGTACATAACAGATATATAATAAAACTTGTTGATCATGTTGAATATTTTTCATTTTATAGCAAATTTCCCTTAGCTAGGCCTTAATACCCACTTGTACCTTAGTCAACAAAGCAAATAAATCTTTAAAATATTGATAATTTGGCTGTATGGATGGAACAGTTGCTGAGTCATTATCAGACGATCAGTAATAGTTATTCCCAATGGTTCAACTATCTTGTGAGACATGATGTATATTGTAGCAAAATGCATTTGATGTAGGTACTACAAACATTTAGTTATGTATGACTGATGTTCATGGGCTACTTACCATCAAGTAACCTACACTTTTGTCTGTATTTAAAAAAAAAAGGATAAGTACACATGCATATAGTAGCAAATTGGCAATGCCTATTGGTGCTAGAAAGGTACAATATTCATATTTTATGTACAGAGTTTATATATTAGCAGATTGATTATTTCAATTGGTGCTAGAAATATGATATATAAAATGAAATTATGATTACATTATATGTAGTAGCAGATTGATTATTTCAATTGGTGCTAAGAAATATAAAATGAATCTATGATCACATATATGAAGTAGCAGATTGATTATTTCAATTGGTGCTAAGAAATATAAAATGAATTTATGATCACATATATGAAGTAGCAGATTGATTATTTCAATTGGTGCTAAGAAATATATAATGAATTTATGATCACATATATGAAGTAGCAGATTGATTATTTCAATTGGTGCTAAGAAATATAAAATGAATTTATGATCACATATATGAAGTAGCAGATTGATTATTTCAATTGGTGCTAAGAAATATAAAAATAATTTGGATCACATATTATTATGTAGTAGCAGATTGATTATTTCAGTTGGTGCTAACAAATATAAACTGTAGTATACAACTCTCACAGTAAACTGACAATGTCAGTTGGTACTAAAAAGAAATCATTTTGTCACAGGACGCCCCAAAATGTCCCAAATACCGCCTCTCGAACGAAACATTTGAGTGCAAAGATGAACCTACTTCATTAGGTTTGAGGTGAGAGAAGTAAAAACGAGGATTAGAATTTTTTCTAGTATGGTTGAATTCTTTTCGGGTGGTTTTTGTGACAGTTCAAAATTGACAATCCTTGTGACGTTGCCGTAATGAAATTGTTCGATCTTCCATTCGATGGCTTTGACGTATCGAATCAGTTGGTAAAAAAAAATGTGTAAACAAACTTCCGATTACAAGATGGCCGCTCATATTCATCGATTCAATGTCGATTCAGTAGTATCAATCACTATCAACTGAACGTTCTATTTCTTTGAATCTTTCTATTTAAGATAATAATTTTATGACATTTACTTAATTTATTTACAGTTAATAATAACAATTACACTTTATTAATAGTTCAATGTATAATTTTAAAATAAACAATTTTATTGACATAGTTTTTATTTTCCTAACGCGCCAATTTATATTTTATTAGTTGTAAATAGTTTGCGCGTAATGGAAAAAGAGAACTGTCACGAAAATCTTTCTGGGAAATTCAACTATAGCCTCAAATATAACTAGCTCTGACCGAAAAAAAAGCTACATTAGACACTACAAGAAATATATCATTAGGTATACCTGATAACCAAGAAAATGAAGATGACTATGACATATATCAATTATTTAATGTCAAAGTTATAAAAGTTATTAAGGACATGAGTTGTCTCCTGATGGTATTAAACCTTTAGATAAATATATAGGAGTTGTAGAAAATTTCACAGAACCCACGTCTACTGAAAACAAAATCAAAAAGTTTTATTCATCTTAGGAGTTTCACAAAAAACTTGATGAAGTCAATCATCACGTACTTCGGCTTTAACTAGTTGTTGATAGTTGTTGAATAAGATATTACAGTAGACCAAGAGAAAAGAAAGGCCGGCGGAAAAAAAACTCTTGGCACTCTTTTTCAGTCAGAATTATTTGTTTATTTCATTTATCTTTATTAGGGAAACAAACAGAAAAATTGTAACTATTATTAGCTTATTAAAAGTAGTACCTACAGTATCCAATCAAGTTTCCACTATTACCCACTATTATAATTATCAAATTGAAGAAGTGAAAAGTTTCTTAGGACTCATAAATTATGTTAACAAATGGATTCCCGACCTTGCCACCAAAACAGAACCTTTCAGGAGATTACTAACTTTAAAATTAGGAAAAACGCAAATCTTAGCCCCCAATGGGGACCAAAACAGACCGAATCATTTTAAGAATTAAAAAAGGCCTTGAGCTATATCCACACACTGGGATATTATGACCCAAATGATAAAACTACTGTAATTACTGATGCTAGCCAGTAGGATTAGGAGCAGTGCTTATTCGGTCCGACAATTGCGGTTCCCGCGTGATCGCGTATGGTAATAAGAGCTTGACTGATATTGAGAAGCGCTATTGTCAGACCTAAAAAGAAGCACTTGCGCTAGTTTGGGCCGTAGAACATTTTAAAATATAATAATAATAATTTATTTGTACCAAAAATATCACATTACACAACTTATATAATAACATACATAGCAAACACAATACGACAAAGTCGTTTTCATAGCATCTGCTGCCGAACTAGGTTTATACCCTGTATTTCAGCAGACAACGCCTTCAGCCTCGTATTAAATCAACTAAAATTTCACATAAGTATTTACAAGTTTACATACTATATCCATATCTTCAGTTTCTTTTATGTGTGCTGATTGTATTAGTGTAATGTGTTCGGGTATGATATTTTGAAGATAATCTTGATATGCCAACTTTATAAGATTAAAATTTAGTAAATAGTGGACATTAGGACTTTTTATATATATCTTTATGGCAAAGAGTCCTTTGATCTTGTTACCGAAAATAAACCATTGGAGGTTATATTTGGAAATAGATCTAAGCCATGTGCTAGAATTGAGCGTTGGGTCTCGAGCATTTAATTTTAAGGTACTGTATAGGCCAGAAAATCAAATATTGTGGACTGTCTGTCCCGGTTGTGCTTAACGGGGAACCCCACAGCCATTTGAAGATGATTATCACATAAATCAAATCGTTCAATACGCGAGACCTTGCAAAATAGGGATGAATTTACTTATAGAAGCATCTTCAGATGATAAGGAGATAAAATTTGTAAAAAAACGCTCTTTCATCGAATAGCTGGGTCCCACTAGTGAATATCTACAGGATTTTCCAAACAGAGCTATGGATTCACGATGGTCTTTTGTAAAGAGGGAATAAAATAATTATACCGCTAAGTTTGCAACATAAAGTATTGGAGGCAGCCCACGAGGGGCATCCTGCCATTGTCGCAATGAAACCGCGGCTTCGCACTAAGGTGTGGCCCAAAATAGATTCCGATGTTGAGAAATTTGTTAAAAGCTGTATCTTGGTATCTGCGCCGTATCACCCAGTACCAATGAAGCGGCGTGAGCTAATGTCACAGGCTTGGATTGATATCGCAATAGAGTTTTTGGGTTCCCTTCCTAATGGACATCATTTTTTTGTTATAATTGATTATTAATGTGCTGACACAATTAAAATATAAAAAGAAGTTTTTTCAAGACTAGGAAATCCACTGACTCCAACAGCTGACAATGGGAGACAATTTGTCAGTGAAGTGTTCAAATCATTTTGTCGCGAATTAGATATAAAGACTTATTTTACGACCCCATATTGCCCACAACAAAACGGTAAAGTTGAGTGACAGAACCGGGATATCTTAAAACGCCCACGAATAAGCCAAAGTCAAAGGTCAAATTGGCAAGAAGACTTATTACTGTATCTTTCCATGTACAATAGTACTCCTCAACCACGGGAAAAAACTCCATCAGAATTGTTTTTGGTAGGCAGTTTAAAGACAAAATTCCACTTAGGAGCATGGCAGCAATTATAATTCAGAAAAATAAAATATAAAATAATGAAAGAAAAGGGAAAGGAAAATGAGGATAGAAAAAGGAAAGCAGAGGAAGTGACATAGGAATTGGAGAAAAAGTATACGTAAAAAATATGGTTAAAGAAAATAAACTTACTACGAACTTTAACTTAACACCACACATGGTCATAGATCGAAGCGGAAGAACTAAATTATAATAAGGCGCCCTTGGTAAACGATCAATCAAAAATTTTGTGATTTCTTATTCGTAAAATACTTCATGTATTTCATCTTAAACAATATTAAATTGAATAATTAAAACTATTAAAAGAAAAAAAAATATTCTATATTTTTGTAGTCTTTGAAACCAATTATTTTAATTAATAGTATTAAGTTAAAATGGCAGTGGTTGTAATAGCAACATTTTATAATATTATGTGAAATTGCATATTTGAAAAAAAGGGAAAGGTGTGATGTAATGACAATAAATAATATAACTGAGGCCGCGTGGCGTGCGGGGTGGGGTTGACACTTCTCGATTATCAACCACCCCGAGCGCACGTGTTATCACAGTTATAGTAAAATACCAAGTGTTGTGTTTTAATTAACCTCTTAATACTTACCCTGTGATAGAGGATATCACAGTAGTATTGCCACTAACTGTTCAAGTGAAACAAGTAACTATAACTAAAACCAAGTGAATTGCATAGTGCATAACTTCACGCCTGCATCCCCCACGGTGTAGGCAGAACACCAGAGGCTATGAAACCATCTGCGGTCTCGTTTGACAAATTCAGAGGTACTATTATGATGGAGAGAGGCCATTGCAGCGACAGGGGGCCAGCATATCGCCCGCAAAACCGTCAATAAAACCTCTGTCCCCCAACTGACTCCCACGGCATGCCCGGGAAGAGAAGCAGCCGGCACATTCCACGTTCCTCTTCCACTCCCAGTCCAGCATGGAAGTTGAATTAATGCATTATATTACTACAAAGTGAATTTGTTGTAAAGTTTTATTGAAATGACACTTAACTTTGAAAGTGTGTAAAACTTTCTGCAATATTAGTGAAAATCATATACAGAAACCATTATTAAATTAATATCGGTGGCTCTAATGGACCAATAAAAGTTGGCAAAAATAAATGGGGTAAGAGTTTGGTCTTTGGTATATATTATAAGCTATATCCTAACTCACCCAAGAAAATGCATGGTATAAAAATAATTTTATTTGCGTTTTATTTATTTATGTATGTTTTTGGAGAACCAACAGCTTTGTTACAAACTTATATACTGTTTAATATAAACTATGGAGAGCCAATTAAAGGTTCCCGCGATTATATAACTGGATAAAAATTAGGTAGTAGCGTAAAAGAGAAGCTTGAAGTGTTGTAAGAATCGTGGCGCCAACGCGCTTCGAAATCTTTTCGGAAGTAGGTAACTTTTCTTCCTCCAATCTTAGTCTTATTATATTCAATTTTACGCCATTATTGTTAGGATAATGTAGGGCCAATGTTATTAATAAAATCATTATTTATACCAAGCTTGAGCACTTATAAATTTGCATTTTTTTTGTTTACTCATTTCCAAATGGGACGGGAGCATTAAATAAACCCAGCATAGTTAGGGTTAGGTAAGCTATGAATGTTTTGCCTGTTTTGATACTACCACAGAACATCTCTTTAGCATTTCCTCAATATTTTGTGACAAAATATTACATTTGATGCCAGAATCTATTAGTAAATCGACATCCACACCGCCAATACGACATTTGCATCATCGTCGATGTAAAATATGTAATCGACATTGGTAGTTTGCCTACGCCGAGACTCTTTATTGTCGTTAGGATGTGTTTTTATCATGAGACATTTGAGCAGGCTTTCGTTTGATGGTGCATGTGCACTATTGTTTTTTGAAATGACCTGCTTAACACTTTCAATAAATCTCATATTCTTTTAATTTTTTTTTTTTTTTTTCTTTTGCAACTTCTTTATTCTGCAAACCGCTCATCTGTCTTTCGACTGTTTTGGCGTTTTGATTCAGAAATTATCATATTTATGGTAAAGTTATCTCCTAGTAAAAAACTTTCTTTCTTAACTTTGAACAACTGCACTTTTCTATAATCTGTCTTATCAGATTATCATTTTCGTTAGAGAAGTTTTATTTCGAAATTTGCTTTCGAAGCCTAACCAGAAACTTTTCAAATTCTTTAGCATTTTCGTGGCGCATTAGTCGAAAGACATGACGTTCATACATGTAACTTTGTTGAGGACAAAATATTCGTTTACTCCCCTACTGCTATCTTATAGACATCTATATTTCCTTGTCTTTGACATGTGCGCCAGGAATATTATAGTAAATTTCTTGTTGGGACAGCCCTGCAGAATACAATAAAGTAGCATCAATTTCGGTGGCTACAAAGAAAACTTTCAAACCACGCTTGAAGCTCTAACGCTTATTTTAATTGTATCTAATATGATATCTACTTTATTTCAGTTGACCTTTATTTAACCAAAATGACATTAATTCCAATTAATTATTATTTTATTTCAAATCGTTCCAATAAATTTCATTTCCGTTATGAAATTTCAGTTGACTCGATTTTGTCAGGGAAATATTTAATTTAATATATTTAGTTTTTTGAGTATAAGTATACGTTATAAAAATTATTGTAAGTTATTCCATTTTACACTCATTTGTGTCATTTCAGATAAATGAATTGTTTTTCGAAAATTTAATAACTAATGGCAGAATGAATACACCTTTCTAACTAGTTATAATAGTTTTTTTTTGTAAGCAACATAGTTGATTTTGTTTATGTTAACCGACGAATCTTATTTCCTTAATTTGTTACATGACATATTAAGTAATGTTACATTTGTAAAAGTAAAGAGCTAACGGATCATATTTTTACTGTTTGTTGTATTTATGCAATGAAAACCTACAACAGCCAATTAATTATATTTTTTTTAAATAAACATAACATTGTGATGACACAATAACTATTTTAGTGCAGTTGTTTTAAAAGTTGTTATGTAGTGCCCCTCCTGGGTTACGGGTTCACTGTCACGCCGAGCCCTAGGTAACGTCAGACACCGACTCCGTCGCTCGACCGACTGGCCGTTTCACGTTACTCCAACTTGCGGACATGAGACAGTGTACAGTATCTACTTAGCAGATACACAAACACTACTCGTTATACCATTAGATGGGAAGTACATTGTACAACCTCATGGGAACATTTTAGTTGCATTAGATGAGAAGTACATTGTACAATTTCATAGAAACATTTTATTTGCATAAATTGATTGATAAAGGCAACCTGATTTATCAATTATCAATTCACTTAAATGCAAATCGCTTATATTTATTGTTTCTACAAGACTAATCTATTTATTTCTTATTAATGGGTTGATTATCCATTGTTACTAAGAAATTTTCAACTTTAACATTGTTTGACAAAAACATCATTGTACAATCTCATAGAAACATTTTATTTGCATAAATTGATTGATACAGGCAACCTGATTTATCAATTATCAATTCACTTAAATGCAAATCGCTTATATTTATTGTTTCTACAAGACTAATCTATTTATTTCTTATTAATGGGTTAATTATCCATTGTTACTAAGAAGTTTTCAACTTTAACATTGTTTGACAAAAACACTTCGAATGGGTTGTTATTAACACGATGACTCATGAATATTCCAAACGATAATTTAGGGTTTTTGTACTTTTGATTACTTGATCAAATTCAGGTAACCAGAGTTGAAAAACATTTTGCAAAATTCATGTTATTTTACATTAGTTTATCATTGAGTAATTTTTTAACCTCATTTTAATGATGAAACTGTATAACCATAGAATTTTACACGAAACTTTTCATAAGTACCTATGTATTAACAATCTATCCAAAATGAGCAAATTTGCATTTATGCAATGAGAATTTTTTGTACCTAACTAGTATTGAACAATTGTGATTCTAGATACAACTATTATTGAATTTTGATATTGATATGATAGTAAGCTTATTACTCAAAGCATATTATAAAAGTAAGGCACTTAGTAAGATTCACTTTAAATTTATTTTAAAAATAATTTTATGCGTCAAGGGACTTTTGTAATACTTTCTGAAATAAATTTACAGAGTGTCAGTATAAATATTAATATATTAATCTACACTTTCTCTTTTTTTTTTTTTTTTTATTTCATATCAAATATAAAAATTGCTCATTATGGACCAGTTTATACACAGTAACACATTTGTTCTGCTTTTGCAGAATAATAGTATATGTACTCACATATTTATCCTCGTCGCCAGTTGTGGCGTTCAGCCGATTTCTACTAGCACTGGGTGAAATAAAACACAATCAGTACTTAGTCAGAGGAGTCGACACGTCCACTCGCACGCGCTGTCAACCGGTCAATGCCATACATAACAGAGATACGAGAGGGCGCCTCGATGCCTCAATCTTTATTGCCCATTCACTCGTTCATTCCGAGTCACCACAGCACCTGATTTGTTTATGACGCTATGTGCCTTTGTAATGTACTAATAGATAGTTACCTACCTATGTTTGTGGTTAGGAGTTATACATATTATATGGGCGAAGATTCTTCATTTTTATTTTTGTTATACAGACGAAGTCGCGGGCATCATCTATGTAATATACCTACCTACCTATACTTTTTCACAAACCCTAGGTGAAACTGCGGAACACTGCTTTGTTGTAACAGTTTTTGAAGTAATTCTGTCTGTTTATCTATCAGTAACGCTTTCACAGCTAAACTACTGAGTCGATTTCGATCGATTTAGAATAAGGTAAGTTTTAACTTCAAGGAGGATATAATAATAGTATTTATCCAACTCTAATAAACGGTATCCACGCGGACGAAGTTGCGGGTCACAGCTAGTATTACATAAATGTTTGGGCAACGAGAGACGCCCAAGCTTTTATGTAATTTTCACAAAAAAATTTTAACAGTGTATCAGTCTTCGGCCATTTAAGCTTTAGGGCTAATTTACGAACGGGATTTGAAGCTAAAGGGCTTTTTATGGTTCGATGATTGCGAGTTCGGGCGTTTGTTATTCTGTGTAAAGTAGGGAACCCGTCTCAAACCACAGTTGATCGCAATCTTCCAATATAGAAATAGATTTGAATTATGTAGAAATAGATTATGGCATGTAGTCCCTTATAAACAAACCACAACCACTTCAACTAGTCACCACATACGACACCTCATCAACAAAAACGTGTAGTGAGTGTCGCGACTCTTCATAACGTATTTGATTAGTTTATTAATATACAGTCAACTTTGAACCTGAGTAGGTACTCGTCTTTTATTTGGCTCCCGGTCGTCCAACATCACAAACGAAATGTTTTCTAGTTCAAGTGGGAAAACCCAATAATTTATTTTTAGTTTCAACTTTATTAGATACGATACGCAAATTGCAATCCGAAAACTCTTCGTACTGTTTTTTTAAGTTCTACTTGTCTGACTTACTACCACCTAATTTCCAGATTACCTACAAAGCAGACCACAGCCAACTGACATACCTTCAACTGATGTCACTGAAGGCGGTACAAAACGTGACGTTCCATTGTTATAACACCGTGGGTTACTACGACCCTGCCACCAAGAACTTCAGACATGGCATCAAGATACTGACGTACAATGACGCTGAGATTCTGCCCAAGGCTAATAACAGGCTTAGATATAAGGTTCTGTTGGATGAATGTCAAGTAAGTCATACATTTTTATCTACAACTTTCAAAAGTTAACTTTGGTCACTTAGGTAATAGATAAGAAATCCCTTCTCTGAACCTTTACCAACTCCTTGTATATCTACCATATTCCGGCTAATTAATAGGTGCCAAAATATCAACATTAGATCGTTAATGGCTATTGAATTACCGTAATTAATATTATCAAGTGCAGCACTCGGGATCGAAGGTCAAGTCATCATAGCCGTTAAGCCGTGTCAAACAACAATGGATGTTCCATTTTTTTTTATGTGAAACAAAACATTTTTTTTTTATCTCTTGAAGAAATTATAAAATAATATTAGGTGCTAAATTGCGAAATTATAAAATAATATTAGCGCACAGTATCATAGCCATGGATAGCTGAAATAGGGGTGAATAGTTTAACCAGAAAGGATCATAGTTAGATCCAGACCCTGTTAAAAGTGGGGCCCTAAAATGATCTTGCCACCAATGGCATTTTTTCGGGACACAGCCATAGTTCTAATATTGATGAAAAATATTGGCATAAGCTTTAACGTTTTGAAATATTTAGACATAACATAGTTTATGCGATGTTTGTACTGTATTGTATTGTGACTGTTTTTAGTTCCTGTTCTTGAGAAACCGTGAATTTTTACGACGTTTATAGAAAATAATAATAATAAAACTCTTAATTGTACACCAACATGGTTAAATAGTTTAAATAAAACAATGGTAACAATTAACATAAAAAGGGCCGCCTTATCGCCAAAGCGCGATTTATGCCAGGCAACCAGTTCCTAAACCTGTACTATACCTTAACCACGATATTTGCAATTAAGTTATTCCATACTCACTTACTCAATTATAAAAATGGAATATAATTGATGGGAACTCTTGAGTCTGAACTGGATTAGCCAAGTTGTCGATCTGCATCTTTATTTCATGATAAATTAAATTCATGCCGTATTCGAATCACCCACCATATTACCTACCTAATACCTATATTATCGATTTCAGTACAAAAAGAAGTCCTGGGCCCAGACTGTCGTTCAATACGAGACGGAGAAGACAAGCCGCCTGCCGCTCATGGACGTCGCAGTGAGAGACGTCGGCCGGCCGAACCAAAAGTTCAGGGTCGAGTTGGGACTTGCCTGCTTTAGTTAACCAAAGCTTAAAAAATAATGCTCCATATCAAATATAGCAATAGTTAAATAAAAATTGTGAATAATGCAAAGTTATCTCCCGTTGTAGGTATGCCACGTACGGTTGAGTTTAGCCGATTAATATTTTTTACATCTGACCTTTATTATGAGCTTACTCTGTGATGCTTTAGAATAAAAAGGAATGTTAGTAAAAGGTAAAACTGATGTATTGTCCGTTCATCGTAAGATGTCCCCTGCCGTTATGTTGGCACTATTGCTTGTCAAGCTGTTTTCGTTATCTGGGATAGTGAATTAATCCTTTTTATTGATTACTTGCCAAAAGAGCAAACGATAACTGGATCCTATTATGCAAACTTAATCCCGAAATTACGTGAAGCGATTAAAGAAAAACGTCGTGGGAAATTGTCATTGGGCGTGTTGTTTCTCCAGGATAACGCTCCACCTCATCGCTCGGAAGTTGCGCTCACCGCAATCCGCAGTGCTGGCTTCGAAGTCCTTGATCACGCACCATATTCTCCTAACTTAGCCCCCAGTGATTTTCACTTATTTCCAAAATTAAAGGAGCATATTCGTGGAACTAAATTTGACGATGATGACGCGGTTATGACTGCCGCAGAGGAGTTTTTTAATAGTCGAGAAAATGATTTTTTTGCGGAAGGAATAAGAAAGTTAGAGATGCGGTATTCTAAGTGTATTAGATTAGAAGGAGATTACGTAGAAAAATAAAATATTCTTGTTTAAATTTTTTTTTTTTTTGTATTCATTCTAAGAATGTTTTGATTCGCCCTCGTATAATATAAATTGTGTCGTCATTCAAAACCTTCCTAGTCTTATAGTTGTTTATTATTTACAAATCAGAAAATTAAACAATATTTATTCGTGGTAGGTATAAACAAAGTTAGATTACGGGGTTAAAATGGACACATATTATTGGTAACACTGCTGCCACAATGCTGCCAACATCAGCAGGCAGGGGACATCTTTGTCTTATAGTGAACGGTCTGTAGATGTTTTGACAATTTTTAGGTAGAAACCGTAGTCTATGTTACACTCTTTAAAGTCTCTCTAATGTCAAACTTAAATGTTTCAAAATCAGTTTTTGGAAGTTGAGTTGTGAGTTGAATGAGTAATTTTACATAAGCGATACCTAAAAGAAGAACGTGTAGGTAATTGAGCCCAACTGACTTAAGCAACCTAGCTAAATCTAGTTCGAGAAGTGAGCATGAGCATAAAAGACAAGAAGGTCTTAAGAGTTTATAAAAAAAGCAAAGATGTGGTAAATGGGGTCACGTAAAACTGAATGCTCTATAGATGTGCTCCCAAGACGCACTATAGACTCCTCGTCTATATGGTTAGGCACATAGGTACTGTGCAATATTATTGTAAATATACTTGCCTACACTTTCATTAAAATACATTGTTTAAAAGGCAATACTGAGGGTAGGCAGAAATATGAGGAATATTCAAAACAATGAACAACATTCAGTGCTTTTTTTATTGATATTTAAAAAGGATTAATATGCATGATATTTTTTGTTTATAAATTTATACAAGTGGGTTATTATTATAACTATGGGAATAATCTTGGTTTTTGGGATGATAATGGAAATTCTTTGAAGATCCAATAGTCAAATGAGGACAAAGATGTTTTTTATACTTAATAATTGTTATATCGCTCATAGTTTAAGTAAAAATTTATTAGGTTTATAAATGTTAAGAAAAATAACAAAAGTTCTTGCAACAGTCAATTTGGTCCCAACAATTTATTACAAAGTTTCTTGTATAAATTCAAATAAGAATGTGAATGTAGTTCTTTAAAAAGAAAAGGATAGACACTTTTACTGCCATTTACTTTATGATTTAGTTCAATAATGAAACATTTATTCTATTTTTGGTATTAACGCAATGTATCCTTACTATAAGTTTTTTACTACTCAATCAATAGTTTAAAATATTGTTTGTTAAAATTAAGTAGTAATTTCACATTTACATACATATAAATACATCATTATATTTATATGTAGGATATAAATACATAATTTACATACAAAAATCCAGACTAAAAGGTTAACATTCTTCATATGAATACTGGGTAGGAGTGTGGCATCACAATGATTGCCACACTCTAACCCAGGCCCTCGGGGCATAGAAAACACAGTTTCACTAGGATGCCCATGATATTATATTGATATCACAAATATTGTTATAGTATAAAGTGCAAAAACTCATACTAGTGTTCCTGATCTTAATTTATATGGGCTATTCCGAACTGATCCCCAAGTCTGATCCCCAGCATTGTAAATATCCACTAGTGGATCAGTCCGGAATAACCTAGTTATATTTGATTTTAACAAATGCATTTAACATTTACTCATTTTGTACTTAGTTTACTCTTTTAGTTAAGTCTTTTTTGTACCTGTAGTTCTGTAGATAAACTGTAAGTTAAATAGTAGGTAAGTAAATAAGTAAGTTGTCACCAAGTTTTGTAAATATTTTTAAATAACTAGGTAGTTTAAATCGGCTGTGTTTTAATGTGCCAAGTTATTTTAATTTACCTACCTACTTAAGTATTGTCCATAATATTATATTTAGATTTAAATATTGATTAACTTTTTAAATATACCTAGTATCCATGTATCTAAGGCTGGCTTATAATAACTTAGGTACTAAATTCTACTTAAATTAATATAAGGATTCCCATTTAAATTAGTACTTAAAGTGCTATTGTTTAGTTTAATTGTATTATTAAGGAAAATAGTAAAATAAAACATATTTGATATACTTACTAGAAAAATGTATTTCTTAACAATAAAGGACTCAATAAAGTGACATTTTATTTATTTTAATGTCTTATTTATCAGCTGGTTAAAGACAACTAACACACAATTGATAAGATAAATAATTTATTGGTAAGTATCCAACTATTTTATTCACTTTTAGATAGGTACTATACTTTAAGAAACCGAAGATATATTTCGTAATTTTTCTATTTTCTAATCATCCTTTTCAAATATTTAATTTAATATAGTTTAAGAACGTTAGGTGAATACAATGCTATACTTTATCTATCTAGCAGCACACCAGACAGTTTGTTTGTTCTTCTTCTTATTAATTAGGTATGGCAATCAGCCGTTGTTATGAAATTGAGTCGACCGACAGACTATTTATTTTTGCCAGTATCGCGTGGAGGGGCGTAGACTTTGACAGCAAATTTTTATCTCATGCAACAAAATGGACCGGTCATGTTGTCATTTTACGACGATAGATGTCTATAGTTGTAATACACCAATCAAAACAAAAGTCTGCTGACAGTTGTGACTTGTGAAAGGTCCGTCCAGCCAGCCAGTCAGTCACAAAATGGCTGCTCGTCCTTGCATTTGCAATATAAGAAAATCTTTATAATACCGGCCATTTTATAGTATTAATTATAGGACCGACATTCAGATGGCAGCACGGAAGCTTAGTAATATGCTTATTCTTCCTTTTGGTTTATTTATCTTTCTCTATGCACGCCAGTATAAAACCTTGTATGTGTGTGTCATGGACAGATGATTAATGCTGGCTGGCAATATTAATGCCATGTATGTGAGCATTATGAATAATGACTAGCTCTGTCGGGCTAAGTGATAAATTACCCGTGCGGCGGGCGGCGGACGCTATTGATTTTGTTTAGTTCTGCATTGTAAGCGAATACGGACGGACGCGGGCTAGTTTAACTTCCGTAACTCGGTTTCGAACTATAGTTAAACTGTTGTTAGTGTGTACTTTAGTAACTAATCATGGATAATTCAAACTTAAACGAAATGAATCGTCAATTTGACGAAAGATTGAGTGAATTAATGTCGCTTAAAGGACAAAATACTCAGTTTTTTACCTACGAAAGCTATACGGAGATGATAGAAAAAGTTAAATCTGCAAAATTAAAGAAGTCTCATAAAAAACCCGAAGATTATCAGCGTTTGCGAAGATACGACGTCTTGGCTGTTGGAGAAACAGAGAAATTGATTGTTCCTGTCATAGACAATACGATTAGGTTCTACGTGAAAAACGACGAGATATTTCAGATTTTGCATGATACCCACCTGAGCTTAGGGCATGCTGGTAGAAACCGAATGGAGAAGGAGATCAGTTTTCGCTTTAAAAACATAACGAGGGAAATGATAGGCATTTATTTAACCCTATGTGAGAGCTGCGAAAGTAAACACAGCATTCCAAAAAAAGGATTATTTGTTAAGCCTATACTTAGTGGCGAAATGAATGCAAGATGTCAAGTAGACCTTATCGACATGCAGACGCAAGAAGATAATGAGTATAAATTTATACTTGTATACCAAGATCATATTACAAAATTTGTGCAACTTCGTCCGCTCAAGAGCAAAACTGCTGAGGAAGTAGCGCATGTACTACTTGATATTTTCACAATATTCGGCGCACCAAACATTCTTCAAAGTGATAATGGCAGGGAGTTTTCTCATACAATTGTTCAGGAAGTTTGTAAAATGTGGCCCGAATTGAAAATCGTACATGGCAAACCTATATACTCTCACAATCAAGGGTCAGTACAGAGAACAAACCAGGACATAGAGACTATGCTGAGTACATGGTTGGATGATAATAACACTAAGAAATGGTCAGAAGGATTACGTTTTGTACAACTCATGAAAAATAGAGCCCATCACATAGGCATTAACTGTACACCATATGAAACCATGTTCGGAAAGAAATTGAGAGTAGGACTTAAAAGTTCTTCTATACCACATGACGCTTTGCTGGATATTAAATCAGAAGAAGACTTGGAGAAACTGTTATCTACTTTGAGTACTATTACCGAAAGGAATCTAGTGGATATCACCAAAGATGCTGCAGTAGAGTCCGCCAAAAATGATCGAGTAGAGTCTGCGAAAAATGAACAAGTAGAGTTCGTCAAAAATGATCAAATAGAGTCCGTCAAAAATGAACAAGTAGAGTTCGTCAAAATTGAACAAGTAGAGTTCAACAAAAATGAACAAGTTGAGTTAGTCAAAAATGAACCAGTAGATTTCTTTAAAAATGAACAAGTAGATATCGTCAAAAATGAACAAGTAGAGTTCGTCAAAAATGAACAAGTAGACTTCTTCAAAGATGAAGAAGTAGAGTCCGACGACAATAATCAACTAGAGCCCATGGAAACTGACCGTGTGGAGTCTTCTCATAATTATATGAATTTATCTGCTGCAAGCTCAAGTCAATTTTCTTTAACTTTTAAAGTAGAAAATGAATCTGAAAACACTTCAGATACTGATTCAAACCTAATATTTACGAACAAAAACGAAAATCTGGAGCCCAAAAATAATAATATGGCGATTAGGAAAGGTAATTTGCAGAAACAAGCAAATGAAGTGTTGGATGTATCAAACACTAAATACCCTATGGCTGCAATTGGTGACACTGTAAGAGTTCGAGTTCCCGATGATGTTGATTGCGCTCATAGCATTGGAAGAAATATTATTGCTACCGTTATTGAAGTAACAGCCTCTAACCTTTACAGACTAGGAACAAAACATGGTGTTTTAAGTCAACTATATTCAAGAAACCAAGTTAAAGCCTGCAAGAAAAAAATTATTTCACCTGAAGATGTTCCAGAGGTACAGATTTCGCTGAGAGAGTATTGTAGAAGAGTCTTCTAAATGCGGAGGGCAAGGTTTTAAAATGTGGTTGTAAAAGTGGTTGCAAGTCTGATAAATGTAAGTAGGTAGTTGTTACAAAGGTAAAAAGCTGTGATCCTCAAAATTATGTTTTAATGATAATATGTTAAAACTTCTACAAAACATACAAAAGATATGTTACATACAAAGACATTTTAATTTTATGTTTTGTCTTACCCTTATTTTTTTAATATAACTTAAATAATATTAAGTTCTTGTGAATTAATTTAAATGATTAGTTTAGATTAATAATAATAATACAGCTTAATTTTCTCTACACAATTTTTTGTACATAATTCATTTATAGATACAGTTATATATTTTTTTCTTGTGTAGTCCCTCTTGCCGAAGTATGTGATGATGACTTCATCAAGTGTTTTTAGAAATTCCGAAGATGAATAAAACTTTTGGAATTTTGAATTTGAATTTTGGGTAACAGCCTCCTCCAGCTTGGATCAGTCTACTCTGTTTGCTGCAACTTGCATTCAGCTCCCTCCTGCAATGTGTTTTACATTGTCCACCCATCTTTTCCTTTGTCTGCCTACACTCCTCTTGCCTACTGGATCTTTCCATTCCGTTATTACATGGTCCACCTGCTATCCTGAAACCTAGCTATGTGTCCTGCCCATTTCCATTTCAAGTTAAGACTATGTTGGATAGCACCAGTTCCGTTACTCGAAACGCAAACACGTAGGTATATCAGCTAAACTCCATTAGTTCAATTAAATTCTTGACAATTTGGCAACCAGCCGTCGATATGAGGCGACAAGCTATTACTGCCAGTATCATGTGATGGGATAGACACGGTATTAAGAGTTTAGGTCAAAATGGTTTTAACACTACAAGGGGTGCGCGACGTAGACAGGACGTTGAGTTACCTAATCAATTCTTGTAGTTTTGGCAACCAGCTGTCGATACTAAGCGACTAGCTAGCTATTACTGCCAGTATCATGTGATGGAATAGACACGGTATTAAGACTTAAGGTTAATGTAGTATTGACATAACAATTGATGCGCGACGTGAGTTGCCTAAAACAATAAGACCTCACGTTTTGTTTGTAAACAAACAAAGGTCACTGTCAAATTGACATATCAGATGTATTGAACATTTTCGGATGCATTCATTTAAATAAAATATATTTTTTGATTCGAAAATATTGTAAATACTTAGTCATTAATACAGACAATAAAATTAAATAATAATTTAAATATACCTAACTACAGAGTGTCACAAAAAAACAGTGTAAGTTCCTACGGTACGGTATAGTAAACGGCACTAATACCCCGTGTTTTGTACATAAATATTTAAACGATTTTGCATTCATACATTTATAGGAATTCTAAGCTTCAACTTTTCTTGTACAGTCAGAAAACCTTTGCTTGTTGTTGTGAAGTCCGACCGGTTTTAGTTAATAAATAAATAAACTGATTTTATCTATCGTTTATTCTGAGGTTTATAATAAAATGGTTCTGAAAAAATAGCCTAGATAAGCTTTTGACTTCCCAAAAGTTTTGTAAAATTTGTATGAATATTTTAAAAATGAATGCAATACCTGGTAATCCAAGCAACTTGTTGTTGACTCCAGCTCAATTATTTGCTATTATAAATCGGAATATCATTGATTTTCGTCATTTGGCGTCATAGTTAGTAGATTTTTATGAGAAGTGGTAGCTAGCCTGACAGACCCTGGCTCCTTCCACCAGCAGGGGTCACTCGGATTAGTTGACTTTTATATCACGCTTATCCAGAGGCGGTAGTAGGCGCGGTCGCAGACTGAAATTTTGAGGGGGTCAACAATTTTTTTAAATCGGAAGTATGTTTTTCTAACTTCTTCTCTTATGGTTTTGGAGGGTCATGTCCCCTGTGACACCTCACTGGGACCGCACCTAAAAATGCAGCAAATAATTGAATGGCAGACGTTTAGAATAAAAGTTAAATATTTAGAATATTTCGATCATGCTTAAACCTCAGTTCTAAAAAATAAAGCAAGATTTGTCGAGTCTAAGATACACGAAATATTATTATTATAATTTGGTAGGTGTATCTAAAACTAGCTTTTGGCACTTTTGTCTCTCGACCTCGCTGAGCACGCACCGGTCCATTCAAGCCTTTCAAGGTGTTTTACCAACGCGACTGGGGTCAAACCATTTGCGGATATTACGACTGGGAAAATTTTAGTGGATACAACTTCCCATATTTCGGTCTCGGCCTTCACGAGGTTCTCGTCATGTGGGATAGTTATGTCCACCAAAAACACCAAGGTGTACAATTAAAAACACTAAATAATTAGTGACCCAACATTAAAAATGATATCTCAACGAACAGAACTCCTAACCAAAAAAGAAAAATCTAAAGAAATGAGATTTGAACTAATGGAGCTTTACAAAAAGACTAACAGAGCAATAAGAGAAGATTACGAACTTCATAGAACAACTATCATAGAAAGAAATATGGCAACATATAGAAGCTCAAAGAGGGCATATAAAGAACTTTCAATACACAAGAACTGGAAAGAAGGTCTCAGAGATAACAAAGAAGAAACAAGAAACCGAGAAGCCATAATAAAACGGGCTCCAGCTTTCTACTCAGATTTCTATAGAAAACCTCCCCGAGAAAAATAAATACTAACTAATAATAATAATAGAGAATAACTAATAACTAGAGAACAGACTTTACTTTACTAGACATTACTATCTAAGAAAGTTGATCCCGTAAAAGAATTTGAAGTTATCCAACATATCAAGACTAAAATCTGAAAATAGTCCAGGCCCAGATAACATTACAAATGAAGCCTTTAGACTTGGAGCGCCTTTTCTGGCAGCCTACCTGACTAGATTCTTCAACTTAAGTATAGAACAACAACAAATAAATACCAAAACAATGGTCCAGCTCAAACATAATACTTACTTTACATCAACAATTTCAGGCCTATAAGTCTATTACCTACCATCTATAAAATACTCGCCTCAATTATCTTAAATAGAAGAGCCAGAGATTTTGATAAAAACCAACCTTTAGAACAAGCAGGCTTCCGTTCACACTTCTAAACAATGGACCACCGACCGAAAGGCACGGAAATGAGTTTGTTATTGGTAGAGGAGTGAGGCGGGGTGACCCTCTTTCCCCAAAATTATTTATAGCTGTCCTAGAAAATATATTTAGAAACCTGGAGTGAAAAACAAAGGTAGGTATATATACACATATCAGACAAAAGACTATCCCATTTACGATTCGCACATGATATTGTTATATTTAGCCACTCTGCAACAGATCTGGAAAACATGCTACAAAACTTAAATACTTACTCAAAGCCAAAGAGTAGGACTAAATATGAACGCATCAAAAACAAAATAATTACTAACAGTTTCAGAAGGCCTTTCAGAATAGAACAATATACCATTGAATATGTGAATCACTATGTATATTTAGGTAAACTGGTATCCCTTGAAACAAACAGAAATGAAAAAGAAATAGATAGAAGAATTAACATAGCATGGAAAAAATACTGGAGTCAAAAATAAATTCTTAAAGGAAAATATAACCCACATATCAACAAAGCTATAATGGATTCTTGCATCTCCCCTAGTCTAGCCTATGCAAGTCAAACATAGGTCTACACTGAATTAGATTAGATTAAAGAGATTTTTTTTACTATGTATATTTATTTATTTATTCTTTATTGTACACCACAGAAATACAAAGTAAACCAAAAACAGAAACATGGTACAAAAGGTGGTCTTAACATTAATAAGCAATTTCTTCCAGACAACCTTTGGGTGAGAATTGGAGACTAGTTTATAGGGTGCCTAGGCGTACATATACTAAAATTTAACTAATAGGTATACAAATACTATAGTTATAATATAGTTATTTCAGAAAGTTACATACGAATAATACATAAATATAAAATATGTATACATAAGTATACCACTAACTATAATGCTTAATATATATACTAAATAAATTAAATACATTGTACTATAATGTCGTATCTTTAGAAAGGAACATGGAATTAATAGGTACTACGTACAACTGGAAGGATTACTCGCAAACTTTCAACATAACAAAATGAACCATAAGTCCATGCAGGTAAAGTTTTTTTTTAAATAACCAATATCTACTCAATGAAGTGAGCTCAAGTGAAACTTACTTTTTCTTGGTGTGTCCCTTTCGCACAATTGCCATGTAAAATATTATTGGTATAAAGGTAGTATATTCCAGAAAAGTTCTTTCGCAGAAAATAATGACATTTTGTATATGAATAATACGTGCGGCATGTTTGTAATTATACGAATTAAAAATGCAATAGTTTGTAGGTGTAGATAAATCTTTTTTATTTCACGACGAGACATTTCAATATTTTGGTAGAGTTTTATTACTCTTACGTAAGGCAACACTTGGTAAAATGGTAATATTTGTGTGGCACCACAAAAACAATATGGCGTTCTTTTTGTTGTCGTATTGACTTGTTTGCCTTTCTGGGTTTCAAAAAGTGCTTTATATTGGATTTATATTGGTTAATTGTATTGTAAAAATGGTGAACAATATATGTGCTGTGAGTGGGTGTGGAAAAGAATCTTATCCTGGCTGTGGATTATCTTTTCACAGGTAAGTTAGACATAAATAGGAACTAGGGTGACAACATTTTCATTGTTAAATTATGTACTGGATTTAAGCTTGTTATATCACTAAATACTTAACAAAGAAATTCACTATTTACAACTCTCTGTGCATTATAAGTATATTAAACGTTAAATGATCTGTATGAAAAATACCCTAAATTAACGTTTCGTAGTCCCCTGATTTCTTCTCTAATAAAGTAATAAATGTAGTTTTTCAATAATTTTATTGGTCTGTAGGCTTATTACTGATCTTTTGCGAAAATCTATCTACACACCTAAACAAACTAAATAAATACTATAGTAAAAAATTTTTTTTTTACAATTCCAGATTGCCTTCGGATTTGGAGTTAAAGAAAAAATGCAATGCATTTTTATATCATCAGAGAATATTTGGGTTATATCTACGAGTCTAAATAAATCTGTAATGTTTGTGGCATATAACTTAATGTCGTCCATATATAATAAATGTGTGATATTGTGGGAGCAAGAATTGTGGGGGAGGCCGTGGTATACTCAGTAAGACAGATTGGGGTACGACCTGGCAAATATGGAGCAAGAATTCATAGTTTAAAGCCATACAGAACCATAACGGGCTTAGTGAATCCTATTATTATTATAATTTCAAAGATAAATAATAAATATTGGTACTATTTAATTTTGTTTTATTTACCACACATCCTTTGTTTCCGAATTGGATGCCCGAGCGCCGGCCGCTGCTGCCGCACTGGACATCGAATCTCGCGTCTCTCCAGTCGAAATTTACGATCCGTGAACCTATGAGTAGGTACATGCGTGTGGGCGTGGATCCATCTATACGGTACGGCGCCGTGCCGTTAGGTGCTGTGCACGGCGGTGGGTGCCATGGCACAGTGCGGGTGGGTGCCATGGCACAGTGCGGTGCCGCGCTGTTTACCGGCAACGGCGCCGTGCCGTTACACGGCATACGGGGCCGCCGTACCGTAGAGATGGATCCACGCCCTAGGATCCTTAAGTGATAAGAACTTTCTCCTGCTTTCATTAGTGCACTTCTAATAGTATCTAGACTCAGTAAATTTATATTTTCTCCTCTATACAAACTTTGTGGCTTAAAATAAACTGTGCGCTGTACAGCTGTGGATTGTTGTCTTCGAACCTTATTGAAACCACACATCACACTGGCCGATTTGCCTTAAGTACGCACGTCATTTATTATTATTAAATTTATTCGTAGGCATTGAGCGATTATCTAAATGTCCAATGTATACAGGTAAGAATGGTTACACTAGTTAGAAAGGGACAAACCAAGATTTATGACCTCTCACTCGGCACGTGCTTAGACGCACAGTAAGCCTTCCAGTTGTACGTAGTACTTATTAATTCCATGGAAAGGAAGTACTGCTTGACTAGTCTTTTAAATGTGTCAATTGATTTGGCAGACTAACAGCCGGTTGTTCCAAGTTTATACTTTTACGAATTCGTAAAAAAAAAAGTAAAACGTAAAAGTATCCCGTAAAAAGTGTTGCACCACATTTTTTTTATACTTTTTACAGTTACTTTTCACGTATACTTTATACGGAGCTCAGACCCACCTCATAACGTAAAAGTATATTTTTTTGATTGGAAAATGGAAAATACCCTACAGTACGTGTGCTAAATTTGGTTTAATAATTAAAAAAAGATACTTTTATTGCACTCTGTTAAATAATAGGCCTTTGAGTCGTATTTAAACCTTATATTTTTCGGTATTACAAGTGTAAATGATTTTAATTATAGAAATTGATTTAGTGCGTATTCGTGTGCGTAAAGCTTAAAAGTTCATTGCGTATAAAAGTTCCTCCTCTCCACAGGATTCTTTCACAGGCTTCTTTCATCCAAACATAGTATTTCTTAAACCGTAGGGATGCGTTTTTAACATGCCCCCGGCCTTGGAAGTACCGACTTCCAATAGAGAAACACCTTATTTCATTTGTATCATTGCATTCTATAGGTAGTGGTCAAATTTTAGAAAAAGATCTACGTATGATGCTGCCTGTAGCCATTCGTATAGAAGCTACTCTCGACACTCCGTCTTTCCCTGGGTAGATCGCGATGATTCGTCCCATGCACCACTTGAGGGGTGGCGAGTTGGGGATCGGTTTTGAATTACACATCTGGAATTTAGGTTTGGGGTGGAGAAGGGGAGGGGGGGCAAAGGGGGGTCTCCCCACCACGATGCGGAGTTGCGGAGATGGCTAGTTCTTTTTTTATGAATTTTGAAGTTTGTTATTTATAACCTCAAAAATAGGGTTATCGATCACTGATTAGGGGTGATTTTGGTAAAACTACAGTATATGGACCGTCGAATTTAGGGGGGGGGGAGGTGGTTGGTGACCGCTCCGCTTTGCTTCGCTCCTTGCATTAACCTCCTAACCTAACCAGTCCATGTCGGTCTGTGACACAAATTGTAAAAGTTACAATTATTAAGTTAATACTGGACTCTTATCGTTTATAAGGGCGAACAACATACGTTTTGTTTTTTACGTTAATAATTGAACATTTCACTAGTACGCATATTAATAAAACAACAATATTTTTATAAAATTGTTTTATTACATATAACAATTCCATAAATTGGTCTTTTATATACATATTTTAGCAAGTAACGCCTCCACTTGTATTCAACTATAATGTCAGCAAAATTTTCTGGGTGGTTATAATTATCTTTATAGAAAAACCTTTTAACCACCCGCCACTGAGACTCAATCCTTTGGGTGTGCATTCCATCTTCTGCCACAAATGGATTGTCTGGATATACGTTTCGTTTTACCAAGCAATCATATAAATTGAATTTTTGTATGTAAAATATCGTTTCAGTATAGGAAATTTCAAACACGTATAATTAAAAAACTATGCATCTCTGCAAAACAAGAGGGGTATTAATCGAAAGGGGAAACCCACCCCTACATAAATAAACCCATTTCAATCCAATTTTCCAGATGTGTAATTCAAAACCCCACCCGCGAGTTGTCCTCCTTGACAAGAACAAGCGTATTTTCTTTCAAGGTGTCTCCAAAGTTATTCCACTTCACCCGGATTTGTAGCTCCGATACATATTCCTTTGACCACCGAGTCCAAAAGTGCTGCCTGGCCTGCTCTATTCGCTGGTAGCGCGACAGTCGGTGTGGCAAAGCTTCATATAATCCCATTTATTTTTTAATTGGTGCGATTTTCTGGCAAAGGAGCATGCGGGATCGCTATTAAATTCATTGGTAATGGCGCGCCAGGCATCTTCCCTCTGCTTAGGTGTAACTTTACCTGAAAAAATGTACATGATTGAAAACTTATATGAGTTAAATTTTTTTAAAACAAAAGGTACCTATCATGCCTATTTGTTTATTTAATAAAATATGTTATTTTTTATCAGATTATTGAGTAAATTCAACTCATCTTCATTGAATTTAGCACTTCGTTGTTTGAAACAAAGAAACACAATAAGCTCGGTATATTTTCTATGAAAACGTGAGAAATTAAATAGGTACCTACATAGGTGCTGAAGATGTTGTACTTACTTTTCCAGCGCAACATTATCTTCAGATATTATTCCATTATACTATTTTAATGCAAAAAAAACAAACAGCTTTAAAAACTATAAACAATTTAGTTTGTTTTTGACAATCATATCACAATATTGAATGCATTGTCTGTCATACAGTCAGCCAATCACGATAGTTTATTTTGAAAGGTATGACAGGTCTTTGCCACGTAAAAAAATGGTAATAAAAAGCTACCAAGCTGAAATGGAACAATAAACGTCTTTGACGCCTGGCTACTTTCTATACTGTTACTTTTACAGGAATTTTGTTGGTTCAACAGAAATTTACGAATTCGTAATAGCAAAAGTAATAGTATACGTAAAATGTAAAACGGAATTTGTAAAAAAGCAGATGATTTGGAACAACCGGCCATTAATCTCAGTGGCAATTGTTCCACAGTGACACAGCATGGACTGTGAAAGATTTCCCGTAAAAGTCAGTTTTATGCGGGGGCATTGAAAGCATCAAGTTATCAGCAGAACGTAGCTGTCGTAGGCGCTGTGAGTGTATATGATTAAAACTATTCCTTAAATACTCCGGTGAGGCCGGATTGAACAGTAAGCGATACAGCAGACATAGAATTTGAGTATTCCGGCGAAAGCGAATAGGAAGCCACTTGAGCTTATTGCGATATTCTGAAACATGATCTCTTACGTAATCCAAATATGAATCTTATGCATAAGTTTTAAAGGCTCAAGTTTATTCATTTGGTCTTCGGAGATGTCCAGATAGCAGGCAGAGCCGAAGTCTAGTATTGGGAGGAAAAGGGATTGTGCAATGGAAATTTTAGTAGGGATTGTTAGAATATTGCGCAAACGCTTCACAAACTGGCAGCAAAAATTTTGCGGCTCACTTCATCTGCCAGCTCTTTCCATGAAAGGTTGTTATGGAAAAAGATTTACAGATTTACTGTATTCGATGATCACACCATTAAAAACAAGTTTGGGGCACATGTTCCAGTCAATTCGATCAATTGTTTTTGGGCTCCCTATTATGATCGCTTGAGTTTTAGATGGATTTACAGACAAGCTATGTTGTTGGCTCCAAGAAAGCATTTTGTCCAGGTCGTTGTTTATTTTAATGATTGCCTGCGGTAGATCCACAAGGTTTGTGTTGAGATAAATTTGGAGATCGCCTGCGTACAGTAGGAAGAAGTTAAATTATTTGAAATTGTGTTTATAAAAATTGAGAGGAGACCGCACGCCACCTTGAGGGACGCCGGATGTGATACCAATCCAGTCTGAGCAGCATTCTTCGATACTTATACGCTGCCGACGTTCGCACAAGTAAGAATGAAACCAATCAATCACCAATGGAGATATGTTAAGAGAACGTAGAAGTTGTAACAAGATAGCGAAGTCAACAGTGTTGAAGGCATTGCTAAGGTCGAGCAGTGTTAACACTGTTAGCTTTTTGTGTTCCATGCCCAAGCGTATATCGTCGGAAATTTTGACTAACGCCGTGATCGTAATGTGGCCGGGCCGAAAACCAGACTGGAGTGGATTGAGCAAATCATTTTTTTGCAGGATGTTGGTTAATTGTTTATGGACAAGGTGCTCTAGGACTTTGGATAGGAACGGAAAGATAGAAATCGGTCGAAGGTCTTGGAACGACGAAGGAAGAGGTTTTTTAGGAAGTGGGATAATATGTGCATCTTTCCATAAAGCAGGAAAGTGACAAGCGCTGATGGAGTTATTGAGGATGATTGTTATGATAGGGAGAAGGAAGTCAAGTAGTATGATGATCATTTTGCGGCTGACGTTGTCTGATCCGACGGCATTCGAGTTAATTGAAGTGATTGCTCTCTTAACATCACATTCGGTGAATTGAGTAAAATGGAAAGAATCGTAAGAAGGCTTAGGCAAAGATGAAATTTTGAGTAATGTTTCAGCTTTTTGTGCGCTATCTATGGAGCAAGACGGTGTAAAGTATGAATTAAGTGCATTGAAATCTATATTGTTAGGAATTGAATTTGTTTTATTTTTGCCTACACCCCAGGTCTTCAGGAGATTCCAGACTTTTGCTGGAACTCCGTTCGAAACAGATTTGTCCCTACACATAGTATTGCAGCGATTCCGAAGAAGACGATATCTTTCACGGTTTTTTTCACTGGGATCATGTTTATATTTGACCCGCGCTCGGTCTCTCTTCCTCATGGCAGATTTAATAACATCATTCAACCATGGAGCAGGTAAATGTTTAATCCTAACGGGTCGAACTGGGGCATGGCGATCATAAAGCTGAAGAAGGAGAGAATTAAAATATTGCCTAATTTATCTTTTGGTCCATAACATATGTACACAATACCTATACATATATAGTCCGACAAGGATCTTTTGGCGCGGGGCGAAAATTAGAACTAACCACCGTCTTGGGAAATGTCACTTCATGACTTTTACCGCTCGTATTTATTATTGTACTTTTAAATTCAATTTTAAGATATGATACACGCCAAACTTTTCAAAATGTGGGCTTACTTATTGTGGTTGTAAAAGTGAAGAAGTTATTTTCAGTAAGAAAAACTATTTAACGTCCCAATAAATCCATTTGTAAGAGTAACGAAGCGAGTTGCCTATGCAATTTTTACTTTATTTTAGCATATAAATAATTTTATTTTTAAAATTTCAAAAAAAAATACGATTTCAGGAAATATGTCTCTTTAGAAAGACTATGAAAAGAGAAGACTGAAGAACGATGAGCAGATTTTTTACAAACCTTTCAAAATACGAGCTTTTCCAGATAAAGAAAGTAGTGGTGACGAGGATGACGAGGAAAGCCAACCCAGTCGTGGAGGTGAGCACGACTGTTTGTGCTTAGTTACGCAAGGGCGTTGGGGCTGCACTTCCCGCAGCGCCGGAGATGTTTTATTTCTTAATTGTTACCATGAAGAATAATGACCTTAAATTCCTTATGTCATCTTCTTCTTTCTTATGTTATGTTATGTAGTTCTTATAGCATCGAAGAAACCAAAAAGAAAAATTAGATCCATCCATGGAACTTGTTAAAATAATACAAGAACTGTACCTATACAATTTAATTAAAACATTTGCACAATAGTATTTGTTTTACGATCTCGATGTCGGCATGCGGCATGTCGCGAGTGTCTGCATACCGAAGCATTTGTTGATTGAACTTTACTTTAATATGTGGATTGTTTATACTTTAAAATTTAATAATCCATCTTTTCGTGCGTCTCAATCGAGGGGTAAGTATTTTTCGGTCGCTAATTTATAAGACCGATTTGTTATTCAAACCTAAACATGGTTTTTTTTAAACAAAACGTATTTTTGTTGAACACTTCCTATTCAATTTACAAAGTATTTAATTTTATTATACGATAAGTATATTTGAAGTCAGAAAACTAAATAGAAATAAACACAAAGTAGTAAGCATATATGTTATTTAAACGCTGGAGGCGGGCAGCCCTATAACACGTGAACGGACCGCGGCGCGCTGTAGGCATTTATTTCAAAGATGCGGCCGAATTGAATTACTGTCGATAACTGTACTGTGAGGATCAACCCGAAGACACTTTTTCAGCCTATCAAAATTTACAATATGCATTTTTGTCAGACAAGTAGACACTTATTAGTCGTCACTGCGTTCCCACTAGATATCACCAGAAATCTCTCAAATGGTGCAATACTTCGCCGACTTCGGATTCAACCAATGTGTTATTGACCTGCCCCCACTTAAATGCACATTTTAATCCCGAAAGCAATTCTAGATAAAATGATGCAACCGACACCTTACACAAGAGTTGGGCTTGAGATGCAAAAAAGTCATATACAGGGTGACTGGTGGGTCACTTTCAAAATTCCAGGACGTGATAGTTTAAGATCATATATGAAGAGAAAAAATGAATGATAAAATTAATCTGATAAAACTTCTCCGAAAGTTAAAGAATTCATTACACAACGCATGCTTACATTAGCGTAATACAATAAATACTTAGCGGGTGGTGGTGTGCGTGTGGCGGTAACACTGCTGTGTGCGTGTTGACTGAGGCAGCGCGTCGGGAAAAGTAAGGTATCTTTATTTATTCATAGTGATTTCTGGTGAAAAATTAAGTTACTACTTTTATTACATAATTATGATCAGAATCGAGTACAGAGTGCTCTCCTTCAGTATTGCTTTGTCACCAGTCACCCTGTATACATAGGTACGTTAGTTTCAGAGATTACCTTGTTCAAACGAACACGAACTTTTCATAGATGTCGATTCATTATAATTACAATAAAATAAAACATGTTCAATCGGATTTTACCGCGCATGTTTTAAATTTGTGCAAAGAGACTGTGAATCTACCACTCTGTCGATGAGATAGGTCTGCCTCAGACGCATATAGGTATGTATTAATTTATACAGGGTTAAGTTTAATTAACGCATCACCTTTTGCGGGCAGTCTCTCCACATCAATCCGAACAGCATTTTGTTCTACGACTTTTTACATAAACTATAATATAAACTTGGAAGTAGAGAATCTCTAAGAGAAAAGTTTAAAGAGATTGGTATCTTGACCTTTGCATCACAATATATATATGAAAACATTATGTATATTTATAAGAATAGTAGTAAATTTAAAACCATGAAAGATAAGCATGATAAAAATTATTCTGTAATGACAAGGAACGACCATAAATTAGCGTTTCCCAAATTAAGGCTGGCTAAAAGCACCAAATCATTTATGGGAATGTCAATACGTATTTATAATAAAATACCACAGTCAATTCAATCTCTAACGTTTAATAAATTTAAAAGAACTATCAAAGAAACATTATGCAAAAAAGGCTACTATAAACTCAAAGATTATTTAGATGACAAAAGAGCGTGGGATTGATGTCTCCACAGGTTATTTCCAAATATTAAACATTAATCACTATGTAAGCAGCTTGGCTGCGACATGATATTGGCAAGCACGAATAGCTGTCTTCTGTTTGTTCATGTCATAGCAGAGCTGTATTTCTGCCAAATTGTACCTATAATAAGCACTTTTTACAAAAGAGTGCCGAGAGTTTTTTTTCCGCCGGCTTTTTTCCTCTCGGTCTACCTAGGGTTCTACTTTCATTTCGTTTTTTAAAGCCGAAGAAGAAGTAGTAGTAGACATCACCAAGACATTGGTGGATAATGGGCGATCATTATCTTTATAAGCTGAGAGACGCACACTTTTCGACGGAGGCCTTCCCCTGGATTCTTCATGTCGTCCGGACCCGCGCCGCCCTCATCCAGCATTTGACGTTCGTAAAGTGTATAAAATTACCTACTACGAATAAAAAGTTTTCATTTCATTTCATTTTACAAATCTTGATAAATAACACAAAAAATTAAAACAAAAAATGTTTGCTTCTTAATCCTTTTATATTTCGTAAGAAGTACACCTACCTATTATTATTTTGAAGCGCAAGGTGCGTGGCATACCTACGCTCAAAGTAAATAAGTATTCTAGGTTCGCCCCTAGTTAGCTACATGGTATTCCGTGTCACAAGCTCTGCTTAGTTCGGGGCCATACTTTGATTAGGTATCTATATGTAGTTGGTGTGATTGTCTGGGTATTTTATTTTATTTTTATTTTAAACGTCTAGTTAAAATATTAAATACAGGGTTGATTTGTAGTCACCGGCCAAATTTTTTTTACACAGTAAGTATCATTTATAGAAACGATTTTCGCAAAAAAAAGTGTTTATTATTTTAACAAGGAAATTAATATATCCGCTAACATATTAAGCAAAGCTTGGTCACTCTAAATTACTATTAAAATAAAGGTGACTACGCGCTACTACAAAAATCTTGTAGTACTAGTATTATCGTTATTAACGTCGTAGTATTATCAATGTAATGCCGCTTCGTAGTAGCTATGTTCATCAACAGCAACTATTTTTTTAAAAGTTTGTGGTTCCATATTTCTACTTTTTTATACTGAGCGACGATAAAATAAATATGCAGGTACGTTTATATCGTATCAAAGAAACTATTATTTACATTTGGCTGGTGACTAAAAATCAACCCTGTATAATTTAACGCTATTTATTTCAACTCTTAAGCTTTATTACAATAGCATATAATATATGCTCTTTCATGTTTTTTATTACAGACAAAAGTCACACTCACAATTCACACTATAGTTTGTACCTACACCCAAGGAACAAATTTTATACGTAGGGCGGTATGTAATAGAAATTAGAAACCCAACAATGACGCTTTAGAACTACTTATTTTGTTATAAAAACCCCTTAAATACAATCCCTGATGCACCGCAGTATTTTAGCATGAGTTAGCCTTATTGCAGGAGACGAAAGGAGGAACCACACAGGAGCACTTAGTGCAAGGCTCGTCAACTGAGACCTCATCTCCAACAGACAACGTCATGTTGCCTAACACGCACTTTGAGGTCACCGAGCGCACGTTGATACCTCGCATTACTTTTGAGGCGTTTGTGGCTGAAAGAAAGAGTTTTATTGTTAATCTCTCAATTTACATATTAAAAAAAAATCTGACACTCACACAAAATTATCTAGCCCAAATTAAGTTTCTTAAAGAACTTATGTTATGGATACTAGATAACTGATATACTTAAGAAATATATAAACATACATATTGATTAAATACATATTTTTTTATTAGAATAAACTTAAATAAACATATAAGCATCCATGACTTGACGACTAATATCTGTGTTCATCACACAAATATCCGCCGCCGCCGGGATTCGAACCCAGGACCTCTGGCATAGAAGGCAATATATGTTACCGCTACACCAGCCGGTCGTCGAAGTATAATATCGTAAGTATAATATCAAACATTAATAATGCGTGTGAGTCGAACAACAGTTAGTTAAAAGTATCAGTTTAATTTGAAAACGGTTGGAAACGTGTTTTTTATGAATAAAAACTTGAAAACCTATAAATTATTTCCTATTTACGTGGACAATTTGTACCAAAAATGTAAAATGTTATTCTTTTGTGTTTTTATGACAGTAAAAGTTCGTAAAACTTTATAAGTAATTTTACTAAGCCACTTTTAAGGCCAGTAGGGATGTTTCAATTCATCTTTGCGTGCGACTGAACGTGACATTATTTTATATCTAATTAAAGATTTTGATTCCTATTTGTATTATACATATATTTATATTGACACGTATCCAGTTTTGAATTAGACTCTACCTACCTCTATTCACGCACACATTCACAAAGTCATTATATCTAAGTAATAAAGTTCACCCATACATTCCGCCGCCGCCGTGCGCAAAGACGAGTTGAACTTTCTCTACATAAAGCTCTTTTATTGTAAAACACTAGGAGCCCTTTTAATTCCATCAATGTGATCTTTACAATATTAGCTTACGAACTTCGATTGGTTACATAGATAGTACAGTCAGTTGTAGGTTAAGTTAACGAATTGTATTATTTTATCTAGCTATGCCCTTACCAAAACATGTGACTCTTTACAAAAAAATACTTACGGCACTGAAATCCTATAGGACAATTCCGAGAATATCCCGCGAAAATTGGCGCGCATTTGTTCAGTATCTTCGCTTGGTAATGGATTTCTACTGCGCAGTTGATGTCCGTGCAACTGCTGTCGTCGTAGGAGCCGGTCCAGTTAGGTGCGCAAACGCATGTCTTGCGAGTATTCTTCGGTTCGAAGGATTCGCCTTCCATGTATCTGACGCCATCGACTACGCAGTTTGATAGATTTGCAATGGCGTCGGTGCCTGTGGATAGATGTTGGTTTATGTAATTTTTTTTGAGATAAAATAGATTGTGGCTTGTCAGTTTGAGTCATCATTATTCTTCTGTTTATTTTTTTTAAATTAGTGCATAATATCTATAGGTATTTCAAATATACACCAAAGTATCTAATCCAAATTAGGTATCTTATAAAACTCGCGGTATGGGTACTACATAAAGAATACATAAACTTATTAATATTGCATGAATAATTATGAGATATAATCACATAAACATCCATGACTTGATGACTTATATCTGTTTTTATCACACAAATATCCACCCCAACGGAATTTGAACACAGGATCTCTTGCAAAGAAGGCAATGTTTGACTGCTTCACCAATTTCACCAACCTGCTATGGAAAGATGGTGACAGACGAAATAATGAACGACCAGGCAGCAAACTGCATTCCAGGTGATCAATTTAAACAATCGATAATTCCTTCACGTAGACACCTAGTTAAATACTGCGCAGTGTCATCATTTAGGTACCAAATAACCCATTGTTTCTACTTAAAGCACCTCCTTATACGGATGATGCAGTCTGTATTGATACCTGATACCACACATGAAGTTCTTTATACCGACCAGTGAACTCTGGAGATGCAGATTTATTAAATACAATAGGTTTATAAAGTTGTTTGAGGAATTACTTTTTATTAAGTGAGTGTAATAAATTTATGAAAATACATTGTTGTCACGAGCGTATCGTAGGAACATGTTCTTTGTAGACCGAATGAGGTATACGATAAATTGGAAGATTCTCAGCAATTAATGGGATTTTCGTATGAACTTAGAATACGGGCCACACTGGCCAATGTGAATTCTTATAAAATCTGCTGCCAAATGCCATGAGTCTGCCGGCAATTTTATGGCCAACCAGTTTCTTCTTAGACCTGCACGATTTATCTTTCACTTCATCGGCATCAGGAAAGATGGTGGATAGCTGGTTTAGTTTTTTTGGATTATTGGCTAAATTACTTGCCCATATGTACCTATTACACTTAAGTATCATCACTTTTATATGGTGAGTATAGGTACAACCATGGTAAGTATTACTTCAGACTTATTCAAATGTATTCAAATACTTACGGAATAAAGATTCTTTTGACTTTGACTTTCAAATTGAAGCCCTGAGTCATAAAATTTTGGATTAAGATTAACTCCTTATACATATCTTCACGCCTTTATCCCTTATGGGGTAGACAGAACAACAGAGGCTTTAAAACCATCTGATGTCACATTTGACAAATTTGGAGGTATTATAATGATGGAGAGAGACTATTGTAGTGACAGGGAGTCAGCCCATCGCCCACAAAAACGCTCATAAAACCTTGGTCCCTTAACTGACTTTTACAGTATGCCCGGGAAGAGAAGCAGCTGGCACATTCTATGTTTTTCTTTCGCTCCCAGTCCAGCATGGAAGCATAACTCCTTATAGTAAGTATGTATTTTAAATTTGTTTTCAACTTCATCCAAATATAGATCAAACCGACTGAGCATCAAACAACAAAAAACATTTACACAACACAACAAACGAAATCCAACCCTCACCACACACCACACTTACCGCAAACGGTGCCGGTGCTGCAACACGACTCCAACTCGTAGGTACGAACACATTGCGCGTTTTCATCTGATTCAAAAGTCTCAACGCAGTCAACGGCCGCGCAGTCTATCTCGGGCTCGGAAGAAATGCGACAGCTGCACGCTTGCGAGCATGGGTTCTTAATCAGATTTTGAGGAATCACTGCGCGATCACTGTATGCTTCTCCTCTGGAATTAAAAAAAGACTCCATTATTTATTATTCACTTTTTTCTCATAAGAAAACAACTAGTTTCTCGTTAAAATTAATTTATTCAACTTCTCAAAAGTAGACCTTGTTTGTACTTATTCAAAGAAAAAAATCATGCAAGGGAATAATTTTCAATTGACGTATGCATTGGTACAATAATAAAGCAGAAAAGGTATAAATACGAAATAAAAATTAATATTCCTTTCCAAGATTAAAATCGTAAGGATGTCGCTCACGAATTTACGTACCTATGCCTAACTCAAATGCCTAATTACTGTCTTGCAGCGCAGGGCCTGTCTGCAAAATAATACTAGGCCTAGTTCTTTGAAATTTAGTAAATCTTAAAAGACAATACCAAAGATCCTATACTTACTTACCAAAGATAAATGGAAACTTACGAGTGGCCCTCCCATCAGACTGACGTGATATGAGAATATTAAGCCTTAACATATTGACTTTCGGTAGGTTACTTAATACAATTAAAAATAATATATTTCTTATAGTAGCTTCCCCTATTAATATTTGTGAAAACCATTCATTTCATCGATCATAACCACAACTTTCCTCATACATAACTCCATGCCTTGATTAAAAGTCAAAGCAATCAATCTAAAGATGTCCACATAATCCTACAGACACACCTTTATTTTACGCAAACAATAAAGCCAGACAGCAGAACAAGAAACAAAATGAAACCTTGTATGAGGTTGAAGATTTCCAAACAACCGTGAAATGAGGTCACAACCTTCTTTATGAACTTTTTGTTTGACATCTCACTCAATTTGTACCTTTTTATATTTGGGTATAAGAAGTAATGCACTGTGTGTCCGAGGTCGTCAAGGATGAACAATCTCAAAGGTGATAAGATAAATAAACTGTATAAGAAAAATCAATATTTAGATAAGAGTCTGATAATGGAAATTTATTTATATTTTTACAGTCTGGCATGTTTAACCTGCTGGTAACCCTTTATCATTGAAATCAACGCGTCGCCAACAAACAACGATAAAGTGATCAGCCTTAACTATAAAACCTTTCAATGGTATCATTAATTCTAACTAAATAAATTCTAACTAACATTTTTATTAAGTTGATAATCCTATAATGTATAATATAAAATGTAATTGCTAATGAAGAGAAATTATAAGAAAATATTGTTTTGTACTTATATCTAAAGCTCCTTTGTAAAAAAGCTCGTTTTTAAAATAACTGTCTATTTTCTTATTAGTTTGACTTCGTTATACCTAATTAAATGAAGATTAAATACAAGATGCCATATGTGAAGTCGATCATACAACTCCATGCGCCATCGATGGAGTGAAGATGAGCGCATGGAGTTGTATGGACGGCAGCGACAGCGAAAGCGACAGCGGTGTGGGCAGCGATTTCCACGACACGACAGAAAGTATTGAGTTTGTATGAAACCGCGACAAATCGCTGGCGGCGGCGGCGTCGAGAACGACCCAGATTCCCCGCGTCGCTGCCGTCCACTTTGCAGCCTTAAGCTATGCTAGCAAGATTGAGCTAAACAATGTCCTTTATGTAGGGAGGGTTTGTGAGTAGAGAAGGAACGTAATACAACCATCCACTACTCTCACTAAATGGGGTTTATTTGTTTTTTGCCAGTGTAAATAAAATCATACAAAACATTGAATGATTAGGAGCGGTCCGCCCATGCGAATGATTTATTTTAGAATACTTAGATACATATACAATGTGTTAGGGTTCCGACTTTTGATACTTTACCTACGTGATATACATCAAATTTCATCGACAAAAGTCACCTTAGGGGGGGGCGCACCCCTCACCCCTCGTGATGGGGGTGATTTAAAAATTTCGTTTCTCTGGTTTGCTTTAAGTTCGTAAAACCATTTTTTTTTCATATTTATTGTGTGTATCTTGTTGAATTACATCTCATTTTAAAGCTTATTAAATTTACCAACTTTTGATACCACATTCACTAAAAAGTCATAAGAAGAAAAGAATTAATTTTAATGACTTAGAAAAAAAATCTTACTTTTTTGTAGTATTTTTTTAGTTTTTTGTCATTAAAAAAAAAACGAAGCCCTTAACAATGCATTTTTTTCTTCTTAACTAGTACTATTTGAGTTTATCTTTCTAACGATACAGAATACGACAGTTTAACTTCAAAGAAACAGTCCTAACTGCTAAGCTAAAATGACATCAAAATAAAAGACACGAAATTTACAATCTCTTTTTTATTTAGTTTTGGCGATTTTAAGTCAATTTAACAATTGTTCAAAGTGACCACCATTGTTTAATAAACAAGAAGTAGCCCTTAATGCTACTTGTTGTGTAGCTCTTTTAATCATAGCTCTGTCGGCTTTTAATTCATCAGCTGCGGTCATAATTTTTTGCAGCAGCTCTTCTCTTGTTGTAGGCACCTCTAGGTAAACCCGCTGTTTCATGGTCCCCCACAGGAAGAAATCTAGAGGTGTCAAATCAGGGCTACGAGCCGGCCAGGCAATTGTTCCTCCTCTTCCAATCCAGGGGGTGTAGTGTTCATCCACATATGCTCGTACATTCCGGGCAAAATGGGCAGGAGCTCCATCCATTTGCAAATAAAAAGACCGGCGTTCACGTCTGTACTCCAATGGTAGCTCATGTAGGAAATCCCCTCTTAGAAATTCCAAGAATCTCTCACCATTAAGATTGTCTGGTAAGACGATGGGACCTAGCAGCTCATCATCAATAATGCCTGCCCACACGTTGATTGAGAATTCGTGTTGGAACGAGGCGGGCCTCACAGCATGGGGATTTTCATTAAGCCACAAATGATGGTTTCGGTGGTTGGTTATCCCAGCTCTTGTGAATTTGGCTTCATCAGTCCATAATATTCGCCGTACGAAGTTTGCATCATGTCTCACTTTCCTATTAAGCCACGCACAGAACACAAAGCGAGCAGCATAATCTGGTTCAATTAAATTCTGAACTCGACGAAAATGAAACGGCCGTAATCCTTCCCGACGTAGAACTTGCCACACCGACCAATGCGAAATCCCAAGTCTTCTGGCAATATTTCTAGTGCTAAGTCGCGGGTCACTGGCAATCATTTCAATGATTTCTTCTTCCATGTCTGGTCTCCCCACAACAGCACGTTCATTAGGCGGCTGTCGGATTCCATGAGTGCGCAATCTTGCAAAAACGCTTGCAAAAGTTGGAGCAGAAGGTATGCGCCTTGTAAGGAATCTAATTCGATATTCCCGAACAGCAGCCGCAGCGTTTCCATTGGCGTATCCATAAATAAATACAATGTCGGCCACTTCACTTGGTGAATAATTAACTGCCATAGTATCGAGTAAGTAGTACTTAGCTAAATTCGAAAGTAAAACTTTGTAGCAATCGCAACGAGAAACGAAGGACAACTGATTAGCAAGTAGAAATCCTAACCAGTACCTTAGTATTGTTATCTCATTCACTATTAGACTGAAAGAGATTCATGTTTCGACTCGTACGATGCGCGGGGCGACGTGATTGGTGCGCTCTAGCCTTTCGGCACGGGCCTCGCCCTGATCATCCCTCGCCAACGCAGCGAGCGCAGAGGCAGTCAGGCGAAAACCTGAAGCAACCTGCTACCGCATTGCGCGCGCGCTCTAACTCGCGAGTCTTGATAGTACTTAAATTTTGTAACTAGGACGTATTACCTTAGTAAAATAAACTTTTGATATTTTAATTTCGTGTTTCCTTTTAACTAATTACTGAACCGGGCCTAAATTTTGGCATCGTTAGAAAGATAAACTCAAATAGTACTAGTTAAGAAGAAAAAAATGCATTGTTAAGGGCTTCGTTTTTTTTTTAATGACAAAAAACAAAAAAAATACTACAAAAAAGTAAGATTTTTTTTCTAAGTCATTAAAATTAATTCTTTTCTTCTTATGACTTTTTAGTGAATGTGGTATCAAAAGTTGGTAAATTTAATAAGCTTTAAAATGAGATGTAATTCAACAAGATACACACAATAAATATGAAAAAAAATGGTTTTACGAACTTAAAGCAAACCAGAGAAACGAAATTTTTAAATCACCCCCATCACGAGGGGTGAGGGGTGCGCCCCCCCCTAAGGTGACTTTTGTCGATGAAATTTGATGTATATCACGTAGGTAAAGTATCAAAAGTCGGAACCCTAACACATTGTATATGTTGGTACTTTAAGGTTAAGTCTTTTTTCATGTTTTCTACGTTTTAAGGGAATTTAGGTTTTTGTGTGGTGAAGAACACTTTTTATTTCAACTTGACGTACTTAACTACAAATTACCCGTATTGCAATAGTGACAACAAAATACCCGCATAGCAATAGATTTAATAAACGGAGTTACTGAATGTCGTTTTACTTTGTTAATCGTCATCTAGCTACGCAATAATAAATTAAGTTCTCTATCTCTTTATGTTCTCTGTATAAACGTCAGGGACACGTGTGTGTCTTCACTAATTAAAACTCTTTAAAGGTTTCAAAGCATCCCACATTATTCATAGAATAAATATATACAGGGTGACTGGTAACTAATTTAGATACTGAAAGGCCAGTAATTATTGCCATAACTTAAACAACACCTAGGTGTAACCACGATTTGCGGCCATAATTTTACAATGCCAATCAATATGGCATATGGCGGTAGGCAATAGCTCCGGCGGCGATCTTTTTTCGCACATCAAAGAAGATTACCGCAGTAATTATTACGTTTGTGGCCACACTACCGTTTGTCCAGTGTGCAATATGAGCTCACCGGCGCGGCGACGCACGTATCGACCGACATGGAGTGGTCAAATGAAAAAGCGCTCGAGTTTTTAGAATTATTCCAATCCAATCATCCAATCCAATCAAATCCGAACCGTCTCTTTGGGATACCCTTTTTTGTCTTCTTTTAGCTTTGTTGAAATTTAAAAGATTCATGTAAAAATAATTGGCACTCATAAAACACAACACCGCTGCAGCTTCGACCTCCATCTTGAAAAAGTCATATTTACCGCCAAATTTAATGCCATAATTATTGCCGGTAGACGGTAAGGTAGTGTGGCCGTAGTATAATAAAACAGTCGCGGCACGTGACCTGGCACGAGGATCGCTACCAACGCTAGCGTAACCATGCGTTGCGTAATCAATTCTTTAACTGTCGGTTAAAACTTAACTGAGTAAAGTAAATAATTAATATTTATTTTATATTTTCTCTTCATGTATGATCTCAAACTATCACGTCCTTGAATTTCAAAAGTGACCCACCAGTCACCCTGTACATTTTCCTCGATACGTGGCGATTGACGATTTTCCATCCTTGCACTGAGGGAGCAATAATATGCAACAACACAATAACACACGACACAACTTCACGACTTTCTCCCTTTGGGGTACGCACAGACAAGGAACGCCAATTATTACGATCCAGACATAACTATTTCACTTCCTCCCCGTTCATTTATCTTTTCATGCGTGATCACCGGTTATGGGTGCTTTTAACTAGGCCCTTTTTTAGCATGTTGCCAATTTGATCGGAATTATATGCTAAGCCTCTTTATCGAACATTGATTACGAGTCTCTTCCCTACGCTGACTTCAGCCATAGGGCTATCGTGAGAATAACGAACATACCTATAGAAGCACTTGGTAGGGTCCGGGTGCAGGTCGGGGCAGGTGAAGGCTTCAGGACAGATGGTGCTGTTGTCGCCAGCCATCACCGGCGTGCAGCCCAGCTCCAGGTAGAAGCCAGCCATGTCGCACTCGCCGGCCATGTCTGATGTTGCCGTACCGAGTACTGGAACAAGTTGATGATGCTGTTTATATGACATCCATGGAACAATTGTCCAGAGTAGTGAGACTGTTGTTTTTGGTGTCTTTACAGCCAGCGTGATCGCGAGCGCGACGGAAACGGCTAATTAAAATGTAAAATAAATTTCTACGCGATAGAATTCTGATCAAAACGTATTTAAACCATAATTATGCAATAATGAATCGTGAAAAGAGCCAGTTCCTTCCTACGTTAGTGTGCCGTCATCGTCGACCCCATCTTCACTTACCATCAGGTGAGGTTCAGGACAAACGCGGGGTTACTGATTGATAAAATAAGTATCCTTATCCAAAACGGACCAAACAGAATAAACAACGTCTCAATTTTGTTGAATATTTATTTATAATTCAATTGCGTGAGGACATCATAACGATAAGGTAGATGCCTAATAATTACGTATAAGCGGGTTCTAACGATCCAATAAACTCATAACATTTCGTCGCAAATAAATATCCAATCAGCCGGTGTATGACTTAAGGTTACCTACCTACTATATTTTCATATTGTTTCTGAAGCTCACACGACAATTCAACATCATCTTTTTCAAAACCCTTTGGAGCGCACTGCAAGGCAATGAATATTTCACCTCGGTGACGATGTGGTTTGGACTATAAAACTTCAAGCCCAATGCTAATTATGTACCTACTTACAAGTTTTTTAAAGGCGGCGAAATGGCTTTTGTCACACTCCAGGAAATATAGTAAAGAAACAAGTAGGTAATCAGCAGACAGGTCGTAGTACAGAAGTAATGATATGTTACGACGCGGCGGTCACCCTATCATGTACCGTCACAGAATACTAACTCTGGTATATAGAAAAATGTCATACTTTGTCACGACGATAGGATGTTTTATAAACAAAAACGCTTGGAAGCATAAGTATAGCCAACCAATAGGATAGATTTGCAATTGTATCGAATCATAAAAAGGAGGACTTCACTCAACCTTTTTTGACTATATTTAGATTAACATTCTTAAAAATTTTACTTGTTGAGCAATTTATTAAGTAAACCTACTTTTAATATGATTTCATCGCGTTTAGGGTGACTAACCCAAACGCTAGCACTGCAACAAATTATCAGCACTCCGAAAAAATAGTTTAAATATAAGTTTTACACTAACTAATTTGGGTTACCTCTCTAAAAATCAATAATTTGATGTTTTTTTTAAATCCTATTCCTGCTATCACCATACTTTCCGAATTTAAGAATGGTGATTTGCAAGCAAACATTTTTGTGCTGCAATTGTCCTGTTTTTGCCTGTCCCTTGTGATCGGACGTAAGTTCACATACATACGAGAACATACATTTTGAGGGCTTGATTCCCGCCCGGAACAAGTAAAAAAAATGCTTCGTGTCTGAGTGTTTATCTATATACATATGTATTATATTCTAGGTTCCCCCTAGTTCGCTACATGGTATCTCATAACACAAGCTTCGCTTACTTTGAGGCCATGTAGTTGGTGTGGTTGTTTGGGGATTTAATTTTATTTATTATTTTTATTTATTAAATCTTTTGTATATTTTATACCAAAACTTCTGATTTCTTTGATTTCTAAGATAGTTATGAGGTTGGTCACGGCCAAGTCAACCAGTGATTTATGACCACGGGGTCTGCTAAGACACCGATGTCAATTTTAAATATAAATTATATCCGATAGATCCGGTTAAAAAGTGTCTTATTTTATATTTAAAGGGGTGATCTTTTCCTGTCGTCTTTAAGAAATTTTTTGCACCCTGTTTTAAATTAGACCTTGTTTTTGAGAAATCTTTCCGACAACAATCTACCTGAAGGCCTGTAGATTTCACGTTGTTCTTAATTGATTTCGACTGAATAGTTCCTCTGGGTTCTTTAGAAGATCTAGAGACCAGTTTTTTGGGCATACCCTTTTTTGCTGCATCCAAGGCTTTCAGTCAACGAGAATAAAACCAGTGGAGAGCGCATCGGCACGTCTTTGTTCTATATCGAAGTCACCAAAAAGCGGCGGGGGCAGAGGTATCCTTTCCCCGCTGTCATTGGGCGACGACTCGACAGCCAAAATACATCAGATTCACTAGGGATTCCAAAAAAAATATCGATATCGATAAAAACTGGAATAATTATTATAACGGCCATTTATAGATTCACTATTTTTAGGTACGCACGTATGCCTTTATTAGAATTAAAAACAAATCACATTTATCACATAAATTATGGTTTGATTTATTATTAGTAGGTATAATGATTTTTTAGCGTATGTTACTATAGCCCTAAGGGGTTACTATAACCCAAATCTGTAACCGAACATTATTTATTCATTTTTCATTAAAGTTTTACGTTAAAATGATGGATTTGATTATTTTGAACATTAAATGGCAATTCATGAAAGTGGAATGTCATTTCGGTTGAAATTCTCAGAAATAAAAATAAAAATAGAAAACCATAAAAAAATTGCGAAAGGTACATGGGCGTGATTCGGGTACTCTAAGGATCCATCTATATTTCAACTTCCAGTTGACACTATTTATTGGGACACCCTGTATAAAACCATTTTTCAACCATCCCAAAAGATAACAACTACAATAATTATTAAAATCCACCTTTGTCAAAATCCATCAAGCTATTCGGACTGTAGGCTTGAAATATACATTTTTTATCTATATTTCATACCAGTATTTTGTATTTAACTTAATCCTTTTTCTGTATATTTGCATTCAAACCCAAGAGCAAATACATAAAGCAATAACAATGTAAAAAACATAAGGTAAGTATCTATATTTTAAAATATCTATATGAAACGTAGCAATCCTGCGAACAGCACTATCGAAATAAAAAGAGACAACTGCTAATATGCGAAACAGTGTATCAGAAAGAGATAGCAAGAAAGACATATTTTTTTTTATCAAATTGAATAAATAGAGTAGAAATCCACTTAAATATGAAATGATACCCCATCTTTTGTGTAGCTTGAAATCGTAGTTGACTTTCCGCACCATTTAATTGCACAACTAGGCATTATTTGTAGTTTTAATTTGCTTATAATCAGGAGCGCGGGACGTCCGTACGTTAACCTACAGTTGCTGTGACTGACTCAAAATTCTGTCGCATGCCCTACATATAGGTCAAATTGAGCGACCGCGGTAGCCCCGCACGCGCTCTCCACTGGTTGTATGCTCGTTGCTTTCAGTAGAAGTTCGTAAGTGTATTTTTTTCATTTTATTTGGTTTTTTTGTCCTTATTTATTATTTGGTTTCATATTTCAATAACACCTACACAGTGCTGAATTGGTCCTACCTGTGCTGATAATTAGTGCTGAGGGTGCCAGTAATTGGTGATACGTTCATTTTTTACTCTTGCCTATCTAAACAAAAGTTGAATACAGATAAACTATTTTTTTTTTAATTATCTTATTGATGAAGTTTTGAAACTAGAAAACTAGTCATTATAGATGAAAACAGTATTATCAATGTGATAAACGGGCTTAAGCTAGGACTAAATCTTAAAGTATTGATTTGGTATAACGCCCTAATTCTAATATAGCCCAGTCAAATCAGTATAATCAGGGGAAATAATTCGTGAGTTTTGAAAATTGGCACAGTTATTCGTTGTGGGATTCAGGGATTCAGATTAGTATACTAAAAGGCCTTGAGGGTAAGGAGTGTCCTGGTGGTGTGGGTGTCCCTATTTTCAGGTTTATGCTCACTTCAAAACTCGACATTACATTTAAATTTAAACTTAGAGTGCTTCAAATGTAACATATTTGTATCTCATTGAAAACTGCCAATATTATTGCGATATTTAAAATTGTCTACTAAATCGGTTTGCTATCATAGAAGCACCGGCATGGCCCTGTGAAAATATTTAATGTGGAGATTGTAGTAAAGGATGAGGGTGGTAATAAAATATTTTCTCATATCCTTAATCTTAGTTCAGTGTCTTTGACATTGGCTTAAATGAGGATAGTTTAGCTAACAGCTATGTCATGCTTTTATGTTCTGAATAAATATTTTTAAGAGTCGACTGGGCCTTTTGGAGATTCAATAACAACCTATTTAGTCAGCCCTAGCAAGTGAATGGTTCTGTACAGTAAGATTTTTTTTTTTAATTTTGTAAAAAAAATATTTATTTCTTGTTAATTTAATTTATTTTATTTACCTAATTAAAAGCGAGCAAATTTTATTTAAGAGTGTATATTAATTAATTAAATATACTTAATTAAAATTTTGCCGATAAATCTTATTTTTATTTCGTTAGGTGAAAGATACTTGGAAGGTTTAAAATTATATAATACTCTTATTACATTTTCATACAGGGGTCCTTTGTATTGAACCCGCATCTGTTGAGGGTTTATATAGGTCAAAATTAACCATTTCTACGGAAACACCCCACCTAAAATTTAACCTTTTTGAGTTATTTCACTTTTTAGGATTTTAGTGTAAACACCCATTTTTCACTAGTTTTTGTAAGAAATAAAAAAATCTTCGCTATCTAAGTGCTTTTTGACGTAATCATGTAACTGATTAATGATTTAATGAGATGAAGAAACAAATTCTAAAATAACGTCAAAGGAGCACATGTTATGGTCTTTCAAGCACTATTCTCTTCTTAAGTTAAACCATTTTGGTTTAATCCTCAGATCATAAAAACTAACTGTGTTTGTATGATCTGAGGTTTAATCGCACTTAAATTTCTCGCGTCTCCTGTAAAAAAGGTCCTAGTAGTTTACTGTGCAGATTACTTTGCTAGACTCGTCCCTTGGCGCCTACTATAATTTTTTTTACATAATGGTTGTATTACCTTTAAATTTAGTTTACCTACGATTTTTTTCCTCCGAAGTTTTTTTTTAATTTCTTACAAAAACTAGTGAAATATTGGTGTTTACAGTAAAATCCTAAAAAGTGAAGTACTAACTCAAAAACGGTAAATTTTAGGAGGGATGGTTCCACAGTGAAAATGATTTATTTTGACCTACTTTATAACCCCTCAACAGATGCGGGTCCAATAAAAAGTACCTAACCTTGTATAAATAACTTTTAAGGTTAAATAAAACACTTTTTAACCGGAATTATCGCGTATATTTTATTTCATAGTATGAATCGCGAAAACTTAAGACAATATTAATTTTTAAGGTTTTTGATTTGTGGTGTAGAGCCTAAGTTTGGATATGGACTTGAAAACCCTTTTTACGAGCTCAGTGCTGGGCTAGAGTCTCTCCACTGGGTCACGAAGAGGTTTAGTCCGTAACCCACCAAACTGTCACAGGTGCTGGTTGGTGGGTCTAGTACAAGGCTTTATATAGGTACCTACCTAAAGAATCCTAGTATTATATTGTAAACTATACTATTTTTTTGGACATAAATAAATAAAAAGACGTGTGGCACTCGGAGATTGCCGCGGTAAAGCTGTTGCATAGCATTTTTTATCAACTTATGCAATTATAATTATTTATTTATTTTATTAATGCAGTAATGTTTAATCTAATATGAAGTTCCACAAGTTCCTAGTAGATGGCGCTGATTGTTTATTAAAGCCCGCATGCAAAGTTATGAAATCAAAGTATCACCGCTGTGCCGGTCGGAGTTAGGTTTTTTTCGTTACGGAATTTCTGGATTCGGTCCCCACGCTCAAGGCCCGCGATAGAAGCTATGCAATAGCTTAAAAAATATTGTTAACAGATTACTCCATGGTTTTAGCGATGTCTCACAAAATTTTGTAGGCATAATATTCTTACCGAATAAGACTCTCGTATCAATAAACTTAGCTCATTGTAAGCACAAGCGATTACCTTTAACAGGATTTGAGATAGGTATATTCCGATCTATTTAAGTTAAATTAAGATCTTTTTGTGATTTTTAAGTTATACAAACCAAATCACTTACTTAGGTTTGTTTATGACTCTGTCAAGTACACTCCGTATTACCTAACAATTACCATTACCTAAGAAAAACATAAAATAAACCAGTTCAAACCGTTTATTGATAAAACTGATAAGAGATCTTGAAATTTTAAGTACAGGTAGCTACTGAGCTAGATTTGCATTGATATAAAGTGGTACACACTTAGCAACGTATTCGATTGTGATAAGGCTCAAAATGCAATGAAAATTTATACATATTATTACTCGTGACTGTACGTATGATTAGGTACCTACCTACATATGAATACCTAAACTAGATTTAGTACCCATGATAACTCAGGTTGTACGTAATGTATCATGATGATTAATAAACTATAATGTCCTGTAATACCCTGAGAAGTATTCTTGATTGATGTGAACTAGATGAAAAACTGTTCAGTAATGTTCTGAAAAAATATAGGTACCTACAAAATAAAATCACCCGACCTCGTACCTGAGACTGAACCTGAGACCGCTTGCGGGATGGGTAGGTGGTAGTCTACCATCTGATCTACCGGATCTTGGAAAGCGGGCAAGCGGGAGTCCCAGGTTCGAGCCCTGGTCGGGTTTATTAAGTAGGATAACTAAGCATTAAATGCAAAAAACTTAAAAATGAACTGTTTAGTAGTTCTAAATTTACAACGACCGTACAAAAGCGTTCCTCTTTATGAGATGTAGAGATGTTTTATTGTAAAAACAGTAAGCAGACGATACATCGATTAGATCACATTTGTATACCGGTTATGATTTATTGATGATTCGTCACGTCACGACTCCTCGAGTCAGGATTGTTGACTTAATAGTGGTAAGCAATTAATTAATATCCTATGAATGTAATTAATATCCACATGACTAAAAACCTAGTAACTAAACTGTTTAAATAATTTTATTTTATAAATATTCAGAATTAGTTTTCGTTTTAAAAAAAAAACCTTAAATGTTGCATTACTTAGACGCGATTAACTTAACTACTTAGAAAACATATTTAAGTACCAAAACCGGAACTAAAAACACAATCAATATTCTATTTATTAAAAAATACCATCTAATTACCACTTACAGAGCATCACTAGATAAATTGCAGACTTCATGGTTGACAAACTTTTTTAACAAAAAAAGAACACAAAATTTATGTCTGTCACTGTCAATTGTAATTCGATTCTAAATTTAAATTCGAATTGTAGAGTCGATCACTGTTTGTTTTTAGAATGGCGCGTGCCTTGAGTCGTCGCGGGCGTCGCGTGCGCTTCTGAAAGTTAACTAAAGTCGCTTCAATATAGTGCGGACTTGATAAAGCAATTTGCGTAACTTTAGAAGGACGATTATAACCACGGTCACATATCTTATCCTTGAGGTAGAACACACCATGCGAGATCAAGATATTGAAAGTAAATGAAGAGGGCAATAAACTTCGTCAATTTTACCTATCAAGATTTTTAAGTTCCTGACCATGGTGTTTGAAAAGTATTTCGGTTTCAAACACATTTTCTGAATCATCGAAATCTTTACTCAACATTTGTTAATTTTATAATTTGCCTAAATTATAAAATTATGATCAACAATAATAAGTATAGAAAATAATTTACATAAATAAAACTAATTTTTAACCGGATTAATCGCGTATAATTTATATTTTACATTTTATTTTAACTCGACGTTTCGGTGTCTTTGCAGACCCCGTGGTCACGAGCGAGTCACGTGGTAATCCGGTTAAAAAGTACGAGTAGTTTTATTTAAATCATGAATCGTGAAAACTTAAGAGAGTAAATTCACATAGTTTATAGCTTGCATCATCTGTCTCTATCTGAAGGGCTTATAACTATCCGTCTTCACCTCGTGAAATCACGAGGTCATCATACTGAAGCAAAACTGAGATAAAATTCTTTCATAAATTTAAAAAAATAAATCAATCTAATTATGATCAACACTTAAGTATCTTAATCATAGAATTCCTAAAAGACATATTTTTGGTAGTATTAAAGTTATAAACTTGATGCTCGTAATAATTTAGCGACTTTCCGACTATTTTGAATAGTCTCCTCGTTTTATTTCGAAATCACGAAAAAAGTTTTGGCTCTCAAACTTGTCATAATTGCGATTGGGCAGAGGTATATGTGGCTGACAGGGCTCTTTAAAAACACGTGGTTTGGAGCTTGCTCACTATTACGTTCTCATAATTTTCTTATGTAGATTATAAATAGGCTTTATTTAAATACGTCATAGGAGTACTCAATAAAATATAGATATATTAAATTGTTATGAGGCGTTATGGGAGGCTTTTTTGTGGGCGATAGGCTGACCCCCTGTCACTGCAATAGTCTCTCTCCACCATTATAATGCCCCCAAATTTGTCAAACGTGACATCAGATGGGTTCACAACCTCTGGTGTTCTGCCTACCCCAAAAGGGATACAGGCGTGAAGTTATGTATGTATATTAAATTGTTGTCTGCGCCAGCTCACGGAAGACCTTTTTTTATCTTAATTAGAACTTAGGTTAGGGGTACAAGTAAAACAGGAATAACTATCAAATATAAAATTAATTTAATTTCACAATAACTTAATAACCCACAAACATACACCTACTAGATGGGCTCAGCTCAAATAAGGAAGAACTGTCATATTATTATGGATGTGAAGAACAAAGTGGTGTCTTGTAGGTCCCATAGTGAAATTTCGTTTCATTTTTTCAAGATATGATAAATACGCTGATTAGTTTGTTCTGTATGTTACATTAAAATTAAATAATCTAGTAGAGAACGAGTACTTCATACTCAGTGGAACTTCGTTCTTCGCCGTCAAAGGGATAGTAACAGGTTCCATGGCTTGGATGAATCTGAAAGAGAGAGAAAAAAGATTAACTATTGTGAAAATGACAATGGCCAGAAGCCAAAGGGATGCTTCTTGTATAAATATTTATTTATACAGAAGTTTTAACTGTCAATATGAGAGAGCTGTTTTTATTTCACACGAAAGGTCAGCCTTAAGGGCCTCTTGTAGCGCGCTGCGTTTTTCCGGCTAGTTCCCAGTAGTTCAACTGCTCAGTTGAACTCGTTGAACAGTACAACTTTTATGTCCCAGTAGTTCAACTTTGTACAATCCTCTCGAAATTTGAACTACTGGGACGTTAAAGTTGTACATCAGGGTATTTTTAGTTGCCGACTTTATAAAAGGGGTTTTCTTTAGCCATACGGACTCAAAACTGGCAATACTACCAAGCGGGGCTGCAGGGTAGTCTGAAACCCGGTTCTGTATAAGAGATAAGTGGATTCTTAGCCCTACACGGTACAATAGGACCCCCGTGATATCTGCTTTGTGCCCGGTACAGTAATTACACTTATAGTTTTTATGAGCCTAATTATTTTTATGTGTAAGCAATATTTTTAAGTAACTGAAGTAATTATTACTTTAGAGATTTAAAACAGATAGACAAGTATTTTGCGCATAGGCATAGTCTACCAAACACTTTTTATAGTCGAATTAAATTTTTCGACAAGATAGTTCTTTTCTTACTTTTTTTTACCTTAATAGACTTTATGTGAGTGTATCCCATCTGGCCCGGTGGCACCGGGCTACATGGGAGAAAAAGTTTTAACTGGCCCGGTGATATGTTTAACGGTATATCTTACATATTCTGTTTTTCGACTGTTATACGCAACGGAATTCTACTGTGCTCAATAATGGTCAGAGGATTTAGACAGGCATGAAGTCGCTCTCCATCATTGATAGCAGGAAACTTAAGCTTCTAATAATGTTTTTAAGTTTTTGCATTGAAAATGCCCAATTATTCTTAAATAAATGAAAAATGTGATAAATAAAAATTACCCGACCAGGATTCGAACCTGGGACCTCTCGTTTGCCGGACGAGTGCTCTTCCAATGAGCTACCGGGGCCTGGCGGTACGCCTCGAAATTACTTACCACATTTTTGTTTTTTTTTTTTTACGTTATATTGCTAACGTAGCTCCATCTTATGGTATAGCTTTGCAGCTAAGACCACCTGAGGAGACCAATTTCTTTACAGAAATTGTGAATCCCAGTTAAAGTGAAGTGATTAAGTTTTTGCGTTGAAAATGCTCAATTATTCTCAAATAAATGAAAATTCTGATAAATAAAAAAAAAATGTGATAAATTTTTATTTATCACATTTTTCATTTATTTAACTTAAGCTTCTTCAATATTTTTTATTTTTTAAGCCATACTTGTGAGTAATTGATTAAACGAATGTATTGTACTAGCCTTGTATCAAAAAGACAGGAAAAGAGATTTAATGTACGAATACAGAAAAATTGTTGGTATTTAAATTGATTTTACGCCTAGCTGTACAGTTAACACCAGTAGTTACTTGGCATGCTAGTTTATGTTTATTTAAATAATGCTTTGTAAAATAATATTTAACTAAACTACCGTACAATTTGAACAGAAAAGTCGGCATATACTTAGTAAAAATTATAAACAAATGAAGTGGTGGTAGAAAGAAAATATAAAGACTTCTTAATACTTCAAACCAAAAAAAAACACATGGGTTACGTAAAATTAGGAAAGAAGCAGTGAATCAAGCAGTGTCGTGTCCTAAGTAAATAAGAAACTGAAGCTGTCAACTATTGCTTAAGTTTTTATTGTTTATCTATGGTATTCTTATATCCAACGAACTAAAATATAAGTTTGTAGTCTGTAGTTGGTAATTTTGTCCGACTTTCAAGCCGTGATTGATTGGCACCCTAGGTTTACAAATTCGGGTTCTGTATACCGGACTCTAAGCAGTAGTGTAAAGGGTTTTTGTAATTTGGTGACTTTCGTAGGTACCCAAAAATGTTACTATCACTCACTTAAGTCTTCTCTCAGAGCGAAGACTAAATCTTTAAAATAATTACCTTTCCAGGAGTAGTGCATGAGTCGTGTGTCACTCTTCCGAAGTAAAGCTTCTCGCCGTCAGCTGTGGCTCCAGCCTCGACAGCACCAGGGGGTACTTCGCCGTTCGTTGAGAATTGCCATGAAAACATAGCGGGGACCAGAACCTGAAAATTAATCATATATTCCATAACCGCTGTCCTACAAACTCCTACAAGCTATATTTTATAGAAATTTACATTTTATAGAATTTGATTATCTATCTAATATATAAAATTCTCGTGTCACAGTTTTCGTTGCCATACGCCTCCGAAACGGCTTGACCGATTTTGATGAAATTTTTTGTGCTAATCCGGTATCTCTTTCACTAATGTCATAGTTGACGCCATGGATGCTCAGGTACAAACTGACGCTATATACACGGATCTATCCAAAGCATTTGACAAAGTTTGCCACAATATTTTAATCGAAAAAATGTCAAAATTTGGATTCGGAGGAAAATTCCTTCTTTGGTTCCAATCCTACTTGAAGTGCCGCTCTCAGTTTGTAGTAGTCAAGGGTTATACATCTTTTTCATATAATATCACGACTGGGATTCCTCAGGGTTCCCATTTGGGCCCCTTACTATTTAATATCTTTATAAATGATATAGTTAACGTAGTAAAGTATAGCAGTGTTTTTCTCTATGCAGATGACCTTAAGATTATAAAACCCATAAGATCTAAAGAGGATTCTGATTTACTACAGCATGATCTTAATAAGTTGGTGAAGTGGTCCAGTAATAATAAAATGTCTTTTAATATAGACAAGTGCTACCACATTAAATTTACTCGAAAAACTTATATACTCAAAACTAGCTATAATATTGATGGAATAGTAATCAAAGAAGTAAACACTGTCAAAGACCTAGGCGTTACAATTGACTCTAAACTTACATTAATTCAGCACATAGATGATGTTATTTCGAGAGCTTCAAGAACTCTTGGTTTTGTTATTAGAAATAGCAAAGTTTTTAAAGATCCAAGGGTAAAGATAGTTATTTACAACAGTTTAGTGCGAAGCTTACTTGAATATTGTTGCGTGATATGGACTCCTACATACAGTGTGCACCAACTTCGCATGGAACGAATCCAAAAAAGATTTACTAGACACCTTGCATATTGTAGTGGCATGGATAAGAAAATATTGTATAATGACCGTATGCTTCACTTTAAAATGATTAGTCTTGCTACAAGAAGGAATATGCTAGACATAAAATTTATTTTCAAAATCTTTAGAAATGAAATAGATTGTCCAACTTTACTAAGCATGTTTAATCTCAGAGTCCCTCTGTTTAATCTCTGACACCACTGTTTCATACACCGCGCGCGCGGACTACAGCTCGCATGCATGCCGCATCATAACGCCTGCCTGATGCATACAATAGGCTAAGTGGTATATGTGACATATTTCATGACTCTTTCCGCGAATTTCAAACAAAAATGCTTGATTTTTTCAGCGATGCATAGTTAATAAATAATTCTGTATTTTTGTATTGATTCTTGTATTTTTTTTTATTTATTAATTACAATTTTCTAATTACAATTTTTTTTCTATTTATATTTTGTTTTCATTGAATTATTTTAATTTTGATTGATATACCTATTTATATATGTTTTTTTTTATTTGTAACTTTTTTTTTTTAATTTGTGTAATATAGTTTTTGTTTCTTTTTAATTGCTATTTATATGCTTTTAATTTAATTCTATTTTAATTATTTTAAGTTTTGTTAAAGTGGCTGGTGTTAATTTAAACTCAAATTTAATGATTTTTGTATGTATGTTGTGGCTACCTTAAACAGCAGTTACATTTTGCATGCATCTTACAGAATATGAGTGTTAAATATAAGAGAAAATACTGGTAGTCCTTAAAATAAATAAATAAAAATAAATAAAATAAATAAATCTATGAGAATCGGCCAACATCTATTTTTTTTATATTGCAAAACAACGTTTGCCGGGTCAGCTAGTATACATATGTATATGTCAAGTTGTGAAGGCCCAACGTTGGAGTCAAATGGAATGTGGGTTAGCTCATTAAGACCACTGCCCATATACATCTAAAATTCCAAGTAACAACCAGTGCAATACCAACCCTAGAAAATCAGGACTTACTGGGTAATTCACCGGGACAACGGGCTAGTAATTACAGCGCTCCTCCAAAACAGAGCAGACCAGTCTGGTGGGGGAAAGAAACGGCACGGTGGTATCTATTCAGAGGTTCTAGCTTCACAAAGCGGTCTTGTAGTAAAACCTCTATGGTTTTTATAATCAAATTTAGAATAGAATAGAATAGAAGAACATTCATTGACGGACACAACACATAACAATAATTGGAACATAGAAATGGAAATACAGATAAAAGACAATTTAAAAATATTATTCTGTCTTCTAACAATTCATTTGTCGTATCATGACTTATCAATAAACAAATAATTATATTAAAAAATAATTAATAATTTATTCCAGCCGTTTCCTTTTACCACCAATATAGGTCTCAACCTAGTAGATAAACCAGTAAAGTTCTAAATGACCAAATTCTCCTTTATCTTAGCTTAAAATAGGATTATTACCTCAAATTGATCCTTCAAAATTTCTTCCCCGCCATAAGCGATGTAGCAGGCGTTTTTGGAAGGAATGACCTTGGCTGGAAGAATATCTCCCTCATGGTGAGCTCTGCCTGCGAAGATCTCTTCTCCGTCAGCATCGGTGCCCACACGCAGCGCTCCGGGAGGGATGCTGCGCTGGCTCAGACAAGCAGGGACCCAACGGTATGTGCCTGGGAGGAGCCAAGTCAGTCATATGTAGTACTAACTTATTATCGTAATTTATAGATTCAGTTATACTTCATAGGTTTTGAAAAAACAAAGCAATTATAACAAGATACAGTTTACAGAGGTAACAAGCACCAGGTTATGGAAGTGATAACATTTCGATAATTCCAGACAACTCAACTATTGTATAAAAACTTTAAGATTATTAAAAGGCCTTCCAGACGATCGAATCCAACCGCCAACAAGCGTGACCTTGGTTGAGTTGATGTAAAAATGGATCGTGTAGAACTCGGTTGTCCAATCAATTTTTTGATTGATGACAACGGCCTTGGTTGGAAGCGCGTCCGTCCCGACAGGCTGCGATCGTGGTTGGAGCCAACCGTCTGGAACGCTGTTGGCCAACGCGAGCCCTGCAGTGTGCGCTTGTCGGTCGTCGCGAGCACACGTCATTGTGGTTGCAATGGATTCGCAATACGAAATCCGCGAACGAGAGATTCTGACTGAATTTATATGTCTGTATATTGATTTACCATGTCTTTGAGACTCTAGTTCCGAAACATATAAAGATAAAAATAAAAATTATTCGCTCTTTCAGCCACAGTTTCATCCACTTTCTTCTTTTTCTTTATTTTATTTATTTATGTTTATTTGGGAAACAAACAGTTACAAATAGCACGTAAATTTAATCACATTAATAAATAACACATTAACTAGCGAAGTTTCCACAGTTTGATAATACAGAAAAGTGTGTAGTAACAATAGCTAAAACAATTGATTTACATAAAAATTAAACTAAAGTAATGAGGTATTTATTATATAAACTCTAACCCCCCGTTGCAACTGTTTTCTAAATTTTAAAATTTTGAGATGAAATGTCAGATTGTTATTATAAAAATTACATGCTCTCTTTCTAAACAAATTGCTTTATTTTTCTACTTCACTCAAACATAAAAAAGTTAACGCTAAGCCGATCTTTTGTTGCTTCAAAACACACGGAATCATATTTAGATACCTACGTGTTTACGCTACGAAGTCCGGAGAGAAGTGACAAGTTGAGTCAACCATCCGACCGTGTAGAACAAATACAAATTTCGGTTGATCCGACCAAGGTCACGCTTGTTGGCAGTTGGGTCCAATCGTCTGGAAGGCCTTTTAGTGGCAAAGAATCAATTTTTTTTTTATTTTACTGAAATACTCGTACTACTTATTAAATCTCTAATACCCTAACCTTTGTATCTACCTACATAAATATGAATTTAAATTATAACATTCATACGGCACACCACACTTTGTTAACAAACCACTACCCATATTATGCGTCCCGTGGCCAAAACTCTAAATGTTTGATCTTTCGACAGGATAATGAATGGGACTTTAGAAAACATAAATGGGTTTTTAGAAAAAAAGGATTTTCGAATGGAGGGAACGGAAGTAAGAGGAACCATAAAGAGGATTGGCCGCAATGTTTGTTCAACATTACTCAAGCTGATTTCCAATTCAAGGAAGTCAAGACGATGAGCTAAAACATTATTTCTATTACCTCATAACTATTTCAATATAAATGTGTCATTTGTAACAAAATATAACGATACCACAAAGATAAATTCAGCGTTCATCCGATAAACACGGATTAGATAATGAATTTAATTTATTTTATAATATATAAAATTCCTTTAAAATCGTTATCATAGGTACTTTTGCAATATAGGAAATCGAAAATTCTGTTTTTAGCAAACCGCGCAACTGAGACTTACTCCAAGGCAATTCGACAGTTTCTCCTGGTAATTCTGGCACTATTTCCTCTGGTGGTTCCTCTCCATCGACCACTAGGCCTGGCAAAGGTTGGGGAGGGTAGGGGTAGAAATATGCGGGATGGACAGGGTAATAAACTACTGCAGGACCATGGGGATACATATGCGGGGGGCCTGGGGGGCCTGGGTAACCAGGGGGCGGCGGTGGCGGATGCCCGTAACCGTAATAAGGCCGGCCTATAAAAATTTCGTTTACACTTTATTAATATGGTAATAAAGTATTTAGTGGTGTGAGTTGATAATGAAAGATGGGTGTCGAAAACATTATTCACAGATAGACCTTAAGTTAGATTATTAAAAGCGTTTACTGTACTAGAGTGATCATAAAGGTGCGTTTGCAATATGTACATATAGGTCTTATATCAATTATCAAACTATAAACACTTGAGTAAGTACTTATCAATAGCGGCAATAGGACGTGGAGAGATTAAAAGCTGAGAATTTTATTAGCGTTATTGATTCATTATTAATGACTTTGATAATTAAACCAGAGAACATTTTCAAAATACCTGATCCTATTCTGTTTAGAATTGAAGGCTAGGAAATTTGCATTAAAAACGTGAGAGTACGCAGATAAACAATACGTCTTTGCATATTTGCATCATGTGGCCTATTTGCCAAGAAATACGTCATAATTACGTTGCAAGTATAAAGAAGATATTATTTTAATTTAATATGTCTTAAGGCATATTCCAAATTATATTTACTGGAGGGAGAATATGTTTGTTAAATATGACGTGTCGTTTTGTTTAATTTGCATACAACTTGAAGAGTTCAAATACCTTTAGTGCATTACTCAAAATCTTACTCAAAATAAAGTTTGGATGGTTTTAATAAAACTAGGTTTGTTTTAAAACAGGAACTGTCAGAGCACGATAGTTTTGTTATTGGGGTTTTATTAACAATATTTGGAACAATTACTGTAAACACAAGCTTATTAAATATAAAAATCAATAAAATCTAAATTTCGTTAAACTAAACACCATATTTCGAGGAAAAGTAACTTCTAGCAATTATTAATCTTGTTATCTGTCACACCACACTATATCTTATCTACAAGGCACTTACCTTGCATGTTGTCTTCGTAGACTTTCTGTAGTGACTGACGCTCCACAAAGAATATTTCACATAAATATCATAATTGACTCAGTTTAGATAATCCGTGATAGCATTTTCAGAAATATGAAAATTTTACTTATCGCGTAAAGGATCACCTTATATTAATCATTTTATATTTTGGTAAGGGTCGGTTAAAATGGTTATTGCATTATAATGTTAAAAGTTGTACTTATATCATTTATTTAGTACGGTGGCATGTTTTCCCATTGACTACTCAAAACAATCAATATCGGATAAGGTTATAAGGTAAATCTACATGAAGATCTTTTTAGGTTCAAACTAAAGTGAATACTTTTAAAATCGGTTTTTGTTACATAACTTAAAATATGAATGAATTCGATTTATTAAATTATTTATTAAAAGCGGTTTTTATTTCTTAAAGAATAACATATTCTAAAACATATTTGGATGAGCTTTTTTCAAAAGATAACACTTTAATTTATGTACTATAATAGTTAAATCTTCGCTGCGGCTATATACTTATCGCACAATAATTCCATCTAATTCCCATTAAATTTAAGTAAGTTTCTTTTGATTCTCTTCTCAATGTTAACTTCCAAACTCTACTTCAGACATAATTTATAAGAATTGATTACACTATTCGATATTTTTTCGAATTCCTTAATTACATGTTGATAATTGTTTGCAGTTTTTCTAAAAGTTTCTAATGATGCATACGCCGAGACCAGGTCGTCTAGAATATCTGTTATGACCCTCCTTATAGCGACGCGAGATGGCCTAATTTCTACCTGACCTGATGCAACTTTTATTGTTTCCATTGCCTGTAAAAACAAAATTGTTATTTATGAAGAAATAAGCTCCTGAAAATCATATCAGAAATTTTATATATTAAGCATATATTTGAACCTTCTCTCTCCAGGTAAACAAAATTTCTCCTAAGGCTGTTCCTTTCAAACTGTCACCCACAGATTTAATTGTATTTCCTAAAACCACAATATGGTGAAGACGACATACATCTGTAAATAAATATAATCCATTATTTATAACCCTTTTTTCATCAAGCACATGGTAGACCTATGGGTCTCTCTGGGTTTGTTGCGAACAGAATTTTATCAGTGGTATATATTCTTCTAATAAACACTATCTCATATTTTCCATAAACAATATTTTTAGATTGCTTACCTTTTTTGCAATCAAACTCATCGTCTCCATTTGGACAGTCATCTTCTCCATTGCACAGCGATTCAACAGCGACAGTCAGATTCTGTGCATTCATACAGTTATATCTCGTTAGCTTCATCTCAACGGAGCACGCGCGTTGACACTTTTTAGAACATCTTGGTATAATACAAATATCGTTACTGCATAGACATTCGTTTGGAGTTACTACCTTTATATTTCCTAAACTTGACTTTATAAGAGCGTTTATTAATTTATTGGCAATTTCTGACACAAATTTATGTATACCTTCATGGTCTGCTATGTTAGGCTGAACTATAATCAAACTGTCATAAAGAGATTTCAGTGTAGAGAAGGCTTCATTGCGTGTTCTTTTAATTGTTGGTAGCTCAAGCTTGCTCTTCAGGGTAAGTGAACTTAATTTACGAACATTGTTATACAACGATTGAATTTTCGCACTTGCAAGTGCATAATCTTTATATGAGTTTCTTGATTTTATGAAAAGAAGCAGTGCTTCATACACAGCGTTTCTTTCAAACTTGCTCAAAACTGATGCTGAAATTATGTTATGATTGTCATTAATAATATTTTGCAACTGAATAAATTCATAAAATTCTAATATGCAGAAGATACTTACATGCATCACATCCTTCTTCGTCAAGTTCATCAAAACAATCTAGTTTCCCATCACAAATTAAATCTAGGGCTACGGTAGTTTCGCCATTTATTGCTTTACATGGTCGTCTATCTAACAAATATTTATTAAGGCAGATATCTTTGCATAGATGAGGGCAGTTTTCATGTTTGCAATATTGATTGTAGCATTGGCAAGGCTTTAAAACGGTTGTAGGAGGCAGTTTTGCCAGCTTTTTTTGTATATCTTGCTGAACTTCAGTAAGTTTTTTTGCAGATGAACATTTCAATTCACTAGGGGTACATATAGAAGATTCCATTGCTCTAGCTATGGTCAAGACTACATTTACCACATCATTCATATGTTGTGTTAAAGTTGCTGTTATATCTCCGTTTCTTCTTCCGTTCATATTAAATGAATCGTAGGATTGTATTAGTTGAATTTGGGAATTTAATATATCATGTAAAGCTATATTTTGCGAAGATATGACGGGCAACTCAATGGTACCTTTTAAGCAGTCTTCCGAAATGTACCTGTCGACTCGTTTTAGAATAAGATTTATTTTGTGTATCATTGATAGAGCTGAAATAAATGAAATACATTTATAGATTATGAAAATACTACTTTATTCTATGAATTAAAATTTTGAAGTAACAGAAATGAAGTTTTCATTTATTCATAAGGAGTGATATGGATCATGAATTTATACTACATGAACTTGTATGGAACCGCATAACTGAGTGTATCTTGTATCACTGGAACTGTCACTGCATAGGGCCGCTATTTAAAATTTAGATTATAAGGTGATCTATACAAACCTTGAGATGAACAGTTGACTTCGTCTGAGGCGTCTGGACAGTCCATAACGCCATCGCAGAGCTTCTCAACCATGACAAATGTCTCATCAATTTTACATGTCAGTTTATGAACGTTGGTCAAATCTAAACATATTTTCTTGACTTCCATATTACAATTATCTGCTTTACTCGGTATCGTCGTCACGTTAGGAGTTGTGGTTTCATTATTGTCTGATTCATAATTTACACGTCGTCCGCCTCCTAAATTAAAGTCATTATTGAATAAAATTGTCTTAATTTAATTACCAATAATGCTCTTAAGAGCTTAAATCCAAAAGAAACCCTATACCCAGGCCCATAGATACCATTATCTTTTATAGATCGTAGATTTAGTCAATACGGTGCAAGTAATATAAAAACATATAAAAATGACAAAATAAAAACAAACACAGCATTTATTTGATAGCCGTTATCATAAATACATAGAAAACATAGTAAACATTTGTGATAGTAGGTAAGTACCTATAATTCAACGATTTCAAAATTTTCCCATTAGAACTCCGGCATTAAGTTGAGACATTGGAGTTTGATACAGTTTGTCTTTAAACTTTCAAAACCAGTAGGATATGATAACTGTACAATCAAAGGCGCTCCAATAATAAGAAAGGAATATAAAGAAGAGCAGCTTCCAGCTCACATCGTAAGTAATCATAATAATAGAAAAAATGTGTCATTCCCTAGGTAATTCGAATACCTACTTGTACCGCGTATATCTTACTAATATTATAAAAGTAAAAGGTAGGATGTATGAATGGATGCTTGTTTCTCAATCGCGGCAGAACGTCCCAATGGATTTAAATTAGTGTAAAGTCAGGAACAGCACATAAGCTACTTTTTATCCCCATATTCGTAAAACCGCGCGAAACAGGTAGTTTTCTATATTTACGGATTTTGTCAATATAACAAAGACCAATGAATGTGACACTCGGTCTAAAAAATATGATCTTATTTTTTTCACGTAACGCTACAAGCTGCGTACAGTGACCACAAAACTAGCAAACTTTGGACACTCCATTTCAAATATATGGAAGGGCGTACTAAATCAATACGCCGCAGTTTGCCTACTGGGGACACGGCCTAATATGTTGGTTACTAAAGTGATCAATTTAACAAAATTAAATTTTGCAGAATCATATCCACACACGTTCAAGCTCATCTACAATTTAACTTCCACAACCACGACATAATTTATTTTTGTATTATTGTAACGTGTTGTCAATTACGACGACATTATAGGTAATTCAAATTCATAATTCAACTATATTACACGAATACCTAAATAGCATAAAAAGTCTATGTGTAAGATTGCTGAGAAAGATATTTAAGGCGCATTCAAAAAGTTTGATTTTGTGGTTTCTCTACATTTAACGTCAAACTTAACACGTCAAATTCATTATACTCTGGTAATTAACTCAATGCAGTAAACTGACAGATCGAAATGTCAAATAGAAAAATAATGATAACAGTTAAAAACTTCGTAGTGTAAGTAGGTACCTACTGAATGAGAATGAGTATTTGTCATTCGTTTGGCATAAATTTTAAAGAAATTTATAAATAATTGAATTTGAGGTGTTCAGTATCTATATCTTTAAAGTAAGTTATATACAGGCGCGGTCGCAGGCTGAAATTTTTGGGGTGGTCACAACTGAATTTTGGGGGGAGTCACAACGAAATTTTTAATCACAAATATCTTTTTCTAGCTTCTTTTCTTCTAAGAGGTTCATCTTTTCATGATTTTGGGGGGGTCATGTCCCCTGTGACCCCCCCCCCTCCCTGGGACCGCGCCTGGTTATATATGTAAGTACCAAACATGCCTTGTGCTTTAAAACGGTAAGGTACAGTAGAAGTAAAATCGACTTTATAACTTCTTGCTTTTTTAATTCGTTTTTTCGTTAAAAATGAAATTTCAAGGATAGTTGCCCTTCGCTAACAGCACCATAAGAAAGGAAAAATCTTGTGAGCCAAAATATTTTTTTGTCCATACATTACGATATTATTATCTATACATATAATAAAATGGTAGGAAAGTCAAAACTGTACATTGAATATTTTTTAAAAGAATACTTGGGGTATGATCTACAATCGAAACAGAAACAAAAAATATAGTTTTTAGAATTTTTGTCTGTTTGTCTGTTTGTCTTTCCGGGATAAACTCAAAAAGTACTGCATGGATTTACTTCAAATTTGGCATGAAGATAGTTAAGAAGTCGGGTCAACATATAGGCTACATATTATCACGCTAGCAGTGTTATAATCGTAGGTGCGTTTGGTGCTGCATAGCGGTCACGCAGACGACGTCGCGGGCAGCAGCTAGTTTAAAAAATAATTACATTCATTCACTTAAATCACATCCCTTTTTCTTCCCTAAAGTGGGCAAACTGAAACTGTCATTTTATTGCATTGAGTTAATTACCAGAGTATAACGAATTTGACGTGTTAAGTTTTTACTAATATTCTTATAAAATATACATGACACTAGGGGGATACCAAAATTAAAAAACTTGATATCGCCGATGAATATGCAATAAATAATAACTACAAAAACGCAACTTTTCAGGAGGCGAAAAAAACGTACCACGTCCGTTTCAAAGGTTTTCTCTTATATATTATTCTTTAAAATGTTCATTTAAGCCAACTACCGTATAACGACATTAAAATTTTTATTAAATTATTTCTGGTTTTTAAATAAATTGCAGATAGAAGGTATTGTTTCCTCGAATTCATTATAATGTTGGAATTTGAAGATATTCGGTATTGCTAGTGCAGATAGAAGAAATTGCTTCTAAATTTACACAAAAATATTAAAATACCAGGAAGATAACACAAATGCTGCTTGTATTTTAATGTCATTTTTCTAAAATTTTATTTAAAAAATAAGGGGTATACTTACAAAAATAGTGAAGTAGAAATAAAAGATAAATATTTAAATAAAATCACTTAAATGAGCAGTTATTTGCACTGTGTAACAGTATCGCAAAGTAAATTTGCGTTATTTATCTTAATTATAAAATCAAGAGAATAAAAACACCAACGGTGCTTTTGAAAAATAAAATTAAACATGCAAAAATACAAAAGTAAAACTTAAATTACGTAGAAAAATTAACAACCTTTTTTAACTCTTTAGGTAGGTAGTAAATTAGATCAAAAAAGTAAATCAACTTGCAGTAGACATTTCGTTATGAAAGACCTTATTATAATTAAAATGGTACATTAATCGCTTAACAGTACACGCAACAAGGAAAAACAATAATCAAGTCAAAACTTAGACAAAGAAAAACTCGGATCAGTTATATGAAATATTGATCAAGATAGGAATACTTATTCAAAAGGCAAAGAATCATAATAGGGATGACAATCACTAGGAATAACAGCTTTTAGTTGTTGTAAATGGTTAAATTTAGTGGCTTTTATTGGTAGTCTATTGGAATGTAATCGATTATAGATTACTTCGTCATTCATATTTTTGGTCCGCTGTGGTAAAGGCATCCAGTCTTGATCGAAATTTTATTTTATTTGAAATGTAATATTTTCATATTTTATAGCCCTAATATCAACGACATGTGGATCTCCAACCTTACGACCTGGTCTAATACGTTGATCTATCCCTTGAAACCAAAGGTCGCCCATGGTTTAGTGCTGAATGCGTTTCCGCTGAAAAGTGTAAGCGAGAAGCGTACAAAGCCTGGCCTTTTCTTGTATGAACACAAGAAAAGGTACAATGCTGCCGCCAAGTCCTGCAAAAAGGTGATCAAAAGAGCTCGTTTTGCCCACATAGGCTGTATCGGAGACAGAATAGCCTCATACCCCTCGGGAAGTAAAGCTTTCTGGTCCCTCGCCAAGTCTGTCGAAACGAACTTTTGTCGACCGTCGCTACTACCTCTGCGGAAACCTAACGGTTCTCTGGCCCACACCGCTAAAGAAAAGGCGGATTTATTTGCCAGTATCTTTGCGGAACATTTTCGTCTAGATAGCCAAGGAAAAATCACACCCCAATTACCTCAGTTCGGTCCTACAATGGGTACCGTTCATATTCGCCAAAAGGAGGTTCTTAAATGCTTGCTGCACCTAGACGAGAATAAGGCTAGCGGTCCAGATGGTATTCCTGCTGTGGTTATGAAACGCTGCGCATCTGAGTTGACTCCCGTTTTGACGCGTCTCTATAGACTTTCTTTGGAATCTGGTAAAGTCCCTAAATCCTGGAAGCTGGCTAACGTACAACCAGTACCGAAGAAGGGAAGTCGTGCTGATCCTGTAAACTATCGACCAATTTCGATCTTCGGGCTCTCGACCGGCGATCTTCTCGTGTATGCCACACAATTATGGAGTGAGGCCTTGGAGGGTCATGGTGAAGCAATAGCTGTATCCTTAGACATCTCCAAGGCCTTTGACAGGGTCTGGCATGATGGTCTCTTAAGCAAGCTTCCAGCATATGGCATACCGACCGGGCTCTGCAACTGTATATCTGATTGTCTGAGGGAACGGTCGATTCGAGTAGTCTTAGATGGCTTCTCCTCCGACCTAATGGCAATTAATGCCGGGGTACCTCAGGGATCTGTTCTCTCTGAACTTTATTCTTGCTGCACATTAATGACCTCCTAACACCAGGTATTATTGGATATGCTGATGACAGCACTGTTGTTGAGAGATATATATCCAAAGCGCGAACGAGCGCCCATGAAATCCAGGTTTTGAGAGTCTATGATTGAGCGCGTTGATTCGACCTTGCGGAATGTGTCCGATTGGGGCGAATTTAACCTGGTCAAATTCAACGCCTCCAAAACACAAGCGTGTCTATTCTCCGCAAAAAAGAGCACCTTTACTTTTACGCCCACTTTCCAGAATGTATCTGTTCCCATCACCGACCAACTAGGGCTTTAAGGCGTCACTATAACGTCCAAATTAAACTTCGGACAAAAAATTGAGTCTATGGCTAAAACGGCTTCCAAAAAATTGGGTATCATCTCGAAGGTCCGGCGGTACTTCAGCCCTGAACGGCTGCCCAACTTATACCCATCAAAAGTGAGGTCGTTCATGGAGTACTGTAGTCACATTTGGGATGATTCTGCCAAATACCAGCTCGAAACGCTGGACTCTGTTGAACGAAGAGCCCGTAAACTCATAAATAACAACAACCTTACAAATAAAAAATTGCAGACGCTGGAGCATCGTCGTAAGGTTGGTTGTTTGACAGTATTGTATCGGCTACATTTTGGTGAGTGTGCGAGTGCTCTTTTTGACCAAATTTAACCCACCCCTTTTTACCACCGGACTACGAGACGCAGACAGAACTTCCATCCCTAAGTGGATTTACCAAGAAGTCGAACAAAACGCTTCGATAGTTCCTTTTTGGTACAGATTGCCAAGGTGTGGAACAATCTGCCTGTGTCTGTTTTTCCTGACCACTACAGTCCTGGAACTTTTAAGTGTCAAGTGGAAGCTAAGTAGCGGCCGTGTCATCGTCGTCATTTCGTATTTTGTATACTCCTCTCTTTCTCTCTCTCAGTAATGGCGCCAAATCGACAGACAGGTCGCAAACAGTTAGTACGCCTGTTACAACGAACACGAGTGAACGTGATGAGTCGTAGATAGTATATATTGTCATCATAAAAGACGTAACAACACTTAGTATATATTGCAATTACTATTTTTCTTGGAAAATTAATGAGAAATCGATCCAATACCTTAATCAACAATTGTATTACTATATTTAACAATTAATTATTCAATAAAACGAAAATGGCCAAAATGTCAGTTATTATTTATTGACTCTTCATCGGCGATATGCATTTCTGATTAATAACGCCAGTTTGGAGATTGTAGTAATTTGGCCTTTAAGTATAAACCTTATTTACATATACTTAATTACGTGAAAAATATTTTTAAAAGCTTTGTAGCTTGGTGCGTTGATGACTGTAGATTTTCATTGGCCAGATAAAATCACGCGCAGTGAAACTGTGAAAACTATTATCTTCTTTTATCTTATACTACACGCAGTTAACGCAATACAGCGTTATATATTTATACTATTAAAGACTTTTAAAGAAATTAGGTTTGGTTTCTCACAAATTTGGTCTAAGGTCGAACTGGCTATCATGATAATTCGTGCTGAGACATGATTGGGGCTGAGTGAGAGCAAAACAAAATGAAGAACTTACGTATAATAACCTTCTTAATTAAGCACTACCAAGAGTAATCTATCATCATCATCAAAGGCCTGTAGACGTCAACAGCTGGACATTGGCCTCCCCTAGGCTTTTCCACGTCGCTCGGTCACGCACCGTCTTCAACCAGCGTTTATCGGTGACCTTGACCAGGTCGTCGGTCCACCCTGCCTGGGACCTACCTACTCTGGGCCTTTCAGTACGCGACCGCCATTCGAGAACTTTTCTGCACCAACGGCCATCTGTTCTACGAGCTATGTATCCTGATTCGGTCCCGGATGGAAACTCCGAGCATAGCCCTTTCAATAGCCCGCTGAGTGACTTTAAGCCTGTTTATAAGACACGGTCGCTAACTAATAGGCCCTATGTTTCTGGCTTTTGTATTAAAATAAAAAAGTGAGCCAAGCTACAATTCTATGCATACGACATAGCTGTCTTGAAAACTGAATCAACCATTGAAGCTAATTTGGGCTGGATGTTTTTATTAAAGAACTTATTAAAAAATACCTGTGTCATTGCTTAGCTCACGGAGTGAATAAAGCTGCTTTCGCATGTTCAGTTCCACCCCCTTCACTATTAGATTCACATATAAGTGCAACCGAGAAGCGACTATGTCTTTGTTCCTTTTCTTTGCTGATTCATATAACTTTTCTTTTAAAAAATGAAGTATTTTATATCGTGCTGCTGGAGTTTTAGACAGAGCTAATGCTTTATGAGATATACTCTGTATCTTCAGGGATATTTCTCGGGCCAAGGTTTCTTTTGATAATGCCCTCGGATCATGATGTGCTTTAACAGTTTGTTCTTCTCCTTTGGACATGCAATGAAAATTATAGTTGGAATTATTTTCAATAATACTTAAATATAGCAATTACATGATCAATACATATGCAAAACATTAATTATTACACTAAAACTAAATGCAACGACGGTTTATGGTGATTTCAGACCTTTTGGAATACTTTAAAATGATCTTGTGCCATACCAAATGTGGCCCTTCAAACGTTATTGATAAAAACACTTACCTAGAGTAAAATTTATCATAAAAATAAATAATAGTGTTAAAATAAAGTAAAATTTCATCGCAGCAATTCATTCGAAGAATCCGATAAGAGGGTTTTTTTATGGTGCAACGTGTTCGCTGGTTGGACATTTTCAATAGGAGTTTTATTAACTTATTGGTTATAAAAAGGTAGGTACAGTGCGTAATTTATTTCAGGGTTTTTATATAAAACTCTATTATTGCTTTCGTAGACATTATAGGCAACGTGTATTCTGCGCATTACGTCAAATTCTGCCAAGGTACCTTCCCAGTTTACTAACAATCACTGTAAAGTTACGTATGTTTGTTTACTATGCGTATTGTTAAACTAATAATCATTAATGAAATAAAATCCTTTTAGAGCGATTCTATTCATGGATGAGTACCTACTTAGTGCCTATGAAAAAGTGTAACCTGAAACTCAATCGAACAATTCAGCTGCAGTTGATAAAGATATGGTATAGACGTTTCAACTGTATAAAATTCGGGTTTACTTTCCAAAAAACGCCATTACAACCACTTTGTCTCATATATTCATCTAAACAGTAAATGTATTATAATAGGAAACTTATCCAGAATTTCATATGCCTTAACTGACGCCTTCACTTACCATTAGAGGAGGGAGATTGAGTTGAAACCCGTGCTTAGTCTTTTTAAAAAAAAAAATAAGAAGTCCACGTATCGCGAAATGTAGTTATTAAAATAGCAACGTAGCTTATACTTGCTGGAAATGGCAATTATTAAAAACTTTACTCGTAACTAGTTACTGAACTGGATGTAATGACTTAATCCTTCAAGTCATTCCGAGACTTTGTTAAGTAGTTCTTTAATCACTTACCGATTGTAAATAAGATAATTATGAGGCAAATTTTCATGTTAGATGATTTTATTTTGCTTCGTTGTAAGCCGAAGTGCACTCATTGGTAGCTAATTTACAATAAGTAAGAATTATTATCGGTTATTAAGTATGTTGTTCTTTGAACTTAACCGCCTAAATGTGAGTTGTGTTATTATAGACCTATCTTACTAATATTATTTATTTTATTCTTTATTGCACACATAATTTATACATTACAATAATATGATACAGGTTACAGAGCACAAATGGCGGCCTTATTCTCAAAAGATTATCTCTCCCAGGCAACCATACTAATACTACTATATAAGTGTGAAAGTTTAGATGTATGGATGGTAAATCTGGATCTATGGATGTTTGTTCCTCAATCACGGGGGAACGGCTCAACGGATTTGGATGAAATTTGGGATAGTGATAGTGTACGTTTGGAATAGCACATAGGCTACTTTTTATCCCGATACCCCGCGGGATTCGAAATCAATTTACTATACTTATAAAAAATACACTAGTGTACAATTTAAACCAAAATATTTTATTGTGCCTAAAAAGCCAACCGCAGTAAATGAGTTAAAATATTTTTAAACGTTTTTACTAAGTATTATAATGTGTTAGATTCGAAGCAATTAGATACGCATTTAAATAACATGGTTGAGTTGCGTATTTAATCAGCGCCATTGATTGTTCGCCGACCATTCAAGCGACTAAACCAGAAAAACTTGCACTCGCTGAGTGGTATTTTAAGGATTTAAAAGGAGCTCGAGACTGTTAAGCAGGTTTAAAAAGGATCAAATATTTATAAACAAAATTCTACATAACAGGGTTTTTCTATTGTGCCACTTTATCAGCGTCAGTTTGGTTAGTTGCAGCTACTACAGCATCTCGTTGCTGACACAGCATACAGTTTAGTAAAAAGTAAAGCATTTTATAAATAACAATAAATAAATTCATTTATTTCAGGCAATATTTACAATGATATCTTAACAATTGAAAACAGAGGCCAATAGAATAAATACCTTACAGTCTAACATACATAAAAGATAAACAGATACATACCTTAAACTAGAATATATAAAAATACTTAAAACTAGGTACTCTTGAGACTGATTTTACAAAATGTCACTTCAAAATACGAATTAGTAAAGAGCTAAAAGTAGACCAAGAGAAAAAAGCCAGAGGTAGAATATCTTTCGGCACTCTTTAGTCAAAAGTGCCCACTGTACAACTAAAACCCGCACAGGGTGGGCATAAAATATACCTACCGCCCCTGCAAATCCCTGTCGGCAGGCGCGGTCGCAGACTGCAATTTTAGGGGGAGACACAACTGAATTTTGGGGGGGCCACAACTAAATTTTTAATCACAACTGAGCTTTTACTCTTTAAAGGGGTTCATCTTTTCATGATTTTGGGGGAAGGGTCATGTCCCGTAAGGACGATTAGTCTGAGCGACCCTGCTTGGTGGCAGAACACCATCAAGGTTCGTCTGGCAAGCGACCAGCCTTCCTATAAAGGGTCCTGCTAAGTATCACTGGAGCGGTGATATTACCGGAACACTGTAATATTTTACTATCAGCAAATTCCTTCCCATACCCATGAGCTGTCTTCTTCGTCCTTATAAACATTAATTTCCTAATAAATATTTCTAGCATTCAGACCATATTACTTAACCCAAAATTAAGTTTCCTAAGGTACCTCTTGTGTTATGGATACTAGATAATTAATAAATAAACTTAAAAAACATATAATCATCGACTTGAATTGACGGCTAATATCTGTGGAATATAACACAAATATCCACTCCCACAGGGATTCAATCCCAGGACCTCTGGCACAGAATGCTATGTTTGTAACCATTACATACATCTAAACATCACCGCTTAAATGAAATTTTGGAATGATCATAGTTTGGCATAATGAGGTTTAAGTATAACGATCTGTTGGGCGATATTCCATTAGACGAGGTATTAGGAAGACGCATATCGTAAAGCTATTAATTCCAAAAAATTAATCGCAACACGCGCGCTTGTCGCCAGCGGCCTGCAAAGCGCTAAAATAAATCATACCCCATGTTTAATGATAAAAAAGCTATAAAAAACATGTGCATCAGAATTGAGAGCCCATTTTTAAATCATTTTTAACGGGTGCTGCTAGCTGTGCCAGGTCATTTTGCTGATGACTTTATGACTATGTTACTTTCTTGAATATGACTCTGACTTCCCCATCTCCATGTTCACGTCTGTGTCCTGTCCGTGTCCACAACTATCTTCATCTCCATCCACATTATCTGTATTCTCTCTCACCTCTATCGCTACGTCTATCTCTAATTCTATCTTTACCTCTATATCTAAGTAAGTATGTCTACGTTTCTGCCTAGTACATTGCCTAATGTAATACCAGAAGATCACCAACTAGTTCATGGGCCAATGTGTAAGCTTTTATAATAAAATTCCATAATATTTAAGATTATTAACCCTAATATTAACCCTTCGATAGATTTAATGAAAGGTTTACCATAAGATAAAGGTTTACTATAAGATATCCAGATGCAAGAAGATGGGATTCCCTGGCTGTAAATTGTTATTGTGTTTTTTTAAAAGGTGATTGCTGTTGAGTTTCATGCCACTTCTCAACAGATCGACTTTCCGAAGTGGATTCAGTTCAATTTTTAATTGTTTGACTCATTTCAAGTGTATTTAAATAAATAAATAAATATAATAAATAAATATTTCTGACACTCACACAACATTATCTAGCCCAAATTAAGTTTCTTAAAGAACTTGTGCTATGGATACTAGATAACTGATATACTTAAGAAATATATAAACATACATATTGAATAAATACATATTTTTTATTAGAATAAACTTGAATAAACATATAAACATCCATGACTTGACGACTAATATCTGTGTTCATCACACAAATATCCGCCGCCGCCGGGATTCGAACCCAGGACCTCTGGCATAGAAGGCAATGTATGTTACCGCTACACCAGCCGGTCGTCGAAATAGGTAGGTTCTTCCTAAATAAATAACATTTTGACTTTGACTTAACTGGCTCTTCATAAAATATTGCCGGAGCGGTAATATTTGGCGGCAGATAGGATGGTCACAAGCCAGTCGGACCATGACGGAATCGTACCACCAAACCAAGCATATTTATGATGTCAAAAAGATGTTATCAACTATAATTTTCTGAAACCTGTTATCGTCGTCGTATTTGGTCGTAAGTACCAAAAAGTGTATGAATGAAAACTTTAGGGGGTACAAATTTAGTAAAAGTAGTCGTTAGGATTACCATAATTATTGTTTTTCGGTGGGAATAACAATTTCGGGTAATACTCGTATCATCTTATTGTTGAACGTAAGCGGCACTTTATTTGACAAGACGAAGAATGAACAGGCTACTTTAGTACTTATTTTCATCTATGGAACAGGCTGAGCAGGCTGCTGACTGAATCTGTTGTGACAGATGTCATGCAACATAACCTAACTTTCTAAGTTTGTTTTGGCTGAATTATCCAGTTTTTTTTGGATAAAGTAGAAGAATATTATTTTAAGCCCATTTTATCAATGAATTCAGCAGTAATAAAATTAGTACAAGTAAGGCAAAGATTTTCAAATTAATATTTCTACATTTTAATTGAAAACTTTGTTTATAAGTTCTTATTTTGTTTTCAGAAATGGCCTTTGCAATTATCACCAGCTTTGGCATCGCAACTCCACACGTCCGCTGCGTTATGCCGTGTTGTATCTGGAAAATACAGAATAACTAAAAAGAAAGATCGACCTCTTACCTACGAAATGGCGAATCCTCCCCATTATATTGCTCATAGGAAAACCTGGAACTCCTGGAATACTTGTATGTATTTTTTAAATTCAATATTTATTTTTCAAAACAATAAAATGACACTGCTTTTCTCTTACATCCAGAATAAATACACAAACAAACAAAACAGTATTTTTATCTATGACGATGGCAATGCTGTAAATAATTAAGAAAATAATATACTTCAATGCTGACTATCTTCTGAATCTTTTAACAGTTGGTGACAGGAGTATTGATAATACAAGTGTATTAAAGTTTTTATATTTCATTTACAGCTAACTTAAAAGATGGTCTAAGAAGATCAGAAACAGCCGTTGAAGATGAGTTCATTCGCAGGTTTATGACTGGCACATGGCACGGACTAGTATGTAGTGAGGTAAGCAATTTGACTTTAATCATTTAAGGTATATTTTTTATTCAATTTATTATCAAATATGAAAATCCCTGAGATTTTGTTATTGGCTCATATTTGCTGTAGAAATTGCCAAAGAATAAAAAGTCCTAGTTTAGGAATTTCTAAATACTTCTTATATGTATTTTCATAATTCCTTATTTGTAAATTGTGACTGGTGACAAATTTTAAATACTGAAGGAGTGCACACTTTACTCGATTCTGGTCATAATTATTTAATAAATGTAGGTAGGTACTTCATTTTTTACTAGAATTTCCTATAAGTAAATAAAGTTTTGTTACTGTTTACTTTACTTAACCTGAGTTAAGCCTGAGACAACTGCTGCCAACGCCAGTGTAACCATGCGTTGCATAATCAATTCTTTAACTTTTGGTTAAGTTTACTCAGTAAATAATTAGTCTTTTTTTTTATTATATTTTTCCTCTTTATGTACGATCGCATCCTTGAATTTCAAAAGTGACCCACCAGTCATCCTGTATAACTATAGAAATCTTTATTTAAAAACCAAGACAGTTTGCTTTTAAAAAAAGTTACATGATTGCATCGGCCTTGTACCACTAATCCATAATTTTACAACTGTTTCAGGTAATTATCAAAAGGCAATTCAATCACATAAGAATCGCAGCAATAGTCTCCCGATCGGTATCGCCAACAAAGATGTACTTCCTCATTGGTTACACAGAAGAACTATTATCAAACTGGTTACAATGCCCAATAACATTAGAACTGCAAACTGTGGATAGTTTCAAGGATGTGGTTTTCAAATATATTTAAGTTGAATTGTTTATTAGCTTAGTTGTAATAAATTATAGAAAAACATATTTCTTTTTAATTACTTCTCTGAATCTTTTACTAGTCATTTATATGTGAGCAGTGAGCACATACAAAAGTACAATATTTAGTGAACAGTCTTGGCATAATTGTTGCATGAAATACAATTAAAAACAACTGCAGGGTTGCCTGAAAGAGATCATCTTTCGAATGTAAGGCCGCCTATTGTGCTCTGTATCTTAAAAATTGTTCTGTATAAATATTCCGTATCTTTGTGTACAATGAAGAATAAATAAATAGGTACCTAAATTATTTTTTGTTGAAAAAGATTAAGAGAGAAATAGTTATGCCAAGATTGTTTTCTAAATAGTAGGTAATAAGAAATATAGCCGAAATATACAGCGTTATGGGTAATTAGACCGGAATAGGGGAAGTCATTTGCAATCATTTGAACCCGTGTAATCCGAAAGTGACCCATTTTTATTAAAAGAGATTAAAAAAAACCAGCTTCGGGGAAAAAAAGAGATGTGTCTCAAAAAATCAATAATAATAAGTAATAAAATAATAATAATCAATAAACATGTAAAAATTGCCAGTTTCATTATTCAGGCGTCAACTAAAAATATAATAGTTTAATTAATTATTTTTAACCCCCGACGCAAAAACAGTTGTGTTTTAAGTTTGACGTGTCTGTGTGTGCGTGTGTTACTCTGTCTATGGCATCATAGCTCCCAAACGGGTGAAACGATTTGGATAATTATTTTTTTAGTTACAAAGGTGACTTAATCGAGAGTGTTCTTAGCTATGTTTAATTGATTATTTTTAATACATGATTGTTTTCCTTTTGTACATAAGCTTCGTAAATAAGCTTCACTATCGACAAAAAAAATGAAAAATGGGTACCTATCTAAATTTTTAAATGCTAATCATAAAATACTATGTATAGTATTTTAATTGTAACAGAAACTGTTATATGATTTTTACCTCAAAAATAAGCAGTAGGATTGTAGTGTCACGTAAAAGTTAGTGTTGATACCTAGTTTCTATGGCTTAGTTAGAGTGTTTACTATTGCCATCAGCGCCATCTAAACTACGCTATGAATAATATAATTAGTTGAGCACCATTTTTGTAGGTAGATACTTTAAAATACAATACAAGTATATGTATACCTAAGACTTTTTATCATTAACTTAAATTAATTTCAGGATGGCGGGTGTATTTTTCAGATTGGCCTAAATATATTGCAGTTATTTGGTTTGGCACCGACTCCAAAAACTATGTAAATACCTACCCAGATAAATTGTTAATGTTCTTATTACATTCATTAATATTAATTAATTTTTGGCAGAAATTTACTATACGGGGTAGTGATATGGATGGAATACTTAGAAACAGGAATAGGATGGCGTTTATAAAAATTATTTAAACATTTTTAGTGGGTTGGTTTTCGAATGCGGTTCACTTTTTTCTTAAAAAAGAAATAATTAGTTTGCTTTCATTTTGGTTTTGGTTTTATGACTTTTTTTTTTTTTTCATACAGTGAATTGACACAAAACCATAACGAATTACTTACGTACTTTCCTCACTTCTTTCCGTTGGTTAAAAACGTAGGAAGATACATTTCTTTCTATAGTATTTGCATTAGGTCGAGCTAAGAATAACCCTGCTACCCCCGGATAACCTAGTCGTACCTAAAAGGTGTCTAAACCTTTTCGTTGCGAATGCCAAGTTAACTCGAGAAAACTCGCTTACGAAAATCTGTCACCACAGAGACGGCCCAAGCTATACCTGGAAAACATACCTATTTGTCATTTTTGAAATGAAATGGGTGTCTCAAGATGTAAGCAGCAAATATACTTACCTACCTACCTACTTATAATTTACTAGATATGAGATTACTTTAGGTATAGGTATACACACTCGACAGATTTGTAATAGTTCACACTACACTGTTTTTGATGTTTTAACTATACATTTGGGACGTGTTGTCTCGCCGCCCGCATACTGGGAGATTTTTTTAACTCTTTAACCGCCACGGTCGGGTAAATCCGACAAATATTTTCGAGTCCATTCCGCCAAGGTCGTATATTTACGACTTAAAACCAACATTCGTTTCAGATGCTATTTAATAACGCTGTACTATGTTAAAAAAAAATTTGGTAAATGGTTAATCAAGTAATCATTGGCAATTGAGCACACTTAAGTCTCTTAATTCGAAAACCTTAAAAATATGTCAGAAGTTAGATAAATTACTAATATTATTATGTAAACATATTTCTGTTTAAACTGACAATTTTTTAACAAATAAATTAAAACAATTAAAGCAATTGCTACTATAGAAATAAATGTGTTTAATTTATTTGAAAATAAGTATAAGAATGTCAGTGACTGAGTTGATGATTCCCATCCCTAGCAAAATTCTAGTACACCCAGCGCCACGATCGGAAAAAAACGACCGCTTTTGACGTCATAAGCGAGTGCCACTTTGTGGAATTTTCCATTAGTGTTGTGCTTACGCGAAAAGTTATTATTAAAAGTTATCGATAAATGTGATTTAACTACATTAAAAGACTTAAACTTCATCACAGCGTAGAGTCATTAAAATATTCATTGTGCGGAAATCAATAAATCTTTCAAAATCTTTTAAACGATCTTTGTTTCATTTGGTTACCGAAATCCATACTATTAGGAATTGAATGTCAGTAATTTACTCTTTCTATATTCTATTTGTCTTACTTCTTCAAGCTTAAACAGCTGAAACTATTAAGATTTAATTTGAAACGTGCGAAGCTGGGACGGGTATGTCGATCTACCAATGAACATCCCTATTTGTTGTAGGTATTTATTTTTAGATTTACTGGGCTTGTCGCTGGGAGCACGACAACTGATAGGTATAAAGTCTGGCGGGTAAAAGGTAATACATCCTAAGTTTATCATCTTCCGTGTATCTGGCATAGTGAGAGTTTTAAGCAGCAAATATGCCTACCTATTTATAATTTACTAGGTATGAAATTACTTTAGGTATACACACTCGACAGACAGATTTGTAATAGTATGCCTCTAACCGAAGCCGTATGCCATTGGTCTGAAAACCTTCAAACGGCTGAGGGTCCTGTTGGAAAGTAACTCATGATATCTTTGCAGCAAATAAGGTACAATTTTTTTACTATACTTTTTGGAAGGTACTAAATACTACGGACGTTAAACTGTAGCAGTAGATCGTATTTAGGACAGGGTCCTGCTGCGTATACGGGCTTCACCGTTAGTGGTCGTATCTCTTCAGGATTAACCTGGTTACTGGTCGCCCTTATCTGCTACCAAACATCATCGCTACGGCGATGTTTCATGAAGATTCAGTTCCATCCTAAACATACACTAAGAATTTATTGTGTAGAGGGCTTTATTGTATAGATACATCACAACTCTATGTAATGAGCTGTGAGTCTCTCCCTTAGGTGATGAGGAGGTATAGGGCATAATCCACCAAGCTGGCCCAGTGGTTGGTGGATGTCAGAATTTTCAGGGCGCCGAAATGGCTTCTAACAAGTTTTAAAAATAAAGAAGGTATACAAAATACTGTTTTCAGCATAAAAAGCAAAACACTTTATATGCTAGATAATTTTGATAATTTGTGCAAAAAGCTCTAAAAATATGTGTTTAAAACATTAAATAAATTGAATACTGTTTATTTTTCCAAAATACTGTTTGATATTCTTTTCAGACTCAAATATACTTTATTTCTAGAAAAAAAAGTTGGCCACCCTATGCCAACATACAATACATGCTGTTACTCAATTTTCGGCCACTACGCTATAGGAGGTTCTGGGTTCAAATTACCGGCTCTCAAAACTCGAATTAATTTGATTTTTCCAAAGCTGTTTCCTTAAGGTACGCGCACACTATGCCTGGCATCGCAGCGCAATAATCCGTCTGTTTCATTATCATACATTTTATATGAGATGCGGCCCGCATAGTATGCGCTCGTTCATATAAAATGTATGACAGGCGCGAACGCGGATTATTGCGCTGCGATACGGCCCGGCATAGTGTACGTGTACCTTTACAGTCTTTTGATTTTGGGCTTAAATCAAAACGTAATGTCACCCATTTGCAGGTATGGGCATCAAGTGAGTATTTGGAGTTATTAAAACAATATCATCGCCATGGAAGTGGCCATTGCTGATGAAAGACCCATAAATCTCGACGTAACTCAGTCAACTAAGTACATCAACTGAGAGGTAGGTAATAAAATAAAAATACAAAGATAAAATTCATATTCTCTTATAATTTGATTCATTCAAATATACATAATGTGTCAACAAACAGAACAGCGAGACGCGGGCCGCGCGGCCGCACACATGCATACAAACACACAGACAACGCCATCACACGCGCACACGCACCTAACCGCTCGAGTAGGTCCTCAATACCGAGCCGAGAACGAACTTCTGCACAAACACTTTTGTACTTTTACATGTCACTTCCCTAACTACGCAGCGCTTCACCATCCCCTGATTACAACCACCTATCAAGCGCCCGTAGTTTTACAAACAGCAATAAAACGTAACTATAAACTTTATTTGTTTCTATAAGACAACTTTAGTAGTAAATGCCTGTGGTGTCTCAGATAAATTTGTATTGTCTATCACAGTGACGTAAAGCATTTGTCCTTAAATACTAGTGAGTTACACGTTTCGATCTTAACAATAAACCACCAAAAATAATACATATTGTTATTAAGGTGCTTCTGAAAATATTCTCTTGATGATATCTTTTGAAAGTCTCAAACAGTCTTTTTATTGAGCTAATTCGATAGGTCCTGTGGAATGTTTTGAGATACACCTTCACTGAATAGGCTACATTATAAAAAGATTGTAAATAAATTCTTCATTCCATGGATGGCTGTGTGCGCAGAAGTCCAAACGGCTAACAATATGAGACGGTTCGCTCGTTGTTTTAGCATTAATTGTTATCGAAATTACAATATTTACAAATTAAAAATGTACATAAACATAAGGTTTTTTTTTTCGAATAATGAATTCTTATACCTATCCAAAATGTCGGTCAATGCACAATTGAAACATCCCAGCAAGTCATATACATAAAAAAATATCTATACAAAAGAAGTGCGTCCAATTACAGTCAGTCACATATTTACAATTTATATTCTTTTAAATGTACAAATTATTTACAATTGAGTTACAAAACAAGGTAATAACTTGAATACCTCTTAGCAATTTCTGAGAAAATTTCCCTGGGAGTTTCGAACATTGTGGACAAGGTACTTCACATTACGGATGGCATCAAATGAGTGGATCAATATTTAGAAAAGATATAAACGTAATGTGCGATCATTTTAAATATTTATCTCAACGCTACACACGGCTAAGTCTATTAAGTAAAAACGTCCATCAAAATTCTATTTTTAAATATAAGAGATCATGGTAATGTTCTACTACAAATAAGATAAAGTTGTTACAATAAAGCTTTCATCATTCCTAAGTAATACTTCGCTAGAATATATTTCTGGTTCTATATTGTAAAATTCTGTTTTAATTATTTAACAAATCGGTCTAGGCAATGTACTTTCATTATATATTAAAACTTAAATTAATTATTAACATGCGTAAGTATAACTTAGAACAGTCAGATTTAAGTAAAGCCAAATCTTACCACCTGCATGTAAACACGAGATACAGTCAAAAGTAATATGTAATCTATGCATTTGGGAATATGAATCACTATTGTATACAAGTTATTATGCTTCAAAATGATAAAGTATATTTATATGTTACTGACACACGATAAATGCAAGAGTCCCCACTACATTCTGCTGGTTTAATGTCTAATATGTACTATGTTTGTCAACATCCAGTTGTTGGTTCAGAAATCAATCGAGGCAAGTTGTAAACTATGATGTTGAAATCCTTCAGTCAATTCAGTTAGCTGTTCCTACTTGTGACATCACTTGATGAATGAGCGACGAGTAGTAACAACCAACACTCACAAAGCATAGATGAATTTCAACCTCAAACAATGAAGTCTTATAAACCCTACATTATTTTATATATCTACTAGAAAAAGATCACCATGATATGACATTAATAACTATATAGTCTGTACTTAGAAAAATTATACAGCATCAGCAGTAAAATTTGATTCATATAAAACTTCATTTTAACCCATTTATCCTAAAAGTAAGAATTCAGTATACCCTTTACATGATTTGGCTTAAAAATTTCACAATTCATCCGATACATTACAAGAGAGACATATCCCTATCACAATGCGTTAGTATTATTAAATATTAAAATAAAGACAGCACCTATCATTTGATACAAAACAATATAATTACACTGAATAAAAAAAATATTCAAAATGAAATAATATTCGATACGAAACACCCGTTGGATAAGAAATACGCGTAGCCAACTACGCATGGTCCAAAATTTGCTTGTTTTATTTAACAAAAATGATATACCTACTTATAAAATATCACTAATTCCGATGATACAAATAACGCTTCACAACGAGGATCTATGCCTAACATCTAGCGCATCAGAATACAGTCAATTTCTAGTTTCTTTACAATCAAACCACTTGAGACACGAACATTGATTTAATAAAGAATCTGCTGAGTCGACTCTACTGTGATGTACTAAGTATTGTTATGCATGACTAGGTAGGTAATATACATGTCCCACAGACAACACGGTAATTTCGAACTAACTATGAGTAAAACACGGAAAGACTTATAATGATTGGAGTGACACGACCAATCGGCGATTGCGTGCTGCGGCGACCACGCACACAAGTAACTACCGACACTCACACATACATTTGTACTACGCCAGTATGCTACCCGCTATTAAAAAGATAACTTTGCACCGCCCAAACATTCCCAACGAACAATTGAAAAATCTTAACTAACCCTAAAACAAAAATGCATTTAACATCGATTCAAGGAAATAATTTGAATTATTCTTTTCAAAATAAAAATTTGAATACTGAATTGTATATTAAAGCCGATTGATTCTTTTTAAAAGTTTGATTTCAACTCAAGAACAAGTGGTCTTGTGTGACCTTTATCTCGAATATATTATTTAATAAACCTACTTAAAACTAAAAGGATTGCTTGAGCGGATTGCAGCTGTAACGAGACCATTAAATAAAGACTTACTCTAAACTACAACTGTCCCCTAACATACACCGACAGATGTTTACACAAGGTAGGAGAAGGATAGGGGGGTTGGGAAGGGGGATGTTTGTCTCGCTGCTAGTTTGTTGGTACACACAATGCGACATTAACCTAAAATCGCCCATCGACATAAAGGCCCGAAATTTGTTCTAAACGCCGTCCAGACTGCCAATCCGACCAACTGTTGAAACACTGCTTCTAAACCGAACATTACCTTATTAACGACATTACTTTTCAACATCAACCAATACCTTCTTAATCTCACTAATTGTTTATCCAGATAGAAGACAATAAGTATCAATTCTTTTCAACATTGAGAGAGTCCTATGATAAATCGACCTCGAACCTACTAAACCACACCACAATAGACTAACCGAACAGTGAGACAGTTTCCATGTCTGTGTATCATAACGCTTTACAAATAAAGACCAAAATCAAAACCTCTACAAGCCATTAATTTAAAGAGAAACCTGTAGAAGCGACAAAAATATTTGTGACACTTCAAACCAATATTTATACACAAAATGTTACCTTCATTCACCAAACCTAAACATAATTTGGAATCGTAAAAGAAACAGCAAAAGTATTTTTAATTAAAACATTATCTACTTCCTAATTAGGTCCACAATCGAATAACAACAAATTTCTTAAGATACACAACTTATATTCTCACTAAATTAATTTCAACTTTGTTGATAAATTACACAAAAGCTTATTTACGAAACAAAAGTCTACGGTTATACATTGCATTGAAGTGTCAAAAACTATGTCACTAACTGATACGAAGTTCACTGTGTACTTACCATCACTATGTATGCATGGATGTTTTTTTTATTCTAATATATAATCAGATCCTTAACATAGCGCTGTTTAACCAGCTAAATACTTAATGAAAACGATATCTTATCGTATATCACCACAATATATCACTTGGAAGATATTTAATAACAATTTATTGCACACTAGTGATGTAACTTTTAAGGGCAGTGCTCATATATTTAATGGTCATCCTATAAACTTCTTCAAATAGTTATCAAAAATAATTAATCAAAATCTATTTCCGTTTTGACTGTTTTATGTGGTAGCTATTTCTACATACCCCGGCCAAAATGGTAGTAATTCGCATTTGGACCAAAGATTCATGTCATTGGTAAATGATAACCGCATTGTTCACAAATTGTGTTTTCAGTTTCATCAGCCAATAATATGTATCATAAGTGGCACAAGATATTTATAAAAGTAAATACAAATATACAAATAGCGCTATCTACACAGTACAAAGACTCACTGATCCCGAAATTTTGTGTAACTGAGCAATCATACCAGATGGGAGGAAATAAAAGTTTATAATTAAAGCATTACTAAATCCCATCTGATTTGATCATATAATATTAAGATACAGTAAGATACATTGCTTAACTTGCCCAATTATAGAATAATTCTAACCAATATACAGTGGAGGAATTAAATTAAAATATACTAATTGGTAAATGGACGTTTGAAGTTTAAAAAAATATACATGAAAATATAGTAGGAAGCTTATACGATTTCATAATCTTTCATTCCTCAACTGTATAATTTAGTAAATTCAATTTATTTAAAATAATAGATTATAATAGTCAAAATTTTATTTCATAATTCATTGACACAATAAGCGTAGCTCCGATTTTATCAAACAATACTTAATATTATAGACTCTGTTGTGTAAATTACAAAATGTTTCGTGACAAGACACTTATATTATGAAATGTTAATGAGTATGATTGCACATACAGGCATCACGATCTAAGCACATAAAACACAGACAATGATATTCATTTGAAAAACTATGTTACACATCTATCCACACAACATTTAGACACTGTAATACCATTTCGTTTTCTATTCACTGGCCTTACAGTTGAAATTTGAATAACATTAATTAACCATTTGAAATCCTACTCTAGAATATCTTAAGTTCTGTACGTCTATTTTGAGCAACATAAACATGAATTAGCAATCTAAGCTACTTTAAAACTACATAACATTTATGTTACAAAACATGTCTATAACATATACATTACGTAGACAAATTCTCAGACATTTGTTCTTACAATTAAAAAACACACATTCAATGAAAAGATATAACCCCAGTGAAAAGATAACGTTCGGTCCAGTATTAACCTTAAATACATTTACAATACTTTGCATTGATCGACACTCGTTGAGACAAATATAATTTGTATACTGTTTTCATAAGAAAATATTTTGCAATTTTACGAAAAATATCTAATTGTTCACAGGTACTTTTTTTCGCGTTCAGACAATTGATTGTCAACTAACGCAGCGCCTTGTCAATTGTAGGTAGTTTGTTAGAAAGAGTCATATCATTGGCGAAAGTACGAAATAAATGAAGGTGGTGCGCGGAACAGTGTACAAATTTGGATTTTGCTTAACATTACTGAGAGAACATTGGGTTAATTACTTAAAACACGAAATTTTAAGATTCTATGAAATAATGCATATTAATGGTCAGTTTTTAGATATGAAACAAATTCTAACATGAAGTTAAGTACAGTTAAGAGCTGAAGACTGACAAAGTACATATTTATAAGATTTACTGCGGGCTTCAAATCTGTTTGGTCTGTTATATGAAATTTTGATGTGGTGATAACATAGATTATTATTGCCACTTATAGATGATTTCAGTAAAGGCATACAGTAGCAGCATATAAACTTTAATAATTCTATCAGTCATTTAGTGGATGTTTGTGAAGTGCAGAAGATCAGTTTTTGTAAGTCTTCATCAATATCTATTATTTTCATCTAACTATATACTCTTAAAGGTAATCCTGGTTCTATTAATATTTCAGAATTATTTACAATCAAAAATCTTAGCACTTGTAAAACTGTTTAGAAGTCCAAAAATCCAAATAAATATTCACTTAATGAAGTTGGTAATTACATAATCACTGTTCACATTCTTTACACAAGTTTAATTATTAAAAGTACAAAATGTTGATTGTTTCACTTATAAACATGACTATAGGCGCAGTACAATTAAGGAGCAGTAAAACATCTTCAATCATCATAAAAACGAACCTGAGCGATCGCCTACAAAAGGTAAGTAACAAAAACCTAGATATAACACTGCACCTTAGCACTGCGCAACTGATCTAAAATTGCAGTTTCATTAACACAAGTTTAGTGTTGCGATCCGGCACACGGTTGAGTATCACATTCACAGTTCACAAGTTCACAGGTTGGTATATAAACGCACGGCACTGTGTTGAGAGTTCAGTCGGCGGGCGGCGGCGGGGCGGGGCGGTCGTCGGTCACTGCCGGGCGGGGCGTTGGGCGGAGCGGCGGCGGCGCGTGCGGCGCGGCGGCTGCTACCTGCGCCCGATGAGGCCGTTGCTGTTGCTCGGGGTCGGACACATTTCCAGTTCCACCAGGAGAGGGAAGTGGTCTGAAAATTGAGGGTTTTTTTGTATTAACTTGAAAATCAACACCTAAATAAAAGGTCTGCACACCACGATTCTGTGCTCTCATTTAATTGAGTTTTTTGTTCATCGTATAGGTACATATAAAACAAGTAACGCTATAAAACTGATCAATGCCTTTCTCTACAACCCAATATACACATACAACCACTTTGGCGATAGAGTAACCTGTAACAATGTCTGCTTCAAACGCCAGTGGTCGCGGGTTCGATATCCGCATACTGCAAATATTCGTGATACAAAACTATGAGGAATAAGCTACGTGGATGTTTTTATGAAGCATTGGGTCTTTGAAACTTTTATTCAGCGATTCTTGGCTCAGACTATAGTACTTACATTTTATTTTCATTAACAAAGTAATCATCGTATTAATTTTATCCCTACAAAATAAATAATAAACATATAATTCTTACCTGAAGGTATGTGAGGATGTGGGCATCCCACGACTTTGTGCTCTCTGAACCAATCCTGTGACAGCGGCCCCAGTAGACCCAACGGTGTCATGGACTGTTTGCTATAGAATATGTAGTCGATTATGCCTTTGAAGTCGAATCTGGAAACGAGAAACACATCATTAATTTTTGTTAGATTATTTGAAAAAAAGTGTCACCACATGTATGACCCTTATTGGTGGATGTTACTACTTGATATGGCTTTTGATAAAGACCGAGGACAACTGTGTTCAAGCATATTGGACAAGAAATTGATGTGCCCTTAGTATCACGGAAATCCCACAGCCTTGTTCCGAAAAAAAGTCGTTTATTTCAACAATTAAAAACATATTTTTAAGGATTTTTGGCAAACTTTTCCATATAAACTAAGCTTAGAACGTTAGAACAAATACCAATAATGGGGTAAGTATTTCATATTAAATTATTTCATAGGTAAAATTGTTTCATCGACTCCCGTAGCTCCGGTCTCGGCGTGTTTTTTAACGAGGCGGTTGGCATAGATCGAGTAGCATTCGCTCCCGGTAGCGTTTGCTAGGCCTCGGAGAAATCGCTTAAAGCGATAAGGCCGCACAATTTGTCGTTTATTTTTAATATCTTGTACAAAATTATTTTTAAGGTTAACGGCAATAAACAGAATTTTTTATTATTATTTCTGTAGCAATTTTTCTCCTCCCATTGCTGTAAGAAATATGAAATCCCCATACTTATTTCTTACCGCGGGCTTTAGGCCATACGATAAGAATTTTTGTATAATGTTTGTTAGTCTAGAGACAAAAATTGTCGTGTTAATCGGCAAGTGTTTTACACTACGGCTTTTTATATTAGAGTGTATGTCCGTGGATGAATATCTAATTGTTTAAAACTTGAATGTAGAGAGTGTTGTAGAAATTATTATAATAACTGCATTTCAAACGACAGTATCAAGAACCGAAGCACAGTACAGATATCTACAGTAATTCAACTCGGCCGCATCTTTGAAATATGACAAATGAAATGAAATTCAAATATGACAAATGAAATTCTTTGTAAACTGATTAGGAAGTGTTTTTTGACACAAAAATACGTTTTGTGTCAAAAAACCATGTTTACGTTTAAATAACAAACCGGTCTTATGAATTAGCGACCGAAAAATACTTGCGCCTCTAATGAGACGCATGAAAAGATGTATTATTCAATTAAAAAGTTTAAACAATCCGCATATTAATATTGTATTAATTAAGGTAAAGCTCAATCAACATTTTTTTCGGTATGCAGACACTCACGACCGGCCGCATGCCGAGATCGAGCCGCGTAGGTAAAGCTCGCGTTTCGTCCGTTTGTATGAAGTTGAATTACTGTAGATATCTGTACTGTGACCGAAGTTTTCAATGACTTTCTTGGAATAGGTAGTAATTATGTCAACAATAGTTCCTCACGTGTAGTTGGTATAAGGCATGATGTCCTCGCTGTAGGCGGAGGCTAGCTTGAAGTTGTGCGTGAACTCGTGCTCGGAGCCCGCCATTCGCCGAAGTGAACCCGCGTATCCGAGCTCTTTGAAGTCTCGGTGCTCTGTTGCTACTCGACCCGCTGATAGGAACTCTACTACGCCTGGAAAGTAAGAGAAGATATTTTAAAACACATTTTATAAATATCAGATGAGATTCTGAATTCTTTACAGTCAGAAAATTAAATTTTATGAGATAACAAAGGGTTAAGGTTACTCATTACGTAATTTTTTTCCATACATATCAAGAAGCCTTATTTATAGCCTGCACATATTACTATAAATAAACGGTCATACATAGGCCAATCGATGTTTTTTTTAAATAAAATAGCGCCACCTATCCGCAATAAAGATTCCGTTTTCACACACACACACATACAAAAGAATTCACACTAGGGAATGCAATCTCGTACTCGCGAGATCGGGATCTCGCGAGATCTCGTCCATATTTTGCGAGTCTGAGTCTCGTTCAATTTTTGTACGAGATCTCGCGAGATTGCGAGATTGAGCGGCGCAGCAAAATCGGTGTGTTTATCGTAGCGTGGTTGCGCGTGAACCATGCTAGTTTGTCTTCCCTACAATTTACCAAAATTCGATTACTCTAGTAGTAATCTACGCGCTACGCGCCGGGCATTACTGGAACTTTTTGTATTTTTTGCTGCGTTAGAAATCAATATTTGTGATGTCGCCAGTTGAGAAGAAAACTTACGCCTGGTAGTTCTGATATATAATCTGAGAGAAAAATTGTGACTGTGATATTTTTTGAAGTTTAATATAATTAATCGTTTAAGATTATAACTAGGTATACTGTGTAGTTATGTGACAGTAATGACGTATAATAATTTTATTGAATATGCTTTGGTAGATTTTTCATAAATACTTGCTGAATATTTAAAAACGCTTTTTGTTCTTAATACTACAGATGCAGAAGGCTGATTTTCAGTTTATATAATAAGAATAAGACTGACAAATATTATATTTTAACGTAATTTTGTGTTTTATTTTAATATAAATGATTATAATATGCCAATAACATGTATGTTTTATTTTTATCTTATATATTGAAAATCAATAAACGGAATTAATAGTAGATATAAGCGAATGTTTTTAGTAAAAAATACCCAGTTGGGCGAGATCTCGGAAATCTCGTAATCTCGCGAGACTGGCTTTACGGTCTCGCGAGATCTCGGCTAGGTCTAAAATCTCGCGAGATTGCATTCCCTAATTCACACACACAAATACATAAATGATTGATTCATTGATTTCATCTCAGAATCAAACAAGACTTATTATATAAATGAAAAATGTGATAAATAAAAATTACCCGACCAGGATTCGAACCTGGGACCTCTCGTTTGCCGGACGAGTGCTCTTCCAACTGAGCTATCGGGGCCTGGCGCTACGCCTCGAAATTACTTACCACATTTTTTGTTTTTACGTTATATTGCTAACGTAGCTCCATCTAATGGTATAAGCTTTGCAGCTAAGACCACCCGAGATCAATTTCTTTACAGAAATTGTGAATCCCAGTTAAAGTGAAGCATTGCAATGTTTTAATAATGTTTTTAAGTTTTTTGGGATTGTAACTGGAATTGATAAATAACAGAAATTGTGAATCCCAGTTAAAGTGAAGCATTGCAATGTTTTAATAATGTTTTTAAGTTTTTTGGGATTGTAACTGGGATTCACAATTTCTGTAAAGAAATTGATCTCGGGTGGTCTTAGCTGCAAAGCTTATACCATTAGATGGAGCTACGTTAGCAATATAACGTAAAAACAAAAAATGTGGTAAGTAATTTCGAGGCGTAGCGCCAGGCCCCGATAGCTCAGTTGGAAGAGCAGTCGTCCGGCAAACGAGAGGTCCCAGGTTCGAATCCTGGTCGGGTAATTTTTATTTATCACATTTTTCATTTATTTAAGAATAATTGAGCATTTTAAATGCAAAAAAAACTTAAAAACATTATTAAGACTTATTATACTTATCTAGCGTAATTATCAAGTAAATTTTTGTAAAAAAATAAAAATAACTTTCAACAGTATAACTATTACCATAGACTATATATATAGACATAGCCGAACAGCACGAAATAACTATCGCTTTGGAGTTAAGATGTCGCTAATTTCCGTTCAACTATGACATCAGACATATATCAACTATTACATTTTAAATTAGCAAGGCATTTAATTATTTAAACATGTCCCGGGGAAGTGGCTAGTTTTCAATTGTTGCTTAAAAACCTACTACCTATACGAACTTTCGTGAAAACTCGAATCGATAAAGTTCTGTGCTCGCACCGCTGTAGCTAGTAAGCATATTGCCCATATGTATTCTACATTATGAAATCATGATCATTGATTAATCCATAAAATGCTTGAGTCAAATCATGAAGACATTGCTGTAAAGTCATATCAATAAGTTGCAGGGTAGGTCATAGAGTCTCCCAAAGTCATTACTTGAGCATCAACTCCGCTGAAGACTGATTTTCACATCAAATCTTAACAGTGAATATTTTCACAAACCCAAAAATCTAATCATTGCAAAACCAACTCACCACTATCAGGCAAAGAGTTGAAATCCCCACACAACAGCAGCTGCACATTATCCCTATGTCCAGCCATCCGCAGCGTCCTCGCCGAATCATCCAACATCGACCTTAGTTCATTGCTAAGCATCATCGTCTGTATCAACTTCACGTCGCAGAACTCTGGGTCCCAGTGGATATGCGCCGTGCATACTAGGATCGGCTGACCCAGCATAGATGAATCCGTGGGGATACCTGGAATTTTAACTTCACATAACAGTTTTATTTATTTCCGAGAGGTTTCTTCTTATCAGGGGTAACCTAACAAGCAATTTCTTCAAGGCAACGCTAAAAACAAAAAGAAAAAAAAAACACAAAAGAATTTTTTTTAATAAAAATGGAATAGGCTATTTGACATTGTTTTAAATCTATTTTATATTAGGAGGCTTAATAACTCCCATAAAAGTGATTGTTTTTAATTGTAATAGGTACATACATATTCGCTTAGAAATGTTCAATCAAAAGTTTATTATTTAAATAGCTGGCTTTGACTATATGGTGCTGCAATATGGTTCTCCTACCTATCTGTGGAACAGGTTGAATGATCTATTACAAGCATGTTACGTCATCCTAGATCCGACCAATCGGGAGTCATTTGTGAGAAAAATTTATGATTATTGAATAAAATACATTATTTTCAACTAATGACAATAGATAACATCTTTTTTTTACACTGCCAAATAGCCTATCATATTGTAAATATTATTGATCGAATCAGGCGTTACTTTGCGGAAATCCATACAACTGCTATAACTAAGTTACCTAACTGCTTCATAGACGCCAAAACACACGCTTACTACATTGCATATGTGATTTTTGAAGGAAGGAGGATGTTGTAGCTTTTGGATGCGCAAGAGTTCCAAAACGAGTTTGTTTTAGAGTCACAGACTTAGCAAGGTAAGTTAGTTACAGTAGATATTATTTAACATTTTCATATTTGAACCCGAAAATTTCCATCGTTACAAAGTGAACATAAACATAAATAAAATAAAAAATAATGAAAGAAAATAAACTTCATAAAGCTTAACACACAGCCACTAAAAAAAGCATCGAATCCAAAAGTGCCTTGCGGCCTCATGGACGCCATTAACTCAAGGTTAGTTCATCGTGATTTCACTGGCTATTTGTTTTCTTAGCCTAAAGGTGGGTACAGATTGGCGCAATGTAACATGCTATGCAACAAATTAAAATGAAAACCCCAGAGAATCAAACCAATTATATGACCCCGAGCTATGCAAACCTTGTGATATGGGATCCCATGTAGCGAACTAGGGGGCACCTAGAATATAAATATGTATAGATAAACCCGTAATAAGTATGTTATTCTTGTTCCGTGCGGGAATCGATCTCACGATTCGCGTAGTATCAGCCGATTTCAATAACTTAAAGTAAAGATAGAATTTCCTATACTATCTTGAGTTCAAGTGAAAGATTTGTGACAGGTTCGACACAAGACAGTATGGGAATTTCTGTCTTTACTTTTACTTTAACTCTCTGTTAAGTTATTTAAATCGGCCGGTAGACCACTGCGTCTTGGGAGGTTGATAAATTCTCATGTTAAGGACGTCTCGCGCGCACTAACTGCGCCCGTGTTTGCATTACACGTTACATGTTACATTACACCAATGGGTACACACAACTAAAAACTACTATCCTTACTTAAACTTCGTTATACAGGGTGACTGGGGACACATTTTAGATAATGAAGGAGAGCACTCTGTACTCGATTCTGATCGTAATTATGTAATAAAAGTAGGTACGAAATTGTTCACCAGAATTCCCTTTAAATAAATAAAGAGTTCACGAATGCTTCACGCACGGCTCCACGACCGTTCGTGAAGTCGTCTGTACCTACCTACCTATACTGTGTTGATAGCGCCGTGCGTACGTCCGAACCAGTGTTACCATGCGTTGCGTAATTAATTCTTTTACTTTCGGTTAAGTTTACTGAGTAAATAATTAGTATTTATTTTAGAATTTAGAATTTCGAAAGTGACCCACCAGTCACCCAGTATAATTTACGATGTCTTATGTTAAGCAAATGGGTGTTGAAATATACAAAACTAACCATTCTCCCAAGCAGCTTCCTTGGTCTTCAGTAGAGCGGCCAGTCCAATGTTGTCTTTAGGCATGACCCGGTTTAACATGTTATCTGAACCTTCACTGTTCGCCATCGCGAGCTGGTTGAATTCTATTAGGTGCTCTTTTACTAAGGAGAATCTGTAGGAAGATAAAGTGAGTTCAGGGCATGATAAAAAAATAAAGAAAAATAATTGATTGAAACAGACATCTTTTAATATTGTCTTAAGTTTTCGCGATTCATACTATTTATTTATTTATTGATAAAACACAAAAAAAAAATCACAACCAAAATTAAAATTAAATGTTAAACAAAAAGTATATTAAGTAATACACTTTTTAACTTATCGCGTTTAGTGTATATATCGCTCGTGACCAGTAGCTCGTGACCACGGGGTCTGCAAAGAAACCGAAACGTCTAGTTAAAATGTAAAATATAAATTAAACGCGATAAATCCGATTAAAAAGTATTTTATTTAGACATATTTTATTTCATAGAATAAAAAAGGGTCAGTCGTTTCCATGTTACCTTATGAAAAGTGATTATTAGGAAAATTCAACTCTACGGGATTTAGGCTACGTTTTTGACAGAGCTGTGCGAGAATGTGTTTTAAGCCGTACAATGTATGACATGACAGTCAATAAAGTTCATACATACGTGTTTACAAATAATAATGGTGCAAAAATAGACATAGCTCCACGCATCCTCACACCGCTTAGTAACAATAACAAAGAAAATCACTGGTTAAAATGCAGCCATACTATAAGTAGTTCGCCTGGGGATTTCAACTTAAAAGCTAAGAATTCTCAAAGATACTTAGATTCGATAGGTCGGCTGTAATAAATTTCTGTAGCAATAAACTGTACCCTTGTAGTTTTATTTTAAGCTATTGCATAGCTTCTATCGCGGGCCTTGAGCGTGGGTACCGAATCCAGAAATTTCGTAACGTAAAAAACCTAACACCCCCAACTTTTTTTTCTTTTTCCTGCCGAAGAATGACACCCTACTGTGACGCCCCAAAGGGCGACCACAGATAGGCAGAGGGTGAATACTCCTAGTACGCACTGGGCCCTGCACGGGAATAAATCCCCGCCGACAGTAGCATCCGCTCGCCGACGGAATGCCACCGTATACCCAGCCAGTGTGGGACTTCTACCCACTAAACACCCCCTTCTCCGATCCCTAACTCAAGAGCTATTCCTAGATCGTGTAATGAGCTACCACCCCGTGGGGTCCGGGGCGGCGCATCAGGCATTCTGATGGATTACCCGTAGTAAGACACTGTAAAGCTCAATGGCAAGTGTAGAGAATGACTAGGGCTGGGAGCCCAAAAGCTTGACCAGATCCGCAGTGAACTGGTTAGGGAAAACCCCCCACTCCGACCGGCACAGCGGTGATACTTTGATTTCATAACTTTACATGCGGGCTTTAATAAATAATCAGCGCCATCTACTAGGAACTTGTGGAACTTCATATTAGATCAAACATTACTGCATTAATAAAATAAATAAATAATTATAATTGCATAAGTTGATAAAAAATGCTATGCAATATTACCGCGGCAGTCTCCGAGTGCCACACGTCTTTTTTTTTACAAATTTTATGTGACACTAGTAAAAACTCATTACTAGTATGTACATAAATTGTTAATAAATAAGGCACTAACTTGGCAGATCTGAAGAAGATGGCGCATCCGTCCACGTATTTCCTCTCCGACTCGGCCATGGTCTTGGCGCGAGACTTCGGCGAGAAGATGCCGTCGTAACCGTCGCCCTTCAGCTCCGGCAGGAAGAAGTTGTAGAACTGGTCCGTTTCCACTTCCTGGATTAGGAGAAAGATTATTAAAGTACAAAGACCTAGAGAAAAAAAAATTAAGTTTCTTCTTATTTGAGTAATTTTCAGTCCACACAAATTAAACACAAAATTGAAAAGAACAATTATTGATAAGCTACCTAGCGAAATATGAGTGTTTTACTGTTTGACTTTAATTTAGACGTGTGGACGTGGCAACAAGCAAAAAGATGCAAAACATTAATAATAATATCTGTGTTTATCACACAAATATCCGCCGCCGCCGGGATTCGAACCCAGGACCTCTGGCAAAGAAGGCAATGTAAGTTACCGCTACACCGTCGTCTATACATAATATTGTTTGATAAGTCGTTAGTTAAAAACCATATTTTCAGTTTATTTTGCCCCATTGTCACCCCAATTGCTATGTTTAACTGCCATTTTACTTATCACAAATAATAAATCACGGTCAACAGTTTCTGTATATAAAAAAAATCTTGTTTCATCCAGCATACTTTACCTTTCTCCTTTTAATGGATGAATAAACTGCTTTGACATAAATGATGGTGAGTTACGAGGTCGACAAAAGATCACGTAGCTTCAGAAAATTTAAGTTGAGGCTGTTTTTAAACGGCTTGCCCAGCTGTACTGGATTCAATTGTGCATACAAATACGTAGGTACCTAAGTATTTCCTAGTAGTCAGATTTATTAATTCATCATAACATTTAATGGAAGGTTCTCCCCTGGATGTCGAGGTTTATGCCATACCAATTTAGTTTAGACCCGTTTTGTGGATCTTTTATAACCAATTAATCAATATGGCAATATGATATATTGTCTAAAATAGTATTACCTGTAAACTGATGATATCCGCTGAGTAATGCCTGATCTCGTCCAAGATGCCCTTCTTCCGGTAGTCCCACTCCAGAGCCCAGCTGGGGCAGTACCCGTACATCTGTCTTGTGGCGTATTTGTCGCAGAGCACGTTGTAGCACATCACTGTGAATATACCTGGAATTGCGGAGGAATTTTCTGTTAGATATTTTATTGCTACAGTAGGTACCTATAGATCGCGCCAAACATCATCAAAACATCAGGTTTTTGTTAGTAAAACACCTTCGCGAAACGCCTTGCTACAACTTCAGAGGGGACGTTTGGCGCGATCCATACGTACAGTCTGCAACAGAATTATGTATACCACCCAGTCTCAATATGTCATACAATATGCATGCATATTGTATGTGTGCGGGAGACTGGGTGGTATACATTATTCTGTTGCAGACTGTACATTAAAAATTAGTCGGTTAAGTAACATTATGTTTAAGATATCTTTGACGAAGGATGCAGTTGTTACCAGCAACACAGTATCTACTTACTTATGCGTTAACATCGTTATATTAATTGTATGCACACAATGTTTACTTTTTTTTCACATTCATTCGCTCAACGTCATCTAAGCTTTAAAGTAAGCTCGTATTATTGTAACTACGGCGGATTTACATACTAAAATTATTGTTGTTAAGGGAATAAATATATTTATTACATAATACACCTAGACCAATGCATTGCTGCGATATTGGTGTCTGACGCACATAGTCGTACGTGGTAACCTATCACCACAACGTAACAAATGTTCCGTGTCTGGGTGTTTATGTATTTATATTGTAAGTTCCCCCCTAGTTCGCTACATGGTATCCCATGACACAAGCTATGCTTAATTTGGGGCCATGTAGTTGGTGTGATTGTCTGGGGATTTTATTTATTATATTTTATAAATACTTACCAAGAGGTACCTACTAGTTAGGTACAGAACAACGTAATAGTACTCTTTATATCCTTGATGCAAGTTCCTACCGGTAAAATTGCGGTTTAAATCAGTTTAAATAAACAAGGATAAATGGATAGATTTATTACTGAAACACAAGAGAATAAATATCAACTACGCAACAAACACATCTGCAATGTAGCTACAAAGTAGTCGCCTGCACGGCATAATTATTCTTAGAAACATACGACTACACGACTACTAGTTCTAGTTACTATAACTTTTTTGAGAAACCATTTTATAAGTGGTCCGGCTAGAAATATATCCAAGGACCTGCTTGCTGGGCCCACTAGGCTTGCAATTGTCCATTGCACTACAGAATTCCTTAGAAACGAGACACATATTTTGACTGTTATCATGGATGAATAAGATACAATCCATCATATTCAATTATTCGATAAAATTCTAAATACGTCGCTAATATTTTCGCCCAGCTCTTCCAAAGTATAGGGTTAAACGATGATAAAGCCGTGAAAGCTGCTAGTTATATTAAAAATAACATGTTTTATAATTTTCCAATGATAATGTTGAAATTGAGTATGGAGACATCGTCATTCAAACTCGAGTACGATAACCGTTGAAATTATATCCTACACGACCTAGTGCCCTACATTAAAATTCCGACTTAAACCCAAATACGGTAGCCGCTACAAAGTAGTCATAATATTCACATTAGCAAAAATATACTTCTTGCGAAAAGGGTTTAATTTTTTAGACTAACACGTAGTAGTCACTGTAAAAATAAAGTCGAGTTTAATACCAGAGCCGCGAGTTCACTAAAGGACATTTTTTTGTGTATTGATTATGTCCTGTGGGTCTTTTAAATTTCACTAGGCTTGGTGGGCCGGCGCCGGATAAGTTATTTCCCATATACAGAGCCCTCAAGGGCACCCAACAGGGCACTACTTACAACATCGTGTTTTCGAATAAAATACGGGCTGCGGCAGAATATCAGCGCCTAGGGTTTACTTAGCACGTGTGAACATTAGTTCTCATGACTTCTACTTGATTTCTGGCAGCTTCGCATGGCGCTATAGTCTTGTTATTTAATATATTTACCGTGTGAATAAAAATACTTCATTCATTACAGATGTGGATGTGTGATACACTGGACAGGCAAAACCGCAGCGCGAAGGTTCCTTGTTAAACTATTTTGGTAGACATGAAAAATATCTAAACACTGTTTTTTTGGATAACGACATCTAAAAACAATACAAATAAATGAACAACAGTAACTTTTGTTTAAATGCGATACCGTTGAAGATTTAAACTGGCCTTTTTCAAGGTAAGTTCCTGATTTATTTGATTGGTAACTAACAGAGCGCGCCTAACTCCTAGTTGGCTCTTACGTTGGCGTCACAGATTTCATGCAGGTGCAGTTGTGTAACTTTTATCTAACTTACAATTCAACAGAAAGAAATCTATAGTTCAATAGTTTTCATTGTGTAATTACTCGTAACAATTTTGGAGAACAATCATAGTATAGTCAAAATTCAGGTGCAGGCACGGAAATAAAACGTGTGAGCAAAGCGGTTTATCACTCTCACAAGAGACTCGATTTAATTATATAAATAAATAGTTTATTTTAAATGTTATTCAGTTAAGTTAAAGGTTAAAAAGTAAACTTCACCACGATTAGGATCTAAGGGTTCAAAGGTTATGGGTCAAGAGGGAAACTAAATCTGCCTACCCCAAAGGGAGACAGGCTTGATGATATGTATGTAGGGAAGCTAATTTTGACAGAAAACAGTGAATATATCCCGTGTATCGAAATTTGTTTTATTTTTACTAGGATGGGAGTCGAAGTTTTTAATTCATTATTTAAACATCATCAATGCCAAATAACATTTCTTTGGGTGCCTTCGCATTGCTTTTACATTTACAGGCCAATTTGAAATGTTGCACAAAATAGTTAATGCAAAATTCAATTTTTTTTTCTGACTAAATATGCTGACGTCAATTTAGGTTTGTAAATTACACGATAAAGAACAGCAGCTCCTTGTACAGACCGTGTATTTAATCCGAATTAAGATAAATAATTAAATATAAAAAAAGCACAAGGATTGTCGTTGCTTGACTGTAGGTATTCAATAGTAAGCCCGGTAGGTGTAAGTGACAAACGGGTTGAAATCCTCTTAAAAACAATTTAAGGCCTTTTGTTAAACTAGGCAATCTATACTAATATATAAAGCTGAAGAGCTTGTTTTTTTGTTTGTTTGTTTGTTTGAACGCGCTAATCTCAGAAACTACAAGTGGGATTTGAAAAATTCTTTTTGCATTTGATAGCCCAACTCTTGAGGAAGGTTATAGGCTATATTTTATCCCGACATTCCCACGGGATCAAAAGTTACGCGGGTGAAACCGCGCGCGGTGGCTAGTTTTATATAATTTTACCCTAATATCATCCCACTTGTAGTTTCTGAGATTAGCGCGTTCAAACAAACAAACAAAAAACAAACTCTTCAGCTTTATATATTTATAATAAAATTTTAAAATTTTTCGAGTTGGTTCAGCGTAAAATATTGTTGAAAAACAAAAACAAACGCAGTTTACAAAACAACTAGGAATCAAAGATATTGATAGGATGGATAGTAGATATATGATAGATTGATAGTTTATGTATTCAGTATACGAAAGATTAAAACATACTTTTGACTCTTAAAACAGGAGCAATCGTAAATTATAGTCGTTATGGGAATTAGGTTGTCCTTTCATCGTCCTAGGATGATCGTCTTTGTTGCTGAAAACGTCTTTTATTTGTTATAATACTGTTGGCAAATAAATTCTGTTTGTCTGATGGTAATTATAAAGGGTGACTGGCGGGGCACTTTTGAAATTCGAGGACGTGATAGTTTGAGATCATACATGAAGAGAAAAAAATATGATAAAAAATAAATATTAATTAATTACTGAGTAAACTTAACGAAAAGTTAAAGAATTGATTACGCAACGCATGGCAACACTAGCGTTGGCAGCGATCCGCGTGCCAGGTCACTTGCCGCGATTGACTCATGCGTTAGTAAAGTAAATACCTAGTAACAAAACGTTATTAGTTTCAATGAAATCCTGGTGAAAAATTAATTATCTACTTGTATGACATAATTATGACCAGAATCGAGTACAGAGTGCTCTCCTTCAGTATCTTAAATTTGTCACAAGTCACCCTGTATATGGTTGGTGAAGAAAGCTGCTCGGTATGGGTAGGTGATGGTCTGTAAAGTTGTATATTATTGCAGCAAATTTAAAACATATCGTTTGTCACATTTAAAGCAGTTACTTATTTCGATAGTAATAAACAAATGCGGTGTTCATGTTAAAGTTGATTATCCTGCTTATAAATTACTCAATATGGTAAAATATGTGAAAATCGATAGGGCGTAAATGTTAAACTCTTTATGGGAAAACCTTTAATACCTTCGTACCGTATTTTACATGTGTGTTCTTTTGTGCCGTATTAAAACCTAGACTCAAACGTCTACAACGTGTAACATAATGAAGAGATAATACTTAAGGGAATTGTATGTTTGGGGATGTAGTTTATAGTAACCGTAACATAAATTTGCTATCCTTACGGTTCGGCCGAAAAACAAGTTCAAAGTTTAGATCAAAATATCTAAGTGTCAGCCCTACAAACAGCTGTTAGCTTTTGATGAAATCTGTTCGATAACAGATGGCGTAAAAGTAAAGTGATGGGTAACTAAGACAGATACTACAAAGTTCAGCCGGTGCGGAAAAGGTCATAAGGTCACTGACTGCGGCACAAGACTTGTTTTAGCTCATAAGGTTAACTAGGGTTGTCAAAATATTTTGTTGTAAAATCTATACATATAATAAAATGGTAGGAAAGTCAAAACTGTACATTGAATATTTTTTTAAAAGAATACTTGGGGTATGATCTACAATCGAAACAGAAACAAAAAATATAGTTTTTAGAATTTTTGTCTGTTTGTCTTTCCGGGATAAACTCAAAAAGTACTGCATGGATTTACTTCAAATTTGGCATGAAGATAGTTAAGAAGTCGGGTCAACATATAGGCTACATATTATCACGCTAGCAGTGTTATAATCGTAGGTGCGTTTGGTGCTGCATAGCGTTCACGCAGACGACGTCGCGGGCAGCAGCTAGTAATTAAATAAATTTGTATGAAAGTCTATAACAGCACTGATCATGCTAATTCTTTAACTGTATATTCTACGTATGGTATAGAAGCTAACCCTTAACTTTTATCTCTCCATTTTGTTACACGTTGTATACGTAGGGGTAAAATAATCAGAACATCAAGGTAGGTAAACCAATGTTGAAAATTAAATTGTAATAACAATAAATTTAAAATTTGAGGTAACTTGATTTCCTACTTTATTATTTGGATTCATAATCAGCTCACCTGAGCAGCTATATTTGGAACTTTATTAAGATTTATAATATATTAGAACAATAAAATCAAAGACCGTAACAACAATACCTTAACTAGCGTTATTCAAATTAAAGATAAATAAGTTAAAGTTAATTCACATTTGCAGATACCGTATTAAAGGTTACTGGGTTGTGTGTTGAATGTGTGAAAAAAGTCCGCATTCCATTAGAAGCAACTAGATTTTAATTAACATGTAGTTTGCGCACGTCAACGTCATGTTCGTTCGTAAAGCTTAGACAGACACGTTGCGTTTGTATCTGCGCATGTCAGTTAGTATAAAAAAGTAAATAATGTGTTTTTCACACCACACTCTACACGCTTATTCGAATCGGCGCCCGCGCACTTCGCACCGCATATAACTTAGCTTCTTTTTGCCTGCCACGCGTTCTATAGAAATAATCTCAACACAGAAAGCTTTTATTTATTATCCGTTTTTGAAAGTTATCATAAGCACTTCAAATTGCACATAAAAGGCAACAACGTTTATGTTGTTAAGGCCCAAATAAATTCGACTGCGAAATGGCACCGAGGGGAGACAGCCACTTTGTGCTGCTTGCGTCAAGAATATTAGGCTAATTCGAACTGTATGCGGTATGCGAACAAGAGACGTTGTTGTATCAAAGGAGGTACATATTCACTTATTACGTAAACGAATGTGGCACGACTAAGCGCTCTCACGCTCTACGCCATTATCTAAGATATACGCGGACGTGTCCAACTCGCACCCGTCTCATTACGAATCACAAAACTACACAAGGATGGAGCCGCCGCCCGTCTAAATGTCGACTTCGTGAAGGACCTTGAAGATGCAATTACGTGGATTTTAATCGCATTCAGTCAATCAACAGACAATGAAACGGCAATAGAGATTGTATAAGACAAAGCGCCGTTGATGGACGAACGACAGTTTGAAGGACAGAACAATGCGCCGGGATCAGGCGCAAGTTGTACCGCTGACAAATTGATAGAGATCGCCCGCCGCTCGGCATCATGCTAATCGCGACCCGGTTGGTGGAGACCCGGCGCGACGATCGGTGATCATCAATAACACCGCAATGATTCAACTACGCCCATTGTGTGAGGTGAAACAGACGCGACACACATGCGAAACAGACGTAAGACAATATACCACGCCATGATAATCACCGAGAAACCATGGTGGAGCGAAAATGCGAACGACAAATAAATGTTTATGCTATCGAATACAGGGACACGTGCCTTCGTTTCGAATAAATTGTTGCCGATGATGAAATTGTACGTGGACGCATACAATAAGCGATGGCGCTGCTTGGGTCGTCCATAGCAACGATATTTCTGATGATATTGCCTATTGTATGTCGATACGTAGTTCTTTTTGTGGGATACATCAGATTACGCAACGTTTATATGGCTATTAGGAGATGTATGATAGTATAGCAAAGGAAGCAATTGGAAAAAGGCGTGGCAGCGGATGACTGGCTGACCGCTGAAGCATATCACGCATAACGGCTGTATGTGTTTATTTGCATTTGCGCCGCTTATAGCCAGATCTGCTCATACCTCGCCCCACATCGTGCACGTGTGTTCAGTTATTTCAGCTTATAAAATCCAGATTTAATTACAAACTTGGGCAAACACATATGCATCACGTAGAACTGAAATCGGTTTATAAAAAGAGACGAACACTAAATTGTTTACAGGTTAATACACTTGTGGCTTAACTGGCAGTAGAAAGAAAGGGGTAATAAATATATATCCAAGAAAGTTTTTCTTTCAATTATCATAAACATAGAATCAGCTTCGATATATTACATTGAAGCTATGGCAGAACTCATTAGATCACGCTCGGTCAGAGACCGGGAGTATAATCGACAATATGACGTAAGAACTTCTCAATAGGTGCTAACAAGCAGTTGTTAGTGGGAGTTTAAAATGCGAGATCGCAGCCGGCTTGTCTACAGATTTCATTTGATTTTATAGAACGGAACGTACACAAGAGTATATATTACTTGTGTATTAAAATTAAATGCTGGTTTGTTGAGCGCGCAAAAAGAAGGCAATGATTATTTTAATACGGACTTTTATCTTTAGTAGTCGAGTGCCAAAGTACCTAGTCTTCTATGAACCAGAATTATACGTATAAATCAGTACATCGAATGTTAAAAGATAAGGAAATGAATCATAGATTTAATAGGTCTCATTGTTGAATCACTAAATTACCTAGGCATACTAATTAGATACGTAGCTTTAATTTAACATTATGAACCGGGGCAGGACAAGAGGGTTTGAAGATAACACCACAGTCTGAAATTTTCAAATCTGCACTTTTTTAATGTGAGAAGTATTAAAAGGCTAAAGGCAATGTTTCCAAATTGAAATATTTAATAAACACTAGACCACAAGGTAGCTAAAATTATGCTATATCTATACATATATCTATAAAAAATTTGAAAAATTACAATAAGCTTAAATAATGGCACACGAAAATGTTACAGTTTTATGTAAATGGCAACCATGGCGGCTCACCTAGGTCGTCTTTACATTTCACTATTTTTGATACTCTTTTATTGTCAAAACTGTCATTGTCATGTCATTTGGTGCAAATCTATCACGTGAAGTTAGCAGGAATGGAATGTCTATGTACGGATAGGGATTTTTAATAAATCTTATGTTTTTTTAATACGATGTCTGTCTGAAATTAAGTGATTATTACTTGTTTTTATACTTAATCTCTTCAATATATCCTTGTGCTGACATTCTAGCCCCAGATACAAAGAAACGGAAACATATCCTTTCCCTTAGCAATGCGGAAACAAAACCCTCCAAAACCGCAGTCCAAAACGAAACCGATCGCACGGTAAAGACCGTCAACAACAGTTAGACAATATCTTAATAAGCGAGACCTTACTAAGGCAAGATGTATTGTCAGCTCCACCAATGTTACGGGAAGGTCGACCCACTCAAATCGCGCAAACGTCTTAAAGGCGCATAATACATGCAACGTATTCTGTGCATACAATTCAGTTCATAGCAATTTGCATATGAAAGGCCTTAATAGGCGTGATTCGAGCCAGAGTATCGATTATGGAAGGCGGCGGACAAAACATCTGGACTAGTTGTGTGGGAATGTGCATCTGTCGTCACACATTTCCTTAATATCATGCTTAATTGGACTTGTTTTTTTATTATGTTGTCGTCAAGTTTTCAATTCTGTAAGTTTTACTTCTTTGGTAATAGTTGAGCATTTTAATTTGTTTCTAAATACCTACATTGTATCTACGCCCACGGCCTCGGACAAACTTTTTGAATCCTGGCTTGATAACAAATGCTGTGGAGGTCTTATTATTTGACTAGCAACACCACATTTTTTGTACGCGTGTTGAAAGAGAGAGAGACACACAGATTTCTAACAAAACTGATCATCATTATGATATAGATGAACAGAATACCAGAATTCACGATTGATCTCTTTAATAATCAAAGACTTAAAAAAATATATTAAATCGCAATTTTAGATTTTAATTAGAATACGTTCCACAAAATGAGAGCTTTGCCATTGCAACCAAAATCCAAACTAGTAAGCAATTTTCTTTGAAAATCTCAGTTTGAATATTGAAATTAACTTAACATGTTCATACTCTATATTGCCAATCAATAATGAATCTTGCTAAACTAAGAAAATACTACAAAGTAGTACCTTGATGAAAGCAGACACAAATGAACGCGAAAACAAATAGTTTGCAGAGCTCAAAGAAGCATACAATGGGACCGGCGGTAAACAATAATGTGAATCATAATACCACAATGACTCCAGCTAATTGCATCACGTCGTCATATGTCACATTTGCCTCTATTATTCCGTTTGCAAACGCACTAAACTGAGATAATAGCCAATTAACAGTTTCGTAAAGCCTTATACGGAAAATGTATGACATTACACCATCAATAATAGGTACACCTTAAAAAATTGGCAAAATAAACATATAAAACTTATAAGTATTGACAGACAAAAATAAACACATCGGACCGCTGCTGTCGGACCCTCATCACGCCACGTCAATTAAAGAAAAATATACAAAAGCAAAATTAAAAAATATATGTGTACCTACTGTGCGTATTCGCAAAAACTGAGCCTAAAATTTTTGACAGAATGTTTTTTGTCTTGCCCATTCTTTGTTGGAAAAATATCCACACCACATGCTTACCAGTATTGATATCTATCCAATGAGTTGGTAATATAGCCACTTCAAGCTATCCATTTTTATTAAAAAAGAGATTTAATTCAAATTACAAAATTACATTAAGTTTTCGATTCGATTTTAATTCTGGCACTGTTGCAAACAATGGTAAACGTTTAACTAGGATGTACTCAGTGCTCAGATGTTACTTTATTTAAAGCGTTGTATTTCTTTACACCGTAAATAAAGTCGTTTTAAACCGGACTTATAGGTACTTTAACTTGTTTATAATATTTACGAGCTACCCGGTATCTGACTGCAACCGAAACGTCGATGACAAGATGTCGAAGAAATAATCTTGTATTCTCCACAAAGAAACGTAAAATCTTAAGACAATCCATCGAATAGATTGTAGTCACACGATTAGTATGTTATTTCTAAACAAGCAAAGTTTGATCACAGCTTGCGCTTATTCCACTTAAATTTCGCTTATACGGAACAAAACTCTTAATCGGGAGTGATGTGATTGATGCAACGAGCAGAAACTTAATGGTTTGTTAAAATATCTCCTCAATTGCGCAAAGCCAAGCAATTCCGATAAATTACACTTTATGACTAAAATTTTACGAAGCCCGAGTCCGATTTCGCAAATTGCCAAAGATGTACCAACGTTCCTTAATGAGTGTTGAAAATTAAAAACAAAAACTGCAGATGTTTTACGATTGTTTCGCAAAACCAGCGATTAGCGGTTGTTGAGAACGCGAAATTAAAAAACCAAAATAAAACTTCAAGGTGGTACGATTTTATTTTCGATATTCAACCTCAGATCAAAGTATTTCTTTGAAGATACACATTTAGAAACACTAAATAATCCTCTAAGAATACACATATGGTAATCCTCATGTAGATTATCTGTGAGATAGCTTGGCATGCGGCAGTTTGGCTCGGCAATAAAAAAGGAAACACAAAACAGGTCGCTCGCATCGTGTCTCATCAGAATATAATAGAAGGAGGTGCTGCTAGGTCGTTTGTCGATGGTGATGTTATGCGACCATTCTGTACCGGCACAACCGATGAAATACATTATCAAGATACAACATTTGAATTCATACTTCCTGAACCAATAAATAAAGATGAACTTCGATTTCCATGGATTGACTTAATTAACTAGCGGGCGTGAAATAACTGTAGCTAGCATACCTATATCTAAACAGTTTCTGTATTAACGTCGAATGTTCGACTGGCAACGTTCCAAAATCGTGTCATAAATGACTTCGTTTCGTTGAAACTCCCTTTCCGGACGCACAGCACTAGCATGAAGCTTATAAATATATAAACACAGAAATATCAAAGTCACATACATCTATTCTGAACTAAAGAATACTACGCTACGCGTCATGTCACACAATTATCGAATAGGAACTCCGCGGGAGTCCTGTAGGACTAAAATATATAACCATGAGTGTATCGGTAACTCATGCTGAGAAAGAACAGTCATCTTTAGAATAGACATTCTATGACGGGCCAAATAGTTTATCCTGTTACATCTTTTCATTGAGTGTGTGTTATCCTGGACGTAACAACTTTGAGTTATGTAGCATAATCGTACTTAATCTTAATGACCCCAAGTGACCATGCTTGACCCATTCAATTCAAATTCTATATTATTTTCCTGGCCACATTATTGTGTGTACTGCGAATAGAACAGCGAGAAGTTTCTATCTGCGCCGATCTGAAATATGCGACAAGTAGAGTGTGGCAATACGCTTAGAAGCATTCGGTGCTAGGCGAAGTAAGGATTGGCTCCAATAAATTGCTACAGGCCTACTTTATGCTAGTGTACCTATCGCATAACAAACACTCGGGCTGCTTTGAGTTTCTTAGAACTCTTCTCAGCTCTCGATTAACTTTTTGTAGAGAACCGCCTTTAAGTCTACACGAAAGCTCGCATTGTTTGCTGATAGCTATTATTTATTTTCGCCATTTTTTTAGAAAGGTTTTACGGCAGTCTTGCAAAAAAACTCGAAGATAATAAAAACGTTTTATAGTTATTTCTTTCCCGTTATTCATTATGATTGGATTCGGCGATCGCAATTTTAGTTAGCAAAGGTTATCTTTTAACGGAGAGTTAGTGTGAATCGAAGGTATTCAATCAGGTTATTGCACGTTTGGTTCCCATGGAGCGAGTAGTTTAATTCGTAACTCTGTAATATTAAATGGGTATTGTAATACGGTTTGAATAAGGAGTGTGCGGAGATAAGAATGTATGTAAATAAGGATAGTTTCGTTCGCGTAAGATCACGCTACGGTCCGGAGAGACAAGGAGGTCACCGCCAATGTCTCGCCAGGTCTATTGTTCGGCGCGGATGGTGCCACGAAGGGCATTTCCTTTCTTCCTGTACAGCTCGACCGTGAGCACGATTAAGTGCGACCGATCGAATCGAGCTCAGACTCCGGTTCAGCTGATAAATTCTGCTACCTACTGGTTTCTTTTCATTACGTTTCCGCAACGTAACAGATTGTTAAAGCGTAACAAAGTTATACAATGAGATGATTGTTACGACATTGAGAGTAAATAAAGAGTATAATGTTAGAAACAATGCGATGCGCCAGCGCTTTCCTGACCGTAGTAAATACATAAAGCTCGACGTGTTCGGCACGCTTGAGCATCAGTGATTTATGTAAATTGGGTATGCGCGAACGAGCGCCAATAGTACTTCTATAGACGAGCCGGGAACGCGTGACGGGAACCAAACAACTGCTACGAGAATTCACAATTAATACTTGAGGGACGTCCGTTACCGATTCATTTGATTTGGTGATAAGTCTTACACGCAAAAGCTATCATATTATACAGCTACATAGTTCAGGAAGATTTTAGGGTTTGTAAAATAGGTTTAGAGTAAATAATAGTATCGTATACAACGTGTCTTGTGATGTTAGAAACGCTGGGTGTACGATGCTATAACTGCTGTTCTGGAAGGGCGGTACGCCAGTTATTTATGTCCCGAGCTCCACGCACCGCGCCTATACATGCCACCAAGACACCTTTATTAATGACAAACTCGTGGTATCTGTTAGCTATCGCCATTATAATAATAGGAACCGTATTGGTGAAGCGCATACGTGCAAAGATCTAATCAGTTTAATTAAACACTATAGGCAAGTTGCTTTTAATGATTGTTGCATGGACGCTATTAATATAATAAATGATATCCATTAGGTTTTTGATTGGGCTATGTTAAAGCAAACAAAGCGAGTTATTAGTGGTAACTACAATAGTCTGTGTTTGCTTTTAATATTTAACATATGCGCATTATGCTGTAATAAATGTGAGATATGGAAACAATGCCGGGCTAAGTCGGAGTTATGTATGCAAAGCACGTGGTCGGGTCATTAGGAGAACATCTTAAGGATGATGGAGCAGATTAGGAAGGACAAAGAATCATGTACTTACATGTAGGACGACTCCTGTTTGGTCGAGTCAGAGGTATCCAAGGTCTCTGTGGTGGTAATGTGGCAGTAACTGGAAACAAAACAAAAAATATTGTTACTGCATGTTTAAATAGGTAAGTTATATTCACTTATTTTGGGTGCAGAACATGTTGCCAACAGTTTGTATACTGTTTTAGTAAGGACCTGTTTAGAAAAGTTTATTTTAACGGGCCACGTTTGGGAATTGAACCCAGGAACTCTTGCGCAGCATATAAATAGTCTAACCGTTGCGGCACGCATACTGACATTATCTATAAGTTTCAACGTTTTGATTTAAGGATATTGAATTGGAGGTAGGAGGAAACATAGATATTAAGTTTATTGCATAAGCTCCGCTACGTGACGTAACGGTTGACTAAATTTCACGCGGGTGGTCCACGTGCCTTCCAGACGAGTATTTTAATATCAATATCTTATACCTAAAAAGGCAGAAGCATTTGTGCTTTTGCAAGCTTCAGTCTCCGAAAATACAGGGTAGTCAATTCCTTACAGGTTGTCATTTTGTCAGGATCACAAAATTCTTAAGGGTTAAAAAATCCCAGGTTAAACTAAAAAGCTGCTGGTACTTAGGTATAATATGTTTGTTTAATTAAGGAACTCGAATTTGGGGATCCTGGCTACAAGATAAGGTAAGTATTTTAGTCCTTTTGTCAACGAAAGATCAACGTTGTAATTGTTTATTACAACGGCGACACGCAAGAATGCTGAGTGCATAAATAACCATTGCATTATATTTTTAGAATGCAATATGTGTATTCTTGTAACTATAGTGACAGCGGTTTACTTTTTGTCTTTCAACACATTGTTGGATGTAACTCTTATGAGAGTAAAATGAGAAATAACGCGAAAAGGCTTCAAGCGATTTTGGAAAATGTCGAAGAAAAGACGTAAAGATTGAAACCCGTCTATGGTCGATGTATGCCATTAAATATGACGACTTATCCCGCGTCGAAGTAATCAAATGTCTTTTATGTCTAAAACGAATCAAACTAAGCCCAGTTTTGATAGAAAAGCTTTGGTGATTTTCTAAAGTATAGTACGTAGCATTCATGGACACAAAAGAAAAAATCTCGATAATTAAAATGACAGATACACGCGACAAAACGACGAAAATATTTTAACACTTTCACAGCGGATCACGATTGTACCTCGGCATTCATATTTTTCTCTTATTCGCGAATCACGAGTAGCACTCGTGATCGCCTTTCATACTGTTTTCATACCTATTTCGATTTGCCCAACTTTTGATGACATGTGGTGAAGGCCTTGTGGAAGGTCGGTCTACTAATGCTGCAGGACCATCTTATGGAAAACCATCCTTGAAAGAATACCATCTACAGAAACGAAGGCAAATGTCACGCGGGTCTGTAAGTTTGCGCCGAGACTATCAAACACCAAACTGGGAAACGAGGACGTTAGGAGACTGCTTTTTACTGCCCTGACTATAACGTGCCATTATGTTATGATAATTGCTTCAAAAAATACCACACACTAAAAAATTATCACATTTGAAAAGACCTAAGGAGTCTGTATGACATTTTTTTTAATTGAAAAAAAAAAGACAATTTTTAATTACTTTTATTAAATTAACATAAATAATATAATTTGTTTTTATTTATTATTCATAAAATTCAATAGTAGATTTTATATACACAAAAAGAATTATCCATATACTCCTGTCCGTTACTTTTCTATGATGTTAACAATTATGCAGAAAATCGCCCGCGAATCGTATCAAGCGGCGCTCAAAACGCTCCGCTGTCAAAGTGTTAAAACTGCCCTACAGACAAAACCATTGACAGCTGTGATATCCTTGAAATATCGCATCAGCCCTAAAAATATACACCTTGTCTAATATGGATGAATAATACTACTGCTTGTTTTCCTGACACAACTAATCATTGATAACCTAAGTTACATATCCTACACAAGCGTTCCCGCACAAACTCTCATAGCTAAACCAAAATTAACTTCCTCATTAAATTTTAACCACATCGCATTAGCTTTCGAATTCAAGTCATCAGATACCCACTCAAGAGTTTTTGTCGCTTTTTACGATAGTTAAAATTATAGTAACCGGTTTTTAGCTAGCAACAAACATCTCTTCGCTGATGATTACGTGCTCGCTTAGAGAAAAAAACTATCGTTTCGTTCACTGCTATTATGTAATGATAGCTTCGTAATAGAGCTTTCTGCCTTTTTCCGTCCGGTGATAACATCTTTTGGCTTGTCCAGCAAAAAAAGCAGGCAAAAAATACAAGCTTAACTTGATTGTGTGTGTGGCTGAAGTTCAAGAGGTTTCATACATTGTAGAATTGAAATTATCTTGCGAATACTCGGATGAGTCATGGCAGTAGTTTGTTTAGGTAGTGTGTTAAATAAATAGACAGATTTTTTGTTGCTTTTTAAATATCTATGAACTACTCCATGCTATTTTCATATCTTGTAAAAATAAAGTGTTATTTAACAAAAGTGGTCTTTAAAAATGAACCACGAATTCAAACAAGAATCTTCCTAGAAAAGTATAGATACAAGAACGATGAGTACAAACAAACGCTCGTATAAACAAAGGAATGTGGTCTGATTATTTTACAGGCATCAAGACAGTGCAGTTTCTTGTCACTATTTCATTACAATTTGTAATTAGAGCGTGGGTCTTCTTGCCAAGTGTAGGGATGCCCTAAATCATGTCTCCCACACAAGGTGCTCGCATTTCTTATCACCCAACAATGTATGTGCGTTTGCGATACATCACCTCCCCTTTTGAAGAGGCAAGACGGTATAGTCAATCTCCTTAATGATATTTGTTTCCAAGATTTCATGCAAATTCTTTCTCGGGTTTGTGAAGATAGAATAGATAAAATAGAATTTGTTTGTATCTTGATTGTAAAAGATCTAGTTGATAAGATATAAAGAAAGTTACCTTGTAAAGAATGGTTATGTTCGTTACTAAAATAGAATAGGTAATGGGTAAGATAGCTAGAGGTCCGAGATTAGAATGCCTATTCAAGTGTATTTTGACTGTGAGAATCACTTCCCTAAAAGTGGATTTCTCTCAATAAAAATAACGAGAAAAAAAGAAATCTGGATTGTGGTTCTAATGCCAGCAAAAATACATTTTGTTTTAAATGTAAGATAGATAATAGAGATTTAATGTTGGAATTCACTGTAAATCACCCATAATTTGATGCAATAATTTTCTTTATCGTATTAAAGCTGTAATTTGGAAAATTTACAAGCGAAAAGGGGACCTTAATTATAAGCTGGTAGCTTTATGATTGTTAGTAAACTCATGGAAGCTGTTAAAATCAATTTTATGTTGTAATACCTACCCGTGACAGCAGATATAATTGTATTGCCAGAAAAAAAAAACATTTTAAGTGTAGGGAGGTATTATATCAGAATAAATTAAAAATAACAAAGGTTTAAAAATCGAGAAAATTCATGCAGGCAACCCTCGGAATCACATGGGAATGTAACTGGTTATTAGAAGCTGTTGCGATTCAATAAAGGTGATATGATTTTTTTCTTGATTTCTTTTTTATATTAAGTACAGCTAGTATTTCATGAATTTGATTTCAACTCTTGATAGGTAATAATGATGACATGAAATTTTATTTCTTTGAACTATTCCATATAAAAGAAAACGTTGTTTCTTAAAAACCTTACTAAAACACCTTGATCTTAAAGGTGCACGAACCAGATTATTTTCACAAGTTTGTTAAAGAACAAATACTTTTATGGTGTCCAAGTACACACTTTAAAGTTTTATTCAAACACAAGACCCATTGTTTTCAAGCGAGGAGCATGTGGCAATATTTGCATCGAAAACGGCTACACTCGTCCTTTTCTGAACAATTTTATTTCCAAAATATTGTTTACACATCTCCGGAAATAGCATTTTAAGTAAACAGCCCGCCGGCTTTGTAAGGGTAGCAGAGAACAGCCCAGTCAGCATATTTTTTTCCGATATTTTCAACAATACTCAATCAAAGCGTCACTGGGTGCGGTAGAAAACAACAGTCACACTTTGGTGAATTTACAATTAGTACAAACCTACGCGGCAGGGGTTTGAGACTTTGTTTATTCCACGCTGTGAAAACGAAACAAAAACTATACTCTATTCAAGATCTACCATATTTTCACATTTTCTTTAATAGACACAACATCCAATAAGCGAGGTCCATAATTACTGTTTTCTTAGAGAACATAAACGCACGTTGACATCGTGGAAAGCTCAAATCGTGTGAAAATAAACCGCAGAGTAGAACCGCGATAGATAGCAGAGGTTCTCTGATGCAGCTTTCTCGAATCAACGCCCTGGGCGAACCAGCCAATCAGAATAACCGCCATGTTAACAAGAGAATGTCGTAGTCCTTCGTAGTGTTTCAGTGTAATTGTATAATGCTGAAAGCCTAAGCTAGGACTTTCAAATCTGTTTAGTTATTCCGAGATGGCTTGGCGTAAAATACGCTAGCACACCTGAATTAATTAAAAACATGATGAATAAAATTGATAGGTTTTCATGTTAATTCGAAAAGTGTTAAAGAACAAAAGTTATTTCATTTATGAAGGTTGAATTTGGATTTTCTTTGAATAGCCTTCGAAATAGTGAAACGCCCACTGCTTGTAAAATTTTCCGCTGAATATCGTCGCTATGGAAATAACGTGTTTTGGTAATATTTTATGAAAAGCTTTCCTTCAGAAAACGTGGTCTTTTAATATTCGACTTTACCGACACTTGTTATCAAGTGAGATTGAGATATTTATTAATACCCTAAGCGAACTGTGGTAATTTGAGATTTATATTCAGAATCTTCCCATTCCCACCGTGTAGGGATATTTATTCTAAGACCTTTGAAAATTATTAAAAGCCTCACGGTTGCTCAAACAGAATATAAAATGTCTATAGATGTAGGTATGTTGAAGAAGCCCATTCAATGCAGTTGTATGATTACTAATATTAGTTCCCCGTTATAACTGAACGAAGGCAGCACTCCAATACGTAAAGTTTGAGTAAAAATACACCTTAAAGAATCTTTTTTGAGTTCACAAAAAAAGCATCCAACTTTATTAACGGCAGTTTAGGAAAATTCCATACAAAAAACCGTCTATTTTGTTTGATGGAACACAGAGTTTACCAGACTACATCAATGTTCAGCGTCTCCGGGCCTCGATAAACATCGGCACGCTCCGTTTTGTTAGCGCTCCGATATATGCCAGATAAGGCGGCTTTCTCCGCTCATCTCCACGCTACCGTGAGAACACTTACCGGGTGACAGTGACAGCATTCGCAAAACAACATATCATCACAAATGTACACACACACAACACTCATTCATACAGGATTATACGAGCGTAAACAACCTGTCACGATTTTTCTTCATATACATCCCTACTCAGTATTCAATGCGTGAAGTAAATAAAGTGATGTTTTAGGAAACTCTGTGAACACATTCTCAAATACGCATATTTAAGATATATAAAGTATTGTATGTAAACCGGTTTTTACGAGTTGTAGTGAATGGAATATTGTATTAGGATAAATAAAATATTTCATCTGTTTTGGCGTACTTGGATATACAGGGTGCTACGAAAAATTTATATTGTTATCAATTTTAAATAAAGGAAAACACAAATTACTTTAAGCTGCAAACTGGACGGCAGCGACAGCGAGAGCGACAGCGGCGCGGGCAGCGATTTCCGCGACACGATAGAAAGTATTGAGTTTGTATGAAACCGCGACAAATCGCCCGAGCGCCCGCTGGCGCGGCGCGTCGAGAACGGCCCAGATTCCCCGCGTCGCTGCCCGCCCGCTATCGCTGCCGTCCAGTTTGCAGCCTTACAGTACTATTAGTTTTTTGATGTAATATCTAAGGAGGGGAATCAGTTGTTACCAATAACAGTAGGATTCAGTTTTTCAAAAATACACCAGTTTAACCCTAAAGACCCTAACCTTTAACACCAAGGAACAATAACAATCAAAGATTCAAAATAGATCAAGTTACCGAGATCAGTATCAGAGCTTCCGCGGCCGCGGGGTTAACCAATTCAATGCAAAGCGTTTTCAGTCCATTGACTATAGCATCGCCAGACAAGAGGGAGCCGCGCAAAAACCGGTACTACGCGAGGTCCGCATAGCTTACAGCCATTGCAAAAAAAAAACAAACTAAACACAGAGTAATAGACTCATCTCCGCAATAAATCAACCACAGATACCACAGTCGCATACGACAAATCTGACAGCATTTAAACTTCTTATTAGGCATTGTTTTCGAAACTTTTTTTGAACAAAGATCCCGTAAGTACGTGATGGAACCGTTTTACAAGTCCTCGCTATTGTCCTCTACCATTTATGAGCAAAAATACGGCATCAAGGTATGCGTGTGTCGACTGCTCAAAGCCACGCCAATAAATACATTATATTCACTGCCTCACTCCAAGTTTATGAAGTTGTGTTTATAATTCGACATTGAATGAGCGCTGCATCAAATAAGTATTGTGCTTTTGTTTTTTTTTTGAAATATACGACTTATCCCAGTATGGAATATTAAATAGATTTTTCTCGTAGTCGTGTCCATGCGAAGGGTTTCTTTAGTATAGTACTACAATATTCTTCTACTACTTTTGGCTACAATTGTATATATTTCGGAATATGCTGTTCTCTCTCACTCACATATTTGATTTCAAATCAGCTGATCGATAGACAATCTGGAGCTCTTTTCGAGAGCGTGAAAATTTACTCTGATAGAAAAAATATTGATAGTAAACGAAACGATAAATTTGAAGTTCTATTGAGGTCGAATCACTATACCCAGATCCTCCACGGTCCATCATGGCTGGAGCATGACTATGCCGTCCGCCGTTAATATTGATGCCAAGCACAACCCAGTTTAGGAGCTTTACGATATCATCCAATGCAGCGGTAAATAGCTTCGTCGACATGCCTTGATGATAAAGGTCTGATGACGATAAAAGCTTCTTCATTGTGTAACTGAAATTTAAATAAAAATCCCTATTTTTTTTTATTTAGTTGCAACAGCTTTTAAATTTTGAACCTACTTTTATAACAGCATAAATTATTTTCAGAAGTTAATGCAGACCCTATTAGTTTCTGTTCAGAACAGTAGTTAGTTTGTAGAATAGTAAAATTTTAACATCATTACAAAAATCTACTTACTGTTAATAGTACATTTTAATTTCTATTGACGATTTTAAATCGAAGTTCTTTTTTTATAGAGAAAGTAGCAATCAGGGTTTTGTTTAATTTTGACGATCGAGGTCGAAAGGCACTATCGAAGGTACCTATCATGATGAATAAAACAATACACTACCGTTTTGGCCCATACGGCATAGCCTATATAAGCTATAAGTCAAGCTTATTGATCCAGCATCCTGGGCTCAGGCTCTGACAGCGAGATCAACTTTGACATTGCGAAAACCACATCAGCTGTTCACACAGCTTGTCTCAGGATCATGGAATGTTTGATGGAACAGTTGCCTATTCAAAGTTGTTCAGGCTTCTCTAATGAACTAAGTCACCATCTGACAGGTTTTGTTTAAATGTGCAATTGATATGAAAACATTATAATTTACGTATGCAAAAATATATCATATACGACAGTTATGAATGAACATTATTGTCTTGGATTTTTTACGTTATTCATTATTGGTGACTAGTTGGTTTGAAAAAAGATTGTATTACTTTTCAAACTTACGCAAATCTGAAAAGCCGTGCCGAAAAAACAAGGTTGATTCTTTAGATAATCGAACGCACTATGAAAACTAATAATTGTAGGAATAATTTGAAATAATGTTCTTCATAAGCATCAAGCTTCAGCGTTCCATTAAGATCCTAATGGGAACAAAAATTTGGGTTCAAGTAATTCGACTTAACATCTCCAGTAATTCATATTTAATGGGAGAAACTCTACGAAAACACCCATAAATTCTTAAGCGTGGCTCAAATTACATAATAATATTCATTAATAATTTCCTCTATCCAAGTAATTAATTCTCGACAGGCTCATCTCAAGGCTAATGTCAGTTTTATTATAGTCATGACGCAACAATTTTCTTTCCGCAAATAAATCCCATATATTTCTCTTTATACCGGGCCTGAAGCGAGCAAACTTTTACGATTATAATTGCTGGGTGGATGACATCATATTCTGCAAGTGTATTATTTTGGTGATTCGCTCGAACGGCCGCAGCAGGAGGCCAGTTCTTGCAAATCTTCAATTGGAATATTTAAATATGGCTCGAAAGCACGTAGTTACAGAAGAATCTGCCTTTATTTGAGCTCGCTTAATAATGCCCGCAAGGTTGGAGTGTACAAAGGAAACTATATATTTATTCACCAAGTCTGGAAGACAGGTAGGAAGTGTACAGAAATGAATTTATGGTGTTGGTTATTTTGAGACGATAAAAGAAGTCTTACATTTAAGTGCTGTATTAAAAGCAAGGTACTATATTATTCTAAAGGAATTGAATAAGCTCTTTTTTTTTTCAAGACACACGATACCAATTTTTGTTGGTACAACAATTTATTCTATAATTTACTTATTAGTTAAGTGTGTGAACGTTTTTTTCTTGCCCCCGGTACCAGAATATTTAACTAAATTGACATTGCGGCACGCTATTACCGGGCGTGTCCTCTCGCACGACCGTTCACGGCCAAGGCCAGCAGATAATAAACTCACAATGATGAACGACGTGCTAGCTCGCTAATAAAAACCAGCGCTTGCGCAGCCCACGTGGGGAGTCTTTAAGAGACTTTGACAAGAGTTAATGACTTGGAAAATTACAACGCTACTGACAAATCTATCAGAATGAAAGGAGCTACGTTGTGAAATGCATATAAAAGTCGGCGTCATCAATTACTCCTAGGGCTACTCGTTGTAAATGTCAGCGTTCATTTTTTCTTGAAACTTCTTCATTCGTTCAATTCAAAGTAATTGGCGTCGTTATTGCGGATCCAGGACATCTATTACTGTAAACATGGCAATAAATAGCTAACTAGCAAGCTTTCGAGCCTTGTCTTATTAACATTTAATAGCAAATACTCGTTTGAGACCATTGTGCCTTGTTCCTGGAGATTTGTCTATGTTGAGAACCGCATATTGGTTGACCAATCTACGTCATGTGTGTGGTAGAACTTAAGTAGGCAGTACCTAGTATTCTACTGAAATTATAAACGGTTGTTTTACTTCAGGCTCTAATAAAAGTACGGATACCTATAGATCTGATTTTGAGTACAACCATATCCTGGACTGAAAAATAAATATATATGCTAGTTATATTCGTACGATTTGAAATTTGGGGCATGCAAGCCGCGGGTGGCCGACAGTACTTTATAGCACATCAAACTTATTAAAATAATAATTGTTTTTAGCAGTAGCAACACGCACACGAGTTACTTGAATTAAGTTGCTTATAGGGTAAGCTTTATGTTTTCCGACTTGTAAAACATAACGATGCACTTTAAATGGTTTCTTTTTCTGCCATCTAAGTTCCTCATTTTAAATATGTTTGAACTAGAATCTAGAGTCTAGAAAAAAGTGCTCGGCCAGATACACGATTGGTATGCACGCCACGCGCTACCGTTCCTCCGAGCTAGCGCGTTGCACTTGGGAATGTGCATCAGTACGCGTGTGGTTTACTTCGGATGCGGGTGTAATACCCCAGGGACCTTCGTGCTGGGGTCGACGAACCACTGATAGGTAAACATCACTGTGATTGATCACTCCGCCATTATTGACACTGAAGCATTGAACACGCCGGGATTACGGCCACGTAATGTGTTGTCGCTGAGGAAAATGACGTGCAAAATCAACAAAAGATCACGGACTGCCGCTTACAAAATTGATATTGAGACTTCAATTAGCTCAAAGTTACAGCGATGTTTTTCCTTTATCCGTTGTCAAACGTATTGAATTTTAACTGCCATTTAAAGGTCTTTAAGATTGACACGGCGATAATTGTAAATATATTTGCAGACGAACCGTGCATACGAACCAAGGATGCAGCTTAGCATGAAAAGCTACCATTAAGTAAAGGTCTGTTATAGGAGCTGATGTCCAAAACGGTTTGGAAACTGTTATGCTGACGGTAGGGTTAACATTATCCCGCCTCTGCAGTATTTACCATTGACCATATTGTCATATTTGGAAGCTAGAACGATGAGCAAACCAAACATGAAGTCGTAAAGAATACAGGGTATCGTGTAATATCTCAATTTAATGTCGGACTAGATAATATTATACTTTTAAAGAAATCTAAATAGCTAATAAATTAAATACAAAATTTATACAAATGAGAGTAACACATTACAACAATAGCAACGGTCTTTAAGTGTTCAAGTCTCATTTCCACGTTTTATAGCGTCGTCGTCTGCCTCGAGTCTTTGTATCTAGTAAAGTTATATGAATCTACTAGCTGTTGCCCGCGACTTCGTACGCGCATAAACATTGATTATCTTTAACACAACCAGTCACTTATTGAAGAACCTTCATGCCAAGTATCACATTCGTGCACTCAAGGAATAAGATTTTTCATACAAATTAAAAAGTCCAACCCCTTTCCGTGGGAATTTAAGGAATTCCTTCCATAATACAAACAAACACTTATTGAGGAACCTTTATACCAAGTATCACATTCGTGCACTCAAGGAATAAGATTTTTTCATACAAACTAAAGCACCATATATTTCTCGTTCCCGTGGGAATTACGGGAAATCCTTTCATAACACAACCAGTCACTTTTTGAAGAATCTTTATGCCATGTATCATATCCGTGCACTCAAGGAATAAGATTTTTCATACAAATGAAAAAGTCCAATAATTCACGTTCCCGTGGGAATTTCGGGAATTAATTCCTTAGTAGTCTCCCACAACCTATAAGGATTATATGTTCTAAATTTCAGCTCTCTACGGCCAGTAGTTTAGGCTGTGCGTTGTCTGTCAGTCACTCAGTCAGTAACGGAAGAGTTTTATATATAAAGAAAGATAAGATTATTGTGGTAGGTAATTATTTAGAGCTGAGTTCTTGTTCTAATCAATAATTTTTTGGGTGGTATGTTTATATCAAACAATAACATTGATAATCATGAACTAGACCGAATATTGATCCGGATGGCTTTGCCTAGATTTTAATCTTTGAACTGGGCAATACAAATAGCCCATTAAATTAAAACGATTTTTCAATAAATAAATACTGTGACAAGTGTACAGTTGAAATTAATTTCATACATAGAGCTATTGTGTGAAATATCTAACATTAAGTTTACCCACGTATCTTTTAATTCCGTAGGAATTTCTTAATACTTATGACAGGCTTTATGTACCTAAATTACCTATGCTTTCTCGAAAGTTAGACTATCGAATGGAATATAACAGCATCAAACTTAAGATTCTAATATAATAAACAATTGCTGCCACCCGCGTGAATTCGTCCCACGGGTGCATACCGGTATCAAAAGCATCCTTTATTACTCCAGTATACGATCTGCCAGTGTAAAAAAATCGTTCAAATCCGTTTGTATTGCGCAAAAGAGCAACATCCATAGCTACACAAAACTTTCACATTTTTGAATTTGGTTGGATAGTATTGAAAAATCTACCTGGGCTGTGGCAGCACGTGATGACACTCAGCGAAAGTGAAATAAAGTTGCATTCAGCAGGCTAATATGAGCCAAATGTGAAAGTGCACGCATCATTACTATTCATTTTCTAATATTTGCTATGACTAACATATGTTATTAGGTTCGATGATCACTTTCACACAGGGTTCAAGGTTCATATGCGGCCTTGTTTTAGGGACGGCTATTTTAGTGCCTCTATATCGTATATCTTTATTGGAGACATTTTACTTTACGAAATTGCAGAGAGAAAGGTAAATTCAGATATATTGGAAATTTGTTTCTCCTATTATGGGATTGAGGGTAATAATGTGAATTCGAAATGTCATCATATTAAATGGAAATGGCAATAATAAGGCGGCCGCAACATTTTAGTAATGTTCTCCTTTTTAAGAGCAATTAAAGAGTTTTACCTTTTAAATACACGAAAAAATTAAAGACACCTTAGCCAGTGGTGAGACGATGAAAACGAATTATCTAAATTAAAATAATGAATTTGAAGACTCTTAATGAAGAATCTTTTATGCTTTATTTGTGTCTAAGCACACACTTAACACTAAGTTAACGGGCGAAGGAAGGCAATGGCAATCTCTATAACGAAAAAGCAATGATAATCGTCGGTGCACTTAACAGGTTATGACTACGATAAACTTACATAGATAGAGCCTACTCTACATGGTCAAAACTATAAACTACGTGCTTTCTACAATACCTTACTTTGGGTTATACCGTAATTGACTATTGTTAGGCATCGATAGCCTAAAATTGACTTTCAAACTGAACCAACGACAGCTTACGAACACTATCAGTTACATAAAATTAACGTACGCTTATTAACATTGGTTTCTTTTGTTTTAAAAAAAATGTTGGAAATATATTATCATTAGCTGAAACTTTTGCAAAACAAAAGGTGTTTTCAGGATCTAATAAGTCCGTCAAGAAGTGAACACATTAAGATTAGCCTAGCCATCACTCTTTTCCAAAACCTAATTACAGACTAACAAGAATAGGCGTGCTAAACGAATTCATACAAACCTAACATGGCGCTATCCTTCCACACTATAGCATTCTGTATTTATTAGTGAACGTATCGAACACATCAGTTGCTTAATTCAACGCAACAGCATGGGAAGTTTTCCAAGTACTTCGCTATTGGCGAAGCCGTAATACAGCGTTAGCACGGTGTGGGATGTTACAACACGGCCCACGTTTCACATTATCGCAAATTAACAATCGATAATTACACGTTTCTGAAGCGAACGAATTTGAGAAATCTCAATTTACTTCCAAGGAGTTGTTGCTGTTGCACATGTCAATGTTGAATCACGTTTGAGAACCTATGAGGCCGGAGGTCGAGCGATCTGTGGACTTGCTTGCGTTCGGAAATTGTGCCTTGGAGAAAATATAATCGACTAATGATGTTCCCTTTATCTACTTCCTTCGTATTATTATAAATACGAAAGTCGTTTTCTCACAGCTCTATCTAATCCCTTTTTAAGTAGAGCTTGTGTATGATATGGGAGCAATAAAACAAATTGAATAGGTTTTGTTAAAATAAACTTGAATTTGAAGGTGTTAAAATATATAATAATCTTCTTACTAAAATAAAGGAAGCAAAAAGTATGCATAACTTTAAACAAAAACTGAGAACATACTTAATAAATAATTAAAAATTTCAATGGTTCACACAATACGTATGATACGATCAATACCACATCCAGTTGATTTTTACTCTAGATCTGTGTTCCGCTCGGTCTTTTTAGCATTTAACGTTTGTTGTTCAACCTTATTTAAAATTACCCACTTTTTACTTTAAATTATTTACTCTCTTAATTTTGAATTGTATAATGGTCAAGATAATATATCCAAAGATAATAGCACTCTCGTTGTAAAATTATATACTTAGTAAAGTTTCTCAGTAAGCGAATTATGTAATTCTTATGAGAAATAAAGATTCTTAAACCACAACTTATGATACCTACATAGAAAAAATATGAAAAACGTCTTATAAACAAATGCCATGCAGTAGGGATCAAATCTATTTTACTTTTTACATGAGCTCACTGCTGTAGCATGGAAATAAACGGCGTAGATATTATAACAAAGGCACAATATATTCTAGTTAAGCATTTAACTATTACGAGATATCGATAAAGTGGCTAATAAAATGTCCCCACAAGATTATACCGTGTTGATGTTCCGGAAGCATAAACATTAAGTTTGACCCCATGAACAACAGGCGGAAACAAATATATTAGACGATAATACTGGTCTTCACACAAACTTAGAGCGATACATCTCTCCGTCACACTCCAATATCAGACTTGACCGACTTGATAAAGAATCTAGAGTTATCTTAAATAGGAACGTAGTTGATCGTAGCTAATTGTTTACGAGGACTGAATAGTATTTCATGTAGGTCTATGAGACAAGCCTAAAAAAAGAGAGCTCTGACTACACGCGCCCGCTCAGCGCACACCAAACGCCTCATCACTCTCTTTGCAATTTGTTGTTACATAATTTGAGTCTTATTGTAGAAACCAAAAAAATGTGCCTACTAGGCACACGCAATTTGAGATCTATTTATGTGTTAATTAAGACTCAAATTATATGCACAACAATTTGCAAAGCGTGTTCGATGCGGGTGAGGTGCGTGTAAGACGCGGGTGGTCGGAACGCGGCCTGATTAGTGGTCCGCTCCATCTGTCCGAAGTAACAGATGACGATCTCGTTGCAACTCCCCATGCTCCCATCCAATTTGTCACCCAAGTACAATACGAGACAAGAAGATTTACATTGTCTGTATGCAAAATTTATTTAGATCTAAGTTAAAAGCAGGCTGTATTGTATGCACAAGTGAATATATCTCCACTATTCTCACATTACAGTTTTCAGCGGTATAAATCTATCAGAACGCTGAGAGCTGACATCACAGCCGAGGCTCCGGTTCATGGAGCGCGCTTCTGCACTTTGTGAGCTGTTTAAATTTTAATACAATTTTAACAATATTACTTTGCCTGCCAGTTGTGCATTACCATAATGGGCGCAATGATATATTTTTAATGAATGTTAAGATGACTTTACGACTATAAATTATTGTATTTTTAATATAGAAAATAGATTTTGTCGACAATATTTTAATATTACATTTTTTTTATATAAATAAAAAAAACTTTTTCAGCACCACGCATATCAGGTAGGTATATCATACATACATACATAACGTCACGCCTGTATCCTGGGGTAGGCAGAATACCAGAGGCTATAAAAACCATCTGATGTCACGTTTGACAAATTTGGAGGTATTATTATGATGGAGAGAGACTATAGCAGTGACAGGGGGTCAGAGGTATATCAATTTCGAAAAAAAAACGCTCATAGATATACAGGGTGACTTGTGACAAATTTTAGATACTGAGGGAGAGCACTCTGTGTCCGATTCTGATCATAATTATGTAATAAAAGTATGTACTTAATGTTTCACTAGAATTCCCTATAAATAAATATTCTTTGTTACTATTTACTTTACATACAACTGGGTAAATCGCGGCAGGTGACCTGGCAAGCGGATCGCTGCCAAGGCTAGCGTAACAATGCGTTGCGTAAACAATTCTTTAACTGTGAGATAAGTTTACTCAGTAAATAATTCATATTTATTTTTTTCTATATTTTTTCTCTTTATGTATGATCTCAAACTATAACGTCCTTGAATTTCAAAAGTGTATTTCACCCTGTATATCCGGCATACTTGGCATACCTAAATTAAATTAAACTCAAAAATTAATATATCGATAAATCAATAAACTAGGATAAAAAACTAAGTTAAGAAGTTCGTGGAAGCCAAAGGCGAAGAAGAAACTATCTTTAAAATATTTTATTTTTGTTTTAGGTGTACCTAATTATTACTATCTTATGCTTTCGACTTTATTACGTCCGATGATTTATTTAATCGTTATCTAGTTACTCAACGTCAAAGTAAGTTAGGTTATATAATTTATTTATAATATTTTGTTTATACTATGGATTATAAAAATAACACAAACGTGCAATTTAGAGATCAATCTATTCATAAACATCCACATAGGAAATCCAGTGATAATATTAGTTAGATTCAGCTCAATCTGTCAGCTCGATTTCGCGTAGAAGAGTCCGTAGCCTACCCCTCCTTAAAGTTTCACATTTACGATACTAGTGCAATGAAAACCTAAGGAGTTTCGACGATAGAACGGCTGCCTTGTAAAGCTTTGACTGTTAGAGTGTTAAGTAGGTATTATGCAGCTCTCGGCATTGAAACGAGCATCGGAGGTGAACAACCTTCCCAAGCCTTATCTCAAACAAACGCGACACGCTATATTAGACGTGTGACATCATTATTGCGGCCTGTTATTAACTTTTTATCCTACTTTGTTATGCTTTGTTTACTCTACTGCAAAAAGCGAGGAGCGACAAAAACCGACACGTAATTGCGGTTGCGTGCGCTGTCCAATCTGTGAATCGAAGTAATTTAAAGACTAATTTCAACATTCAATTACATTAGTTGAATCCAAGGTGATAGGAAATAGACGAATGTTTAAACACGAAAATAGAAGCTTTGGTTATATTAGTGTGATATCAAGCAATAACTCATGTATAACTCTAATAACTCTTACATTAGCTGTCCTTGAAAAGTATAAATAAAAAGAACATGCATGTGTGCTACCCATACTATGTCTGATTTACAGTGCAACTTAATAAGTTTACAGGTTAGGTAATTTGGCTTATTTGTAAAATGAACTGAAACTTATGTTTGATCCTTATTTCTAAACAATATAGTAAGAGCATACTGAAGTAACTTTATTCTAACATCACCGTTCGGTCCAGTTTCAATGCAAGGGACTGTACATTACAATATTAGAAGCTGGTGTCATGAAGATCACATAGCGGAACTAGGAGGTAACCTAGCAGACATCGGCGCATGAGACACGATACGGTATAATAATAATAATAATGACCACGGTGTCAGTCGTGACACCGAAACGACTCAAACTGAACAACTAATAAAACTCCAAAAATAAAAAGCTTTTGTTATGAAGAACGAACACAAGAGGTATAAAAATGTTTGATACTCTTCTATTTCAATTCCCGATCCTTCAAACTCTCAGAACTGTGAATCGAACTTGTTTGCAGGTACTAACGCACATTGAAAGCCGTCAAATTCAACAGTAGGTATAAGACTTGGAATAACTCTAACACACCTAGATCTAGAGCACCTTTAAGTGTGTCGTACTAGGAGACAAATGATGTGCCTAATGCAGCCAGTTCCTTTGACAACCAACGTCCTCATCATTCAGTATCATCATAACTCAGCATCAGGTAAGATTAAGGGCAGACTCTAGAAGTGAGTTCTAAAATTAAACCCAGCCTCAGCAATACCGCAGTAGACGCCTCGGAGCATAACCACCGCGATAGTTAATGAGATAACAGTAAAGTCAGAACAAGGATTACTCTGTGAGGGCTGTAGACGGCTCCTAAACAAATATTGAATCAACAAGCCCCAGCGCTCTGATAAGATAATTAATTTCTGCTTGTATTATTACAGTTATGCTTCCATCCAACTTCGCGGCTCGTTGGGATAACAGAATTATGTAGGATCTATGCGGGTCGGGTTGGGATACCATCTCGCAACTATTATTTTTTGTTGTACCCTGCGGTTAAATATGTTGAGTTTCTGCGGAGTTGTTCAACGTGAAGAGCTTTTTTTTTATTATTGTACACGGCGCCATCTGGCCATAAGGCAAATAGATCGAGTAAGATTCTAGACAACGGATGTACAAACTAAAACTTTGTTATCTATGTGTTATAGGTATCCAGATCAATACAAAATATTTTTTTTTATGCACAGTAAAATCGCATTGTGTGTAAATAGATTCTGGATTCTGAAACCGGCGCGGCGTCTGAGCCTGATACTTTACCCAGCAGCGCCAAAACGGTTGTCGTGTTGTTGCTTATGAGTAGGTAACTAATAAATAATTTACTTCACATTAGTTAGGCTCTCTTGAGTCTCCAAGTCGAAATCTAAACTTGTCTAGGTAAGTTGAAATATTAATGAACAGGCGAAAACTTTCTGCGCCGAGTAAAAAGCAAGGTCATTATGAAGGTTTCATCTACATACTAATCCATACTATACATACGAATAACGCCAATCAGCATATTAAACGTAAAAAGTAATTTGTTAACAAGTAATTTATAAAAAATATAATATTAATAAAAACTAAATGTATATTTAAAACACCGCACACATCAAAGCGAAAACGTTTGCATCAACCACCTCATGCATTTTACATGAGAAAGCAATTTAGAAATCTAAACTACATAATCGATTCAACATCAATCGGACACTCGGTATGTTTTCTATACTAATAGACTTAAAACAGATCACGACTGTCCAAAAATCGTCCATTCGAAACACAGACCACTTTCGCCGATGGCAATCGAGACAAGTGTGGAATTTGGCAAACAGCACCCGGAGCCGTAAAGACGTCGGTATTGTCGCTTTACTGCAGCCGAGATACCAGCTCGTTGCCAGATGATAACGAATGACGACAATCAAATGCGTTCGTTGACTGTTACCCGTCCTTTAAATAGCACTAATGAACTTTAAGATAGAGCTGTATTTTCTGAACCGTTTATATCTATCGGTGCTTCGGTCTATGCGTTCCCACAGAACAGTCGCTGTCAATCATTCATCTAACCACATGTCGTGGCGAGGCTACCACAGGACGGTTCCTACTGTCTTATTGCTCGCTTCCGCGCTTCATTTTTTTTTAATGTTGGCCATTAATAATGCCGCGCGGTTGTGTGATGAAGGACGGATGCCGCCAGGTGCAGGAAATATAGCCATTTAAGGAGACAAAGCAGTGCTACGGAAACTCTTAAAACATATACGAGAGAAGATTTACGAAAAATATGACGTCACATTCTTCTATCAAGAGTTTGTACAGCAAAAAGCTTTAATCATAAACATTATTATAAATAAAACATGGCAATTGAACTGGATTGTATAACTCATTTGATCAAAATCTAATTGGTATCGATCGTAAAACTAAATGTTGCATCGAACCTCAGCTGGCAAAAAGTAGACCACATAAGGAAGCCTTTTCCCGGCATCTTGTTAAGTTTTTAAGGCAATCCAATTCTTTCGACAGTTCCACCGCGAGCCATCCGCTTAAGTAACCGCAGTTGGATGGTTAAGCCATTATTATACATTGGTTAGTCTATTTTTATGGTTTTATTATATAATCGTACTTAACACAGCGCATAATTCAGTGGAATAGCTATTGACGATTATTTCCGTTATTTTATATTCCTGGAAGATTATTTCCTGTCAAATTGTTTAAAATTGATGTATTCAACTTCGCGTATTTTTTATGAAGTAAAATTATTTGTTACAAATGATGAATTATTTATGTAGATCATAGGTTTCAGACAGCGATTAGACCGTAATTAATGATGATTCAACATTACAAACAGATAATTCATTCCCTTAGGCCATAATAACGACGTAAGAGTAAATAAATAACAGTTTGTTAGATCTGATTCATTATGAGCTCAGAGTTAATATATAATCACATTAAAAGTAACGTATAGTAGCTAGTATCTTTGCAGAATAACATAAAACAAAAGCATTTTCCAGGCTGTTTGTTATCAAGGCCTCGGACTAACGGAAGACAAGAGCTGAATAAGTTAAAACTCTGAAATTTATTACCAACGAAATGCGCCAAAAAGCTGGTGCATTAACTAAGTAAAACGGCATTTTTCTCTGACGTGTATACGTTGAATAAAAATGAACGGTGCTATTTTCATCTTCACTTCGCCAACTTATAGTTGAGATAGTTTTAATTTAACATTTGCATGCGAAAAGCTTGTTTATTTATTGTGTTTGCATAATTAGTTACTGCTAATTAATCACCTTTCAAGCCTTAACAATACATTAAATGTGTAACAACAGCAAAAAATAAACACAAAATGCCCGCTCGGTACATGTCTGAGAATGACTAACTTAATTAGCTTTGAGCAAGTTAAACGTGATGATCGCAGATTACTCTCGAATATATGAGTTAACGATTATAAAACAAACGACTTAATGACTTCTCCAAACTCCGCTAACAAGATGGGCGCGTTTGATAAGCTAATGGTCGCCATTTCTGAACCCTTTCCAAAGTAACAAGATTCACCTTTTGTGTCGATCAAAAGTAAAGATTAGGGAAATACAAGAAATAATACACAATATTAAGTCGTAATCTGCTCAGGTTACCTACTTTCTATGTAAGACTCGAGGGCAGACGTGCTGTACCCAGCCAGCCGATTGAAGATAATTAATGACGAAATTGTACAGAGACAGCTAGACGCCTTACTTCTGCAGTCCGTAATAATAACATACCTTACTGACACATATGGCAATTAAAAGAACTCAGAACACAAAAGATTCCCACACATTACTCGACGGCAGTAGAACTGCAATGTAAGTCCAATGTCATAGAGTCAGGACAAAGTTTCATCGGTGGAAGATATTAATAGTGCCGAAGAGAAAGCGGCTACAGTACGCTAGACAATTACTGGATAATGCTGCCAGTAATAATATCACAATTATACCGCAAGATGAACAGAACATAGGAGAAATTGGGACACTAATGTGGATTTAAAACAATTTTAGCTATGTGATATGTCACGGTGGCTGGATCGGTGTGGGCGTGAACGAATGCGAACACGCTCCAATTTGCATATCAACAACGAAAGTGTAGCAGTTGGGTACATCGACCTATGTACAATGCATCGCTACTAATTAAACTGTATTTTCGCAACTACAAATTATACCGCTACTGAATACATAGTAAAAGACAGTGTAATGTGTAACTTTAGTAAACCATCAAATCGCAATGACCACTGGCTAGAAAATTTATCCACGAGGAAGCCTGCGGTCGATCAACAACTGAAACTGGTGCAATTGAATTTTAGTCGCTCCAGTTGCGGCGTCTCGCTCCCGATTGCCGTGCGAACAGTCCGCTTAAATCCGCGTGCCAAATCAGCATTTTTCCGCTAATGCAAAGCTGGAACCGTGCAATCAACTTTACGACGAGAGAAATCCCATAGCAACCGAAGCTGTCGGACGATTGCAAAGTCCATCAGGCGTACAAAGTGTGCCGGTGAAAAAGTGAAGTTTCGTCAAATGCACCACTTACCCAATTCGCGAGAGCGGAACTAAGTCAGAGGAAGCATTGTGTTGAAGCGTTCACATTATGATCTATTGTGGGAAGTGTATTAGATAACGTGGCCGCGAGAGCGTGTTCGAGACAATGCCAGTTTCATACTCGAAATCGAAAAGTGTGAGCTGTTTTGTTTACAAGAAGAGCAAAGGCTCTTTATGTAGGTATTGCGGTAGGTCAACCTAATAATAAATTAAACTAGAAGACTAATTGGTGCGTACTGATTTAGCAAAGGTTAAGAACGATTTTATTTACTTGATTTAACACGTAGAGATGAAGGATTAGCTGTGGCTGGTAGCGTACGTGTCTTTGCGATAGGATCGGCAGCGCGTAAGACCAATCCATCACAGAACCTTCCAAGGCGAACCTGATGGACGACCGTTCACACGCTCTCCAGAAGTATTCGCTCGCGTTTGTTACACACCCACACGTCGCATGCTTAGCCTCGGATGATTCATAAAGATCCTATATCGTTCTAAGTAACGTGGTCGTAATCGTGGAAATAGCAGAGTCGGAAAATTGGTCATTTGGACGATTCATAGGTAATCCTGTTCTCCATTAGATATGGGCGTGGGCGACACAATGACACTAACGAAGCACCGATACCATCTGACATACCCAGGACATTAGTTAATGCCAAGAGTGAACACAAAGCACGATTGATAAGAAAAGCAACATAAAAAATGGTGGTATTCAATAGAAGAACGATGCTTTCGGCTGGGGTACAAATGATTTTGAAACATTATGAGCTATACAATGGAGAGAGCGAAGCGAAGCGTGAGCATCAAGCATTGCTAATTACAGTAGCGTCCACTCATAACACAAACATACCAGTCCTAGTTTATACTACAGTAACAGTTTTATTCATTAAAATAAATATTTATATACTCATAAACAACCAACCGATAATTTAACTAAGAGCACGCTAACTGACTTATCTGAAACTTTATTACTGTCTTATAAGCTCAGCCTTTGCGTTCCTTTAGATAAGAAATTGATTCCGAGATATCTTTAACGAAATAAAACCAAGACCAATTACATTCCGGGAAAAAAAAAATTGATATTCAAAGTAAGTTTTCGTAAATGTAACGCACATTTTACTAATCTACCAAAACCCGAAGAACCATAAATTGTACGGTGGCGTTTAGAAGGAAACTACGTAGCTTTCATGGTTTAACTCACGCACGTTCGGGACCTTCTATTTACCGACCCTACTCACCGCGCCGCTGTTTGCTCAACAGCTATACTTCGATAAGCTGCAAATATTGACTAAGTCGCCGTGACGACGACGCCATTTAAAAAATACTCGTAATTAGTCTTCAGCAAACACACGTCGTGTTGTGTTGGTGGAGTTGTAATGACCTGAGATGAAAGTGAATTGCTTTAAGGTTTAAAGCGCCACACTACTGGTCTGATTGCAGAATAAACATTAACTTTAAAGGTTATGTGCACAGATCAAGAAACGTAGCAAACTGTTGATGAGATATTCGTAGGCGCTTATTGCGGTGCTCGGGCGCAATCGCCTCACTTTCACACTTTCACTGGGACGACGCCCTCGCGAACGTGCACGCAGCTACACTAGTTCGATCGAATGTTGCGAACTGATTATACAACCACGTGAAAACGCATAGTAACAAGTACTATTAATTCCAACGGCAAATATTTCGATTTGTCACACATTAAACTATATTTCTACTGTATTTGCTGTACAAGAAAAAATATGTATCTTAAATCATACGGATCGTTTTTGTTTTTATATTTAAAATTTTGACACGTAACTTAATCACTGCGTTCCACAAAACAGAAAGCCAAGAATGTAAATAAATACATGTTATTTAAAATAAAGACATAAAGTACGAGGTAAGCTAACTGTACAATATTCCTCCCATGCCTCACCACAATAAATTGTCGTAGCGTCAAAAGAACAACAAATCATGCGGGTGCCAGAATCACGGCCTGCTCAGCGCACACAGAAGGCTTCGTGGCATATTTAAATACACGCATATAAATTTAACTCGACCACGAATCGAACGGTGCTGTTTTTCAAGGCCCACCTGTCCCTTCTGTTCTGAACGGTGGCCCGGTTCACCTTCGCAGACGCCTGTTTATGTAGGTAAAGCGACATCAAAAAACTTTATACGGGTTTAAAGCTATGCGCGCAATGAGGAAGACTGGGCTTTTTAACGACCACGAAAAAAAAATAACAAACTGGAGCGATAAACTCATTGCCTGATATATTAACACTGGATGGTAATATGAGAGGAAATCTAAGATACAAGAGAAACGCTTTTAGAAAGTAATGGTTCAATTATATTAGATAAACTCGTGCAACGCGTTGCAAACGCTTTCGTTGCACTCGAATCGGAATTGACTTTCAATTGATGCGGATTATGATAATTATGATTTATTGCGCTTTTGTAAAATATGTTTTTCGAGTTTAACCCCTTCACTCAAAACTTTATCTTGGCAACCCAATCAAATAGGTTTGTCTCGGATGTTTCCGATAAAACATTATTGAACCTTCTATGTCAAATGGCAGAAATAATAGTCAAGAGAAAATACAAGTTTTATATTTGAAGAATGCTTCAAGTGAGGTTTCGTATGACCCAAATTTCTTCCTCAATAGTGCCAATCGAATGCATTTAGGCGTAAATTGGTGCGCGTACTACCGAAAAGTTCTTAATTGGAATGCGTCCCAATTAATACGAGCATTTGGAAGCAGATGGTCTCAATTTGAAAATGGGACGGGTGCTCACACGGTGAACGCCCTGCGGTGAAAGTCAGACCGGGAATTAGGTCGAGTGGTCATTTACCCCCCCAGGTAGCCAGAGGCCGCTTTTTGAATATTCCATTAAAACCAGGAACGTTGCCATTCATGTGCTCCCGAAAACACTATTCGTTATTTAAACATATGCAAATATTGTATTTCATTCTATGACGACTCAAGTAACTAAACGTAGTACCTAATTAAATATTTAAAATTAGAAAAACGTTTTAAAAGGTGTTTATCATTGTGTACTCAATATTTAATGTGTTCCATCATTATGCCGCCTTATTTTACGCGAACGAACTGTCCCTATTCCCTAAATCTCTGACCCTAAAGCTGTTGACCTGGAAAATGATTGCTTCATTGAGTTATTTATGAAAATAAAACAATGAATGACTAACCCAGTTAAAATATTAAAAGTTTCTTGGAACCTTTAGCTTTTTAGTGATAGCTTTGTTCATGATTTATTTTTTTTAACTATCATTTTAAGGTTACCCATGAGGTCTCTCCTTGCATTGTAGCATGAATAGATTCTGTCGTAATACAGTAAATATATTCATTTTTTGATCATTCTATAACTATTGACTATAAAGGTGAAAGACAAAATACTCGTGTCTTTAAAGACGAATAGGAACAGAAATACACAAATCTCAAAATTAAAATCTTCCCAAGGAATTATTTAAACATAATATTCAGTAATATCAATATCAATTTAAATACCTACTAATGTAATAAACTACCTAACTACATAAGTATAAAGAGAGAAACAAGCTTTCAATCTTTCATTTTAACACGAAGTATTTCTATACTGTCAATAAACAAGGCTTAAATGCATTTCTCTCCAAGCAAAAACAAACCGAAAAAGACTTTAAAAAGTAGAGCATGCCTCGAAAACTACTGTAATCCTACTTCGAGAGGTGTGCCCTCTGTTCAAACAATTTCTATGCACACAGGTACGTACGTGTCGTGGTAAAATCTCGGCTAATTACACATTAACTACTATAAATTTGAGTATAATGTATGTCGGCAAGGGAATAAACCGAGTCACAATATCCGCGACTGGGTTATCTTGTACAATTAACAAAGTAATTGCGGTCCACACAGCGTTGTCACGTTTATGCCGCCATTACCGAGAAGCTCATAGATTATTAAATATGTATTTCAATTTATTATTGCGAATCTGACAATACGTAATCAATATGAATTATTATTCCAGTATTTAATCGGTTCTATATTGTTTTGATTGATTATGTGGAATCTTGATTATTTTTTTATTCATGTTTTTGTTGCAAAGATTAAATCCGTTGTTGCCAGCTACTGAATCGAATAGAAACTTAGACTGATGTCTAGTAATGTTTAAAACATACATACATACACCAACTCGTTCATGGGTCAATGTGTACGCTTTTATAATAAAATTCCAAAATATTTAAGATTAACCCTTCGATAGATTTAAGGATAAGTGTTATATAAAGTTTTACTATAAGATATCCGGATGCAAGAAGATGGGATTCCCTGGTTGTTAATTGTTATTGTGTATTTTTAAAAGATGATTGCTGTTGAGTTTCTTGCCACTTCTTCCCAACAGGTCGACTTTCCGAAGTGGTGGTAGATTCAGTTCAATTTGTAAATTGTGTGACTTATTTCAAATGTACTTAAATACTTACGAAATAAAGATTCTTTTGACTTTGACTTCACGCCTGTATCCCTTATGAGGTAGGCAGAACACCGAAGGCTATAAAACCATTTGATGTCACATTTGACAAACTTGGAGGTATTATAATGAGAGACTAATCCTCTCTAAAAACTCTGTCCCTTAACTCTTTTACAGTATGCCCGGGAATAGAGGCAGAAGTCTATTTTTTCCTTTCGCTCCCAGTCCAGCATTTCTTCTATGCTGTTTAAAACAAACGGTAGTTAAACCATTCAAAGGCCACATATATTTTTAAGATAAACGAATTCAATATTGGATTCAGTTTTTACGTTGTCACTTCAAGTTTACGGTGATAAAGAAAAAAATATTAGGATATCTAAAAGTTATTTAAATTTTTACAATAATTTCCTAAGCGCAAAAGGTTTTGTTAGAATATTTAGTAACGAACTTTAAATAAATAACTACAGCAATTTGTCAAAGCTAAAAAAGTAAAATAAAATATCAGATTTATATTCAATAATTCAAAACCGGCCACAAATCTTTTCAAATGTCGGCCAGATGCACAACTGTCACCGGTAACGGTCACCATCTCCATAAACATTTTATGGTAACACTTTGTATTTCAAATCAATTCAACGTATTAGTGAACTGTGCAGCATCAATGGCGTCAATGTCTTTTGTTATTGAATATGGTAATACCAGATAATGTTATTTCACCATCGAGCACTCGCACCTTCCCCGCTTATCCCTAGATCTCAGTAAGTAATAGTATATTATGTAACAAGTGAGCGAAGTTGCTAATTACAGTCGAGGCTGTGATTAGCAACGCTCACGAGTTTCATACGACGTTTTTCAACACACTTGTGAGTAAAAGACAGACATACGTGGTCATAAAATAACAAACACACTTGATAACAAAGCTGTGAATTGTGATTGAAAAATGGCGCCGAACCTCGCGCATGCGCGTAGGTTTTTTTTCCGTCAAATGTGTCAATGTCTGTATATCATATACAGCCTATTTTAAGTGAAAATGTTTAATTTGGAATGGTAAATGCAAATATTTTAATACTTTATGACAAATGATTGTAAATTGTGAATAATTTGTTTAATATACAAATTTATTTTACTGATATAAGGCGCAAACATTTAAAAATGTATATGGATTTGAAGTGATATAAAACCTCTTTGTTGTTTCTGAAAATATTTAGTGTATAACCCGGACCAATAAAATATGCTCTGTTTTCTCGCATGTTATTTGCACAAAGGTACAATTCAACTTTGTAGGATTCATTATATTATGCACTAGGGTATAATATATTATGCACGCGTGACTTATAGCCCAGTTTATAGTTCTAAATTCAATAGAATAACGCTCACTTTACGAGCAAGTGTGTTGAAAAGATACTTACTGCATAGCTGCAATAATTAACATACATACAGACATGTAATAAATAAATAAAAATAAAATCCCCAGACAATCACAATAGATACATGGCCTCAAAGTAAGCAATTGAGATTCCATGTAGCTGACTACGGGGAAAACAAGGATATAAATACAGATAAACGCCCAGACCCCGAACATTTTTTAGCGGGGAATCTAGAATATAAAATACATATATGTATAGAACACCCAGACCCGGAACATTTATTTTTTCGTGTTGAGGCAGATAGGTGTACCTCAACGCCAAAGTGGTCGTCATAAAATAGTCACGTGTCTAGATAATCTATGTCCGCTTAGTAATATTAGGTTATCAAATAAGCTTGTACTGAGTCTGTAGGTTTGGTCATAAATAATAGCAGCCAATAAGTAACGGATTTCAGTTCAGCTGTTGTTTTGTCTCAGATGAATATGGTAAAATGATAGTTCATTAATAAATAATACGCTGGAGGCGGAGATATCTATTATACATGAAAAGGTCAATAAAATTTATGTAAACTGCATTTATACAGCACAGTTTATCTGAAATAGGAATAATAAACTGGTAAGGCGTTCGCTCTACTGTGAACGAGACATGTATCCGTCTCTTGAGGTATTCAAAAACCAATTTAAAACAAGGAACGGGGGGAGAGCACAAAACTTTTTCGACTCTTATGTTTACAAATGTTCGTATAGTATGGAGTCGGTTGCAAGTTTTTAGTAACAATGTATCTTTTTTTTTACAGTTATTTAGCAACATGTTTACATACAATCAAAATCAATGAGGCACACATTTATTTAACCTGGCCGTGCGGCAATGGATAGATTTCAATGGTTGCTTACAAACCGTCTCCATACTATACGTAAACATACGAATCGATGAAGTTCTGTGCTCGTACTGCTGTTGAAATAAAAAAAGGTTCTTAATTTGACTTTTAAAAGAATTCAATAACAGGGCAGCTCCGAAACTGTGAGGGACATTTGAATGATTACACTTTTTAACACAGCAGCGTTCTTAAAATGATTGATACTTTCTTTCAGTAAGGATCAGCTCAAAACATTTAATCGGCCCTCAGAATTCTTTTGGCCTCATTATGTTTTTTTTCTCTCTTTGTAAATCAAACACAGAATTTATTCCCGGCATTCCGGCATGCTGAGCTGTGTGGAAAATAAGATTAATTAACACGAAAATGGTGGTAATTATTCTTTCTGTCCATTTTTGGGTCCAACGAGGACGGCTTCGTAAACTGACGTTTTTGTTGTGAAGACAATACACAGACAATAATAATATAATTCATTGGTGTTTTATGCATTCGAGTAATGGGGAGTTTTCTGACAGCTAATAAAAATTAGTTCAAAAAACTTCTATAGGTGGCACTTTTAAAAAGCCGAAGGCGTTAAGTCTGTATACTATAATGTAGGTAAGTGGTATCTACCATCTATGGTTATTTATACGTTCAATTTCTGATACAGGCGTCAATTAATTTATTTTACTATTAAAAACGCAGTGTGGAATAAATTCTTCGCCTTCGCCTTTTGTAAAGCGAAGCCTTTTGTAGCAATTTTGTAAAGTTTTGTTTTTTTAATGAGCTGTCAGAAAACCTCTCATTCCATCAATGGTTTTAAGTTAACTTTCGATGCGAAAATGAGATTACACAGTCCTAATACGTTAGTTCGATCAACTAATGATCGACTTTAGCAATTACTATTTTGAAAACCTGTAAAAAATTCGTTTCCTGGGAGCAGATCTGTTATTTTGAAATGTTTTTAACAATAGCAATAATCGAAGAACAGTACATTAATATTTAATATCAAAATTTATTATCAAGCATAACCAATACCGTCTGACCTCAATCCCGCCTGATTGAGAGAATAAACAACAATTTATTGTATGCCCATGTTAGGTATTAGTTTTGTTTTTTTTTGGAGAAATTGCAATTTATTCGTTATGAAGGTACTTGAAATTGACTGCTACCAAAATGAATGAATGTAATTAAATAATTAAGCGCAAAGGTCTTCATAAAACATTGCTGAATCGACCTAGCGAAGATTTTTAAGGAAGATTTATTCTTTTGTTTTTTTACCTAAAAATTGTAAATCCATAATTGGCTGTGATTATTTTTGTGATTATTATATGTAATAAATAATAAATAAAAATAAATTCATGAGTGTCACCAAGGTGTGCCAGTAGCGTCACCATTTTAAAAAAGTCTAAGAAAATTACACAGTTTTCATTATTTTATTTCATAACTCCAAACATAAATATAACAAATTACAGCCATAAAACGAAACCTCACATTACACTTCCACACAGACAAGATATCGCAATTCTATCAAAGAAGTGCTTACTGCAAATGTCCATGAAAACATCTTCAGTAGAAAGTTTCCCTCAAGGATCATCGTAACACACCGCACTACACTCTGACTAGTGTTTACATTCATTTCTACATCAACAAACACGTTACTATTGATCTTTCGGGTGCTGCTCGCTAACAGTCTCTATCCGAGACAATGAGTCAAGGGCATGCCTACTTTCACCTCCCTAGAAGAGAAAGCTGTATGTGAGTTTTTTCCCCTTTTGGTGGCCCCTTTTTGAGACCCAACAGCGGAACGCAGCTTCAAGGACAAATTGTGGTTATACTTCACGTTACGCACGCATTTGGGCCCTGGAATTTTGGATTATTTCCATCTATCCGAAATTTCATTTCTATTTGGCCTACAGACATGCTATAAAAATAAATTAATAAAATGCAAAATTCGTAACAGTTATTGCTATAAGGTTTATTTTTCTTAATAATAAGAATGGAACGTTTGTCTTCCATGCCAGCTGGTGGAAAGTGGAATTGAAGACTGTGGTACACGTCAAATTAAATGCATAGAGCATGCAGTTTTCTCAAAACAATACAGTTTGCGAGTATAAATACATTGTTTTAAGCACAATATAAATCAACGTAAGCTACATCATCTCCTACGCCTAAGAAAGCCATGAAAAGACCTTTTCAATAGAATTATAGACTTTTTTGGAGAATCGAGTCGAGCTTTATACGTTGATAAAAAAACAATCTGTTTATATGTGTTGATGTCAAGAATTACAAGTCACCTGTTGCGATAGCAGCAATTACAGACGATAGCTTTCAAATACTTTAATGGCATAGTTCGTAATCACCAATAGCTGGTAGACATTTAAAAGGTTAAGGAGGGTACTACGATGTGAAGGTACCTGATTAAAGATTTCCAGTTCAAACAAGTAGGTTTATTTTTTTCCTATATGACTTTACGAGTCTGGGAATAACCCAAAGCAAAGTGAAAACGAAGGTCATTAAAATAAATATTACAAATCGAATATTCTTCGCATGACAACGTTAGTTTATATATCATAAGATTCATCATATGTTTTACAGCACTATTTTCAACTAAGATATTGTAAATTACACATATAGCCTAAATATAGAATAGCTATTTCTCACTGTTAACACGAACTCGCTGTAATATATTGAATGGAATAAATCGTCTCCTTTACATATTCTAGCGGAAAATTGCTGAGAAGGAGGCCTTGTTAATACTTAGCACTGAAGAACAATGTTTATAGTAACTATACATAGAAAGTTACATTACGGCGTTTTAATAGCTACGGCTTTGCTTTCAGATTTGTTCTTACTTTTATAGTCTGGAAACTTTCAGTTAGAATCAGTTTGGTAGATGTTTAGAATCACTTGGTGCAATAGCGTGTCTTACACGATGATTTAAAATAATTTTCAACTCGTATATATTATTTTGTGTTAGTAGGTTTATCTATAAAAGAGAAAATATAGTAGTAGGTAGTAAAAGTTTCTACAGTTTATTCAAACTTGCAAAGGTTTAAATTAATAATTACGATTCTGTTAGCTTAGATTTTTGTAAACAAGGCACTTATACCGTATCGGCACCTAATAACCTTTTAAAATAAATGAAAAAAACTAATCTATACTAATATATAAAGCTGAAGAGTTTGTTTTTTTGTTTGTTTGTTTGTTTGAACGCGCTAATCTCAGAAACTACAAGTGGGATTTGAAAAATACTTTTTGCATTTGATAGCCCAACTCTTTTATCCCGAAATTCCCACGGGATCAAAAGTTACGCGGGTAAAACCGCGCGCGGTGTCTAGTAGATTATAATCTGTGCTTAAAACATTTGTAAACTTTAGAAACCGTTTGAAATTCCATTGCACCACTATTTTAACCTAATAGGATTCTATTTCACGTTATTAATGAGACATCAGAATAGAGATAACTGAATAAAAAAGCACCTATAGAATATGACACGGAATTCGAAAGAGCGTCTTTGAAAATGTCGTATCTCAGATCAGAAGGCGGATACTACGACATTTTGAATTATTATCGTAAGCTTATCTGGTGTACGAGTATGTTAATAATCTTCGTAACGTGTTTGTTTTTAATAATAAAATATTATGATTATTACCGGTATTTTAAAGATTCTCGAGATAAGAAAGAAGTTAGCACAACAATGATACTAATGGCTGGAGAAAGTTAATGGTGAATAATCAACCGTTTTGCGCTTAAAGGTAGAAAGCGTGTTAAGATGCGACAGTTCTTTTTGAAGTTGCAACAGAAGCACTATAGATTTAAAAAAAAAAACTTTTTTGTACATTAATAATAAAATCCCTAGACAATCACACCAACTACATGGCCCCAAAGTAAACATAGCTTTGTTATGGGATACCATGTAGCGAACTAGGGGGGACCTAGAATACAAATACATTAATAGATAAACACTCAGACATGAAAATTTTTTTTTCTTGTTCCGTGCGGAAATTGAACCCACAACCACTGGCGCCTGAGGCAGACAGGTTTACCCCATCGCCAAAGTGTTCGTCAAGAAATTTAACGGCGCATAGAGATAATTAGCAATATTTATTATGACTTGTTTATCGAGATATAAGTTTCAAAATTAGTTTTGTATGCGTTATGGTTCAGCGTTACACTCAGCGATCAATGAAGCACTTTATCATCATCACTCACTGAGATAACTATAAAAGGACTAAGCGACAAATTAATTTTACAGGAAACAAACGAAGGTTTAGCTAGTTAACAAATATGCTACAATTATTTTTAACTGGATACAAACAGAAAATACGCCATGTAACGACAAAGATAAAACCGCCAAAGACAGACAAAATGATGAAACTATGGATGTTTATAGAAAACTGCATACGACAGTCACAATAGTGAAACGGGCCTAATGATCGTACACAACTCAACTCAAACGTTCTCTAGAACAAAAGCGGAAACCATTAAGGCGAGGACCAGTTCAGATATAAAACGAAGCAAGGGGTACCGACGGACACACACCAATAATTTTATCCATTCAAATAGGTGCGCTTCAAATAAAAATAACAACAAAAAAGGTTTTCCTCCTATGAATGCAAGCATATCAGACAAAAAATTGCTCAGCGCGTCCCTTTTACTAAGATTTCAATCTTATAGATACGTGACAAAGGTTATATTCATTCAAAATTTTGTAGGCAGTTAAAGCTTTTCAATCAAGAGTTGACGATGATAATAAGAAATGCTCGATGCGGGCAGTGCGGTACCTTTCCTTCATGGATAATCTCTGCTTTTATCTAGTGTTTGAGATGGTAATATTCTAAAGAAAATAGAATAAAACAAATCTTACCAAAGGCCGAGTTACCTGGGAAAAAAAAACACAAACATTTAGTAAATAAATCACGTTAATTTACAAAAATATTGTTATTCTACTGAACACTAAATAACGTTTATAAATAATTATTTATGAGTAAATGTAAATACAGAAGTCAAGGCTCCAATCCTGGGAACTTACACTTTCTCTTTTATGGTAAAAGGGAAATGAAATACGTGTATGAATAGGCCTGACCGGGAGTAGAACCCAGTACCTAACGGCGGTGCAGGTAAGAGCATCTTTAAAATCATCACATAACATAGAGAAAGATAAATGTCAAAAGCAGCTCTAGTCCTTCACACAAATAGAAAGTTATTATTTAATCATTGATGTTCACACAACTTGTAATATACCTAATCGATAAATGCAAGAATCATAAAGTTAATAATGAGGTACTGTTCGCGCCTCTACGCGCCAGTGACGGCGGCGGTACCCGAACTCAGCCGAACAAACCTGTTCGGCATCCACGAGCGCTCACGAGCGCCCGCGCACTCAACACACACCGCTTCGCGTAGCTCGAGACTACGGTCATTTCTCTTGCTTTAGATACCTACTGTAGATACTATATACTGAACATTAAACCTATTTATTTACAATACAGTCCATTATTTAATTGAGTAATCGAACCGTCCACTTAAGGCCTATTCATTGGTCCTTCGAGCCGGATTTTTAACTAGTGAGTTAAAATGAGGACTATATGCAGGCGTAAAATTAAACTCTATACCATCTTGCGCTAATTTAGATGAAATATTAGATGTTTTTAATAGGTTTTTAATTTCGTTTGACGCGCCTACAAAATTCGTGCCGTTATCGGACGTGATGCTTCGAGGCTTGCCTCGACGCGCCACGAAACGATTTAGCGCCGCCATGTATGCCTCAGAGGTGAGGTCAGTGACAAGCTCCAGATGCACAGCCTTCACTGCTGAACAAACAAAGATGCACATATAAGACTTTATCAATTTACTACCACGACCCTTGCGATCGGCTATCAATACTGGTCCCGCATAATAAACATAAGTATTAAGAAAAGGGAACTCTAAATGAGTTCTTGAATTAGGTAGCTGACCCATAAGGGGCTGCACATTTTGAGCCTTATGTCGAAAACATTTAAGACATCTATTCACGACAAATCTAGATAAATTTCTACCTCCTAGAGCCCAATAGGTTTGCCGAATGTGCGACAATAGGAGTTGAGGGCCGGCATGTAGAAGCTTTATGTGTTCATTTTGAAATATATGCTTAGTGAATAAATGCTTACTACATAAAACAATAGGATGTTTTACATTAAACTCGTAGGGCGAGTTACCAAGCCTCCCGCCCACGCGAATGAGGTTATCACCATCCAAGAAAGGTGTCAAAGGTAGCAACCTACTTTTTAATGGCAATTGTTTTTTAGATTTTAAAAGTTTAAATTCTTCCGGAAACATTTCAAGTTGAGAATGATGAATAATTAAGTTCAAAGAATTTTGTAACTCTATTAATGTTAAAGAACCATGTAATTTATTTTTATTTTTTAAATTGTAAATAAATCTTTGTACGTATGTAAATATATTATGTATATTTCTTAGACAAGAATATTTTTCTAGTAAGCTATGTATGATAGATCAATGAATAGGCCTTAAGTGGACGGTTCGATTACTCAATTAAATAATGGACTGTATTGTAAATAAATAGGTTTAATGTTCAGTATATAGTATCTACAGTAGGTATCTAAAGCAAGAGAAATGACCGTAGTCTCGAGCTACGCGAAGCGGTGTGTGTTGAGTGCGCGGGCGCTCGTGAGCGCTCGTGGATGCCGAACAGGTTTGTTCGGCTGAGTTCGGGTACCGCCGCCGTCACTGGCGCGTAGAGGCGCGAACATAACCACTTATTTCTAAATGTTATGTCCCAAGACTGGAAAGCTTCATAAGAAAAAAACAAAATAAAAATTTTGAAAAACCCACGACGCGACGGTTAAAAAGTAATTGAAAAAGAATAAAATAATTTAAAATCCCCCGACTTGTCCCAATAACATAGGTATTCAACTCCCTATGAACTTTATAAGAAGAGCAAGAAAATCCGTCTGGGGCTGCCATTGAATGAATTCGTTTTGTAGTTTTATATAGAAATTTAAAATATTGATGGCAGCCCTCGACGGATTTTCTTGCTCTTCTTATAAAGTTCATAGGGAGTTGAATACCTATGTTATTGGGACAAGTCGGGGGATTTTAAATTATTTTATTCTTTTTCAATTACTTTTTAACCGTGTCGCGTCGTGGGTTTTTCAAAATTTTTATTTTGTTTTTTATTTCAAACTTTTTAAGGAGCATAATATAGGTACCATACATTACATTTCACAACACCTTGTTCCTCATTACCTATTTAAGAATATTATACCAATCAAATCCAAAGCGATAATTGAAAACGGCATTCAAATCGGACCAATGGTTTGCAAACAAATATTTACTGCAGCGCCCCCTGGTGAGTTGTTACCGTAACACCTATCTAAGAACATGCACCAATCAAATCCATAGAGATTACTGAAAACCGCATTAAAATCGGACCAGTGGTTCTGGAGATAAATGGTAACATTGGTTTGCACAAACACCCTCTCACCCCAAACGCATATACCGTCTCCGTTCCGTCGTGGGTAAAAATAGAGGTTCAATGGAAAATATTGGTATTATCTACTGTTGTAACTAGGGCATCGGGACCGGGTTTTCCCGGTTTCGAAAAACCCGGGAAAACCCGGGTTTGAGCATCACGCAAAGAACCGGTTCTTAAAATATAAAACCCGGGTTTTTCGGTTTTTTCGATTCTTTTATAAAAACTTTTATTTTTATCTTTTATAAAACAAAATAACAGTATTCACCGCATTTTGCAGTGAACTACAAATTTATTTTGCGAGTATTGACGAAGATGCAGCTATATTTTCCCGGCCTACAAGTGATGAAATGTTGCAAGAGATTGTATAGCTACTGCTTCGAACAAACGCTAATCAAAATATATCTGTTGAAGAAATGGAACTTGTCAGTCAAGATCCGCAGGAAGTTGGATTGTGTGAATCGTTCCTAACGAATTAAGAGGAGCTTAATAGAGAGTTGAGTATAGCTACAACAAATGCCAAATCTACAGATTTTCAACATGATTTAAAAACTACTGTGAGAGTGGAAATGGCTCTATTTGAGAATAGTGGGGAAAGACAACGAGGTCGCCTTTTGTCGCTGGCCTATGAGCACCTTAAAACTATTTCGCCTACAAGTGTAGAGCCGGAGCGAATATTTTCATCAGCTGGCATAGTTTGAAATAGGCTGCGCTCATCTTTAAGTGACAAAACCTTAGACGCAATAATTTTTCTGCGTTCCTTTTATTTGAATAAAACTTAGAACAAATAACGTATAGAAAAGTTGATGAATGTTATGGAAATAGTATTCGTAAAGTTTATTTTATATTGTTATTATTATTCTTGTTGATTTATAATTAAGTAATGTTAAAGAACTGATGAGGGCGGCGCGGGACCGAGCGACGTGGAAGACCTTGGGGGAGGCCTATGTCCAGCAGTGGACGTCTACAGGCTGTGGATGATGATGATGATGATGAAAGAACTGTTCATGTGAAATTAATGTTCCTAGTTCCTAGCTAGTGAGACTTTATATTTGTTTTTTTTTTTATTTTATTAAAAAGAAGCTCTTGCAAAGGCTTCATTATTTACTTATAAGCTTTTTACTGTGATTACCAAAGAAGAAGGACTGATTATTTAAAATGTTTAGATTAAGTGATTACCTTACGTCAATGAATAATGGCACTCAAAAGTGATTGTTACCAAAAGATACTCAATAAATACATATTATATTATAATATAAGATTATTTCATCAACATTATCATTGAAACCACAAATCCTTTAAAATCGTAGCCTCCTAAAATTATTTAAAAAATATATAGCTGATACCCGAAAAACCCGGGTTACCCGGTTCCGGCATGAACTTGGGACCGAAAAACCCGGTTCCTGAAAACGGACCGGTTTTCGATGCCCTAGTTGTAACGATTAAAACGTTCTTAACCGGAAAAAATATAAAACTATTTTTACACGTTTATATTTATAGTTTACAGACACCGTAAAGTAAAGGTAAAATGTCAAAACAATAAATCGCAACGAAATTCATTCAAAAACGTATTTTAATTGAAAATAGTGATGACCAACATAAGTAAGCGTATTCATAAATAAATAACTCAACCCACAATCAAGGATCCAAACTATTAGGTTAGTGTGTAAACGCGGAAAATAAATTGAAGATATGCAAAGATAAGTCGTGACAAGTGGTCAAGTGCGTATAATATATGCAGTCGTACCATTTGCAGGGAGTAATTGATAGACAGAAATAAAACATTTAGAAAGACGGTTTAATCGTCTTAATTGAAGTGCAGAACGAAAAGACGACGTGAAGTACAACTCGCAAACGGATATTGCTGCTCCTTTTACATTTGCGAGATAAAAAGAAAAGTGTTCCTTGGGTGTTAAATCTTAATGTGTAAAATCGGTGAACTGCACACGAATAAGCAAATAAAATTACAAATTTATGTAGAGGAAATGTCTTGTACGCTTCATTAATTCTTCCATAGAGATTTCTATGTATGCTACTTATTTTAAGATGTTTTTCTTCTAGTGCTGATATTTATTTTTGATTTCTTGTGACGTTATTGAATACACCCCTACGGGTTTCAATATTAAATATTTGACGGATTTTAATTCTAATACATCTTGTATGAGCGTCGCGGCAACAAAAATACAGCGTGCTATATGCTAAAGCTTTCAAGTTCGTGAATTTAATTAGACAATTCAACTAAGAAATCAGTGGTTCACAAGCCATATCATTAGTCGAGAGACATCCACTGCTGGACAAAGGCCACCCCCAACGTAAATACATGCATGAAATCATAATCCTCAGTTTGGCTACAATCAAGTCGAGTAAATAGAGCACAAAACAAGCTATAAGCATAACAACATATTACTAGACACATCTAATCTTACTCGATATTAAACGTGATCCTTCACCCATAAAAATCCTGATCTCGTGGGAATATCATTAGAAAAAAGTGGAAGTTTCAGACCAATCCGTCTAGTCCTTACAGCAACATATGCCAACAAACCAACCTCACAAACATTCATAATATCAGTGGCATATAAGGAACTTTATCATTCAACTCCGTTCAGGTTTACGCAGCAGCAGGCGGTATCAACTATGATCTGTCTGCGAGTACCGTGGGACCGTCAATTTAAGACGATGCGTGTCGCATGGCATGACTAATCTAGCCCTTTTAACATTCATAAAACGAGCGATACATTGTCTATAAAGTGACTCAACAAAACCCGACGGCGTTCTTCGAAAGTACGTCTGTGTACGATGCTTTTGGAAATGCTACAGTTGCGACGTACGAGGATAAAAATATCAGTTTCCATATGGGAATTTACTATTTTGAAAGAGCAAACATGTTTTCCTACAGGTAAAGTTTTATTTGTCATCTTTATTTCTAGATGAAAGGGATGACGAAGTCTTACAAGCTTTTATAAACAAATAAAACGCAAACTTATTCCACGATTTAGGGTAACAGAACTAGGACTAGCCTTTTCTGACAGGCTTATTCAGTGGATAACTTGGTACACTTTACTTACTTTTAAAATATACTTACTGGGGGTTCATATAATTATTATCAGAATGTTAGTATATATCATAATGTCACCGTCTTACTAGTTTCTTAAATGAATAAGGAACTCAAATTTCGAAAATGACAAAAGCGAACGAAGCAAAATAACTTTGAATGAATACGTAGCCATTGAACAATATAACTTTGACCAATTATAAGCATTCATCGGATAATTAAACTATTAATCCAGACATTGAAGTTAAGGAGGAAATGTAAATTGTACTCCAATTGCGGTGCACTGAAGTCCGGTTGTGTCTTACTCCAAGCGGTAAAATGAAGTTTTAAAGAAACACGTTTCAACCCATTTACTGAAGACCAGCACTGTGATACAAACCGGTAAGTACGAGATGAACTAGCGCACCAGGGTTTTGTTGTAAAATATGACGTTTCCTTTTTAGAGCGCACAAGGAAAGCCAACTACATACCTGCTTTAGTAACCTAACCGAAGCACTCTGTAAAGTAACAAGCACTTCACTATTCACCCTCAGGAAAGTTATTACATCCGAATTTTGCTGTACCATCCTTAGATAAGAGAAAATTTTATAAATAATGAAATTTAAGCATCATAGTAAATACAAAAGTTTTCTGTAAGTTCTTTTTTCTGACAAACCCTAACAGAGTTTACTGTTTTTTTTTTTTAAATTTTAGTTACAGGAAAACTTACGACCCTTTAATAACATAAATCATAATATGAATACCTGTTATAAAAAATATACACGTGTGTATCGTGGTGCATTGAAGATTTAAACTACGTTTGCTAAAAACTAAGGCGGGTCTTGGAGAGACATTGCCTGCCTCGAAGCGGAGTCCATTCAAATTACATTGACAACTGTTTCGTACTTGATTTCAAAATATCTAAACATCAACAAACCAAGGACAAGGATAGCCTTGGAAAATTAGTTAATATATGTTCTCAAAAAACCAAGATGTGCTAATGACGTAACAGTTGCAGAAGTTTAATTTCAAAGAATCCGACATTTCTTGCTCTGATTCGTTCCATCAATGTCACTGGGTTGGGCAAAGTAATTACTTTTTTGCTAGAACAAACAACATTCGGCTATTTCAATCTATGCAGACTTTTTAGGAAAACCCTAGAACGTGATAAATTACAACAAAGCAACTATTTACTTCACTTGTGCTTCTTTAAAACGATTGCGACCATTCAACATTTCTTCATCAACCTTAAAATAAAACTTGAGTGTTTTTTCTGGTGGTGAGTTTCTGTCTAGGTTTACCCAGCAATCTTTAAATTGTTTGCCACCAACTAAATCACTCAAGCGATTACTTGTTCCGGGATAAGGTTTTATGGGTCCTGCTTCTTCATGTAGATTACATACAGATGGGAAAGAGGTAAAGAAGTAAACGATAAACAAATTTAAGTTCTATAAAAGTATTTGTAAAAAACACCGTGGTTAGGTAAAGCTTGTACAAAAGCTCTGAAAAGTGTTTTCCTGTTAATAAGTATTGGAGATGTTTTAATTAAAGACACACAAAACTCCTGTTGGAAAACGAGAATATTGCTATGACAACTCTGTTTTGCCTCGGAGAATAGTAGTAGCGGTTTCAAACTCTGCACAATGCAATCATCTCTATGCATGATCATGTTTGATTGCATTAGCCTAGTTATCAACTATAAATGTTTTTTTTTAATTTATTTTGTAAAAAACATTTACAAAAAAAAAATACAAAATCGCGTATAACTTTTTTTGGGGTTCATTGATTTTCCGTGAAGTACATACATAATACATAACCTCACGCCTGTCTCCCTTTGGGGTAGGCAGAGACAAGGGAACACCAATTGCTTCGATCCAGACATACCTCTTTCGCTTCCTCCACGTTCATTAATCTTTTCATACATGATCGCCGGTTACGGGTACTTTTAACTAGGCCCTTTTTAAGAACGTCGCCAATTTGATCGGCGTACGTTCGCCTAGGGCGGCCCCTTCCGACAGCACAATCCATTCTTGCTCTGTAAACCTCTTTCGTAAATCTACTTTCACTCATCCTTTCCAAATGTCCAAACCACCGTAGCATACCCTTTTCAATCTTAGTCACTACATCTTCTTTCAAACCGCATCTCTTTCTTATTTCACTATTGCGCACCCTATCACTCAAGGAAGGTATGTCAAAAAACTATGTCCGTATCTATTATTGCTTTTATTAAAGATAATCGTGAAAATTCAAAACTAATATTAACAATAAAGGCTTTTCAATAACGAACGTCGGGACACGGATTTAACGCCCTTGACGCACCGTGCAATATATGGGCAGGCCACTCGCAGTACCTCGCAAGTTATAGAGAAATGAGGTTGCGTTTATTTTTGGTTCATGACTTCTTGACTATAAACAGTCATGTGGAATTGCGCCTGTGATAGCTTTATGAACATTACGGCGTTTTCAGATGTGGATGCAGATTTCTCTACTATGTTTCTCTCGAGTGCATTGTTCTCTTGATTGCTTGGATAGATCGGCACGGTTGTTTCGCTACAATATGTCTGGCTGGCCGTTAAGATTATAGACACTGAGCTCGGTTAATGTCTACAGTCTATTTTAATTAACATCGAGAAAGTTACACTATATTTAATAAACTTCTGCGTTTTAGTTATCTTGATTTTTTTATCGGTATATGTTTAACGTCGTAAGCTACTTACGTCGAATAAGCCTTTGACAATAACTCTTCATAAATGTCACGAAATAAGTAGAGTGTTGTACAGAGAAATGTGCGGTGATTTAGTTCTGAGAAAAATAGTTTATCGTGACAACGCCCACGCGTGATAGCGTCGTTGCGTCAACAATGAGTTCAACAAATTGGACCCTTTCTTCCACGTATTACTTAGATTAGAAGCCATTTGTAGTTAGCTTTATCTCTGTCACATTTTCGTTTATTAAGTTAGCCAAGAAGTCAGTCCTGGTACAAAGTTTTTTAATAAGAATAAACGAACAATTTAACTTTCAGTAATTCAGTAATTAATGCTTTAGACCTCGTAGATCCAAATAAAAAGCAATATCGTCTTACACTGCACTGTAGTGAGTCTAGATGATGAATGATAAATATAACACAAGGCTCTCTTTATTTTTAATAACAAAGTACCTACAAGATTATCGACAGCTTCATTATCTTGTCAGCGGAGATAAAGTCAACGCTCACAACATCTTTATTAACATCTACTTGTAACACTGAGAGGCAACTTTCTCTGCCATTTCGCTTGCTAAATACCATTTGAATCTACTTAAATGGAAACATATTTCACCCGTATTAGGTAAAATTGAGCATGTTCATGAATTAATTCTAAAATAGTATATGGGTGTTGTTTTGAATTTAGATGTGAGTTTGCTAACAATTTAAAGTGTGCCTTTAGAGCCGAAACAACATTCAAATGAATAGAAAATCAAAAGAAAGATTGAAGAGGATTTGCATATGGAATAGAAGAACACGATCGGTGTGAGATTACGTTAACGAGTTGGTAATAGGATTACGTCGATGGATAAATCGACGTGTCCCAGTTTTGAAGGCGCACCGTTAGAAGACGACATAAGGCGCTCTCAGTAACAAGCAAATAATCAATTTCGTCACCCTTTCACATATAATCACTGCTTGTTTTGTATCTCGATAAACTAAAAGTAAACGGAATTAACATTGATGTCGTGACTTCGAATGAATTTCGGCACGTGATTTTTGAGCATGTTGCTCTTTTCCAAAAGAAGGTGAAAGCCGCGTTACGGGTATCTGCTGTGACAAATTTGCGTTGAGTACAATACTTAGGAAGTCATATCACGCGCAGTAATTGAATAAACTAGCGTATTCGTGGACCGCGGGCCATTCCATTGGGGCGTGACTCACGATTTAGAGCGCCATCAAGATCATAATTATTCGAGCATTTACGCATTGAATGTAGCAAAAATGAACTCCGTGAATCAGAGAAAAAGTAAACCTGATTAGTATCATTAATTAGCGAGAAAAAATAGGACGTGCTAAACTAACATCGTTCTGAACATAACTAATTATGGAGTACTTTCTGAAAATTAATGCACTTATGCTGCAAACTGAGTGAACGTAGTAAATAAATGGGTAACAGAGCTATCGTAAAATGAACATAAAATCTAATGGCTTCATCGACTAGTAACATTAACCTAGCATTAATTGAGTCAAAGTGGTCTATTACGCGAATGAAATTAATGCGACTGTTTCTGCTGAAGAGCGAATGCAGGTTTAATGCACCTACGGGCATTTGAATTTTACGTTTTGGTGTGCAGCCACAAAACATAACTGATTGTTCTATATGTATTAGAAAATCGTTAGAAAAGATTGTTTATAATTGTACTGTCATAAGAAATAAGTTTGTTTTAATTTGGAAAAGATGACCATAAATGGAAAAGTAAGAATAGTGCCCAGCAATGAGCCATTTTCTTTAAGGATCAATCAAGTAATCAGCATATTCAACTGTTTTTTTTTTTAAATAAGCTTACTTAAAAGATTTTTTCACCCCTGAATAAAGAGATGGTCGACTCTATCCAACTCGCCCAATAGTTGGTTGTTAACGTAAGATAACGTTCTTCAAGAATGGGGCCATTAACTCAGAAAGGATTATTGAATCAGAATACAGAGATTAGCGCGTTCCAAAAAACAAACTCAACAGATTCTTTATAATTTTACTGATAGAGACGGTACTGGACCACTAACTGTTGATTGTGCAAAACAAATAAATAATTTGATTTGATTTCGGATATTGAATCTTAAATTCAACGCATAATCTAGATTTTGGTTTCATGGCAACGCTCATACATGTAAGTTTAGTGTTTCAAGAAAGATATTGGATTGCGATTAATTTCATCATTAGACAAACCAAAATGCCAATACTTAAAAACCATTCTCAAATTCCAAAAATATCCTCTGCGGCACAGAAAGCACTTCACTCGTTTTAATAAGCACTGCACTCTGAATCAGATTGCAGAGGAAGATAAAAATTGGAAAGTGTCGCGTAAAACAATAGGCAGAAGTAGAGCGTGCGGCGGCATTACGACTCTGTCATTAGTACTGATTTCGATAAGGAAATAAGCTTGTTTGGCAAGGGAAACCAAAGCCATGTTGTGAGACGCTTCTATTTGACAGGACTTAAAAGATTCGCATTTGATAGGTAGATTAACATACCTACGATTATGGTTAGGGTTTAGGATTTTGATACTTTCATATTATATTTAATTTTTTTTTCAATTTTTTTACCTACATTGGCCGACTATAGCCGGATTATAACGTGTCAAGTTTTGAAATGTTTTGAAGTTAATTGTGTAAACGTATCGTCTATTTGCAGAAGCCGTAGTCATCATGGTATTCTTAATTGACAATCGTCTATATTTTCATTATAGAAGATTACTGTTGACATTATTGTTCATGTTCGCTTTGCAGCAAAAGTATAATTTTCTATTGCTTTCGTTGCGACTTCATCATTATCATCAATGTTCATGATCCGTAGCTTTGAAATAAATATCATTATTTCCTTCTTCCAAACTCAGCTGCTTAGACAGTTATATTCTAAATCTACAAAAAAATACCTTGTCCAATATATCAGAAAATCAATATGATTAATTAATGTGGAATGATTGAACTTTCTTTTGAGGGTACTTAATTAAGCAGTTGAACGACCGAAAACAAAGAATACCTATAGCAAATTAATGTATTTCACATATATATTTTTTATTTGTTACTAAGCCTTGAATTTTCACCTTTATGCTATCTGATGTTGAGTGACGATAATGTCAATGACAGAGCACACAAAGGTACCTAGTTAGTCATACAATAAAGCCAGAGGAAAGCACCGAGCGAACAGTGTTGGTGCAACTTTACAAGAGTGTCGTCACCTCGGCAGGGCGACTTTGAAGGTGTCACTTCTATCAAGCGAAATTCACTTGATTTTTCTAAGGATCAAATGTCTGAACTTTGGTAGTGATCTTTTTTCCTATAGAATATAATTTAATGAAAGATTTTTAAATAAAAAATTGATAAAAAAACTTTTTTATTATTATCTAGATTCGCTTCAAGAAAAGTAATTTCTCTAGCAAGTAACCTTCTCCAATACATTGGCCTTTTAAAATAATCAGAATTTTGTTACAACCCATGATTACTCCAACAAAAATATCTATTAACACAATCTTTCAAACAATTCCAATGCACAGCGTCGCTATATTTTTTCTCACATTAGATCTGATATTCTAAACGAATATGCAAATGCAAAGTCTTCCAAAGCTCGGATTACCGTGGTCTCATCGTATATGCGTCACAATATTTGACTGTGGCATGATCCTAATTATTTTTGGCTGGCCCGTTCACAATAACTTTGTGACCGGTGGCGGTCGGGGCGTACTCAACGTCCTTTCGGGCATTACACTTTTTTTAAACAATAATATTTATATGAAACTTATGAAATTTCCTGATAAATGTACTGAAACCGTAAAGGAAAGAGATGAGAATTTAATCCGTTGTTCTTTTCATTGCTCAGTGAGTGCGAGAAAGTGAAATCGTTTATACTTCTGCTTTAGATTAAAATGTAAAGAATGTTGACCTTTTCACATAGCGCCACCAAGTCCCGAATTAAATAAAGCTTGAAGATAACAATGGGAACTATAATTCATACAATACTCAATTTTTTATTAAAACAAAATTTAATTTTATTAACGTAGTTTTCAAACTTAAAAAGAGATGCAACACGAATCTAGCCTAGACATGGTAGGTGGGTGACAGAATTTCCTCAATTCCTTTCGTTTTGCGGCACCTAAATTGCTTTTTAGAGGCACTAACAACCTCTGTACACAGCAAAGGAGCCCCGCAGCTTAGCGTGCCATTCAAAGCACTTTAGCTCCTTTTGTAAATTATATATCTCATAAAAGATACCATCAGGTAAAACATAAAAAAGCAGTGTAAATCTTCACAAGTATCTGAACGCCATACAATCATTTCTCAGCTAGCGAGGATCAAAGGAGCACCCGCGTTCTATTAAAGGATATAACAAAATAATGCTGTTAGTATTCTATTGCTTACTAATGTCATAAGCGTGATATTATATGAGAATTGTTAACCATTCTCACTATCTATTGATTTCAAATTCCTGCTACTTGTACGGCATAATCTAGAAATCTGGATTTAAAAAGGTAAAGCCACGGGAAGCTAGCCTATTGATAAATCAAAACTAAGCCCGAAACGTGTTTCCCTTATTAAGAGCGTTACTCCGCCAGTAACGAAGCTCAAACGCTTACTTGCACTTTTGCTCGGCCTTAATTGTTCCGGAATTGGGCCAGTTCACAAAGATCTAAGTTAATTTAGTTATCTCCGTAGATCGGACTCGAATTAATTAAGCTGCTAAAAGCTTGTTCTGTACTTCGTAAGTTAGTTTGTGAAATGAAAATTTCATTATCTTGATGTATTAGGCGGATTAATATTGTTCTGTTGTTAATGCAATTTTCGAGAAAGTATTTTGATTTTGTAGGTACGTGATGGCAGCTATTGCTATTGTGAAGATAATTCATTGCACTTAAACGTGATATTGATTTCTGCCCTACCAGCCTTGGATTTGTGTGTTGTCAAAGACATCCATCTGAGTATCTCGTAATTCTTCGGTCTCTTCCTGAATTATTATTATTTTTAGTAAAAATATGGTAAAACATACCACTTTAGTGTTCCTTTATTGTTTTATGACAAGCCGGTACTTTCTAAACCCACGTGCGCGATCTCATCGTCACTTAATCGGGTGGGAGTTTTGAGTGAAATCCGAAAGTCTTCCCAAGTATAATTTGAGTGTCAGAATCAGTTATAATAAGAAAGTGAATCCAGTTAGAAGGCAACAAGTCAATAATCCTTATTATCATTACACCCGAAAAAATGGTACTTCCTAGAGCTTTAAACAAAAACTTGCCTTAAGCCAGAATCGGTCATATTTTCCCTCTAACAGGACTCGCAGTAATTATCTTACAAACACAAAAAAGAGCCTACGATACAAGGCTTTAATTGAAAGAACACGAACAAATCATTAATGCGGCTCGTTATAAGGATATTATGTAAGGAACGGACATCGTTCAAACGTGTTGTAATAATACCTTATCATAATCGGCTCGGCAATAAATGCGCGGACGCCGAGAACTGTGGTCATTCTGAGAACTTTTTGTGTTATTCTTTGCTTTTTGCTCAGAGCAATTATCAGCTGGTCTCAACACTTTTAAGGCTAAAGGCATGTTGAATTAGTATGTAACGGAAATAGATGGTGTTATCGTTGTTTCATAATATTGAGAGTAAAAGAAAATCGATATCTATGTAACTCAGGTCTAAATCTGAATGAATCTAATTGGTTGTTGCGGTGGTTTTGATATACCTACAATTAATTTACGTTTTCGCATATACAGTTACTTTTTTCTTTGATCTCAGAGAAGTATATTCCCTTAATTTTTTCAAGATTTTCTTTGAAGGAATTAGGTGTTTCATTATAATGAGTTTATACCTATATCTATGTTTTTCATAAGACAGAGGGGAGTAAAGTTTTTTTAAGTTTAAAGAGTTTTTTAAATAGTGTAGAGTTTTGTTTAAAACCTTTATTCGTAAGATTTAGCGTTTGACCTCAATCTCGTCTAATGCAAGCGAGTCTACCGCAAAAGCTGCCAGATCAAAAACATACAAACACCGTGTTTGAAGATATTTAGCAGCACCTAGTCTAAATGAAAGGTTGGTCGGCAGGTGGACACTAAACGCGCATCACAAAAGCGATCCGTGCAAATATCAGAAGTGTTGAAGAATTTCGTTCGACTATATGGAATATCCTCTAGGTCCAGTCTGCGTCTATTAGTCCCATAGTAAAAGGGTGCTTCTTCAAGCCCACACTACTCTATCGAGAGAATTCAAAACCACAATTCCCGTTGAAATCAAATCCCTTCAGAAACAAGCTTCACAGACAGACACAAACACAAACAATACACATACTAGTTCTTCGAACTAGTACAACAAGCATCCAAACATCCCGTTTCCAACTGATCGAGGCGCTACGTCCGCGCCGTTCATTAGATCTCTGGCCACCGGAAGAAGGGGAAATTAATCAATCAGCTGTAAAGCAAATACTGGCGCTTATCCGGCTAGACAGACACGGGGGTGGAATGCGCTATGCACTGCGCGATTCTGTAACTAAGCTTCAGGTGGGAACGTTGCGTCCCTAATCTGGTGGCTTTGCGCATGTGTTTGCTTTGCTCTCTTTGATCACGCGGATTTCATATGTTCAATGGAAAGCCAATGCATTAGACATGAACATACAAAATTATATTACGAATAATCAACGAATAACCGAGTTCACAATTTTTTTTAAATCCTAGAAAAAGCTTTGACTGAAGTGTTATGTCATAAACGTACAATCACCGTATTGTTACTTTTTCTTTAGAAAGTTTACAATCTTTCAAAAAGTACTTATTTCGATTAAATTTATACGGTACCAGCGCTGAAGTATCCTCTATCACATAAAGTATCCTCTAAGAATATTCAAAATCGATTCATAAGTGTCCGTAAAATCGTGTCACAAATACACAAAAAACATACACACGAATTGAGAACCGGTTAAAAAAATTCAGTCGTTTCTTGACAGCGTTGTGCCAAGGAAAGCGAGAGTCGGACTTCTAAGGAATTTAATCATGTTTTCTATGTTAGAAAATAAATGAGACTAATAAAAACATACCTCATGCAAAAGAAGATGTAGTGACTAAGATTAAAAAGGGTATGCTACGGTGGTTTGGACATTTGGAAAGGATGAGTGAAAGTAGATTTACGAGGTGAACAGAGCAAGAATGGATGGTGCTGTCGGAAGGGGCCGCCCTAGGCGAACGTATGCCGATCAAATTGGCGACGTTCTTAAAAAGGGCCTAGTTAAAAGTACCCGTAACCGGCGATCATGTATGAAAAGATTAATGAACGTGGAGGAAGCGAAAGAGGCATGTCTGGATCGAATCAATTGGTGTTCCCTTGTCTCTGCCTACCCCAAATGGAGACAGGCGTGAGGTTATGTATGTATGTAGTAGATTTAAAAGAAAACTGCTCATTACACCATTCATGTGACCTCAAAGCTTACAACATTATTTTGGCAGCCACAACCATCAACGAAATGGTTTCGTAAAACCGGGGACAGTTTTAAGCAGTTTGTTCGATTAAGTTCGAACAAATTTTCCAATGGCGGGAAAGGTCATGTTGTTGAATTTCGCTGAAATATACATGTCTCAAAAGTAAGACCACAACTTGATGCTTTTTAGAATAGAATAGAATAGAATATATTTATTGGAACATAGAACAATATAAAAAATTACAGATTAAATTACAGAATAAAAAAGACAGATTTACCGATCTATGCCACCAATTGGTAACCACTCAGCTTTGTAGCCATGGCATCGCAAGGATGCTATGACGCTGATTTTCAGTGGCACCAGAAGTAGGAGATAGATTTTGTCATACAAGGAAGATTAGATTAGTATAAAAAAGTCACATTTGAATTACACTTTTACAAATTATTTTTTTACACTTTCACAAGAGCAGTTTTACAAAAATATTTGTCAAGTTACCTAAAAACAAATCAAATAAAGAAACGAAAACAATTATTTAAAATAAGTAAATTAAAATAAGTAAGTAAATTATTGGAAATCAATACATAATTTATTAATGAAGACATTATCAGTCAGTCAGAGATGTCATAAATACAAATATAAAACCAAAACCAAAAGTCAGTTATAATATGTTAATAATACAATACATGCCTATCTTGTAAATAATATAGTACATACCAGGAAATATACTAAAGAAAATAGAACGACCTCCTATGGTTGAAATTTTTTTACTTTTTGTTTGATTTTATTAATTAAGTTTTATTTAGTGAGGTTTGCTAATGAAATGTTATTTTAAGTAACATGCTATTCGGAAAATTGAAATAGATCACTTATTTTGTGTCTTGGTTGGTAACAAAAATAAGGCAATCATGATGTACGTCAAGTAGCTAACAAAAAGAAAAGTTTTGTAGGTAACCCAGCGTCAAGTTATTCAGACAGGAGAAAGGATCCCCTGTAGGATCTACGCTCTGGTAACCTGACGGTCAGTAACAGTGAAGTCCCCCTCTATATGCCGCACCCAAACTCTTGCTTGGGAAATTAAAATATCTTCGAGCGATCACACTTTGATTAAATCGCTTGAGATTCCAATACTAGGCTGTTTATTTTTTTAAGGGAATTTCAACTTTAAGAACAACTTAGCATAGTATACAGTGGTAAAGTAACTTTTTTTTTTAAATCCCCAGGCAATCACACCAACTACCCAAAGTAAGCATAGCTTGTGTTATAGGATACCATGTAGCGAACTAGGGGGGAACCTAGAATATAAATACATAAATAGATAAACACCGAGACACGGAACTCTTTTTTTTCTTGTTCCTTACGGGAATCGAACTCGGAACCACTGGCGTTTGAGGCAGACAGGTTTACCCCATCGCCAAAGTGGTGGTCAACTTGTTTATATGTAACTAGCAGCTTCGCGCAGTTTTACCCGCGTGCCGTTTGATCCCGCAAGATTTTTTTTACTAAAAGTATGTTATTATGGTCTACTTTCCTCTAGAGTTCAATGAAATGAGTTTTCAATAACAAAGTGAGATTATTTCAAATCTCATTGGTGTTTTCAGATATTATCACATTCAAGCGATCAAACAAGATCAAACTATCTTTGTTTGTTTGATTGCCGTTTGAACGGTTACGTATCATAATAACTAAAGGTGTATCGACTATTGTCGAAATAACTACGGTTGAAATAAATAATGTTTAAAATATCTAAAGATCGTTTCACATAAGTGTATAATAACTAATGGATGAAATTACTAATGGACGATTCACCTACAGTTGATTTATCTAAGGTTGATTGAAGTAATGGACGATTCATTTACTTTTAATTTATGTATGGTCTGTTTAGTTATCAAAATTTTATTTATTTAAATTATCTATCTTCCTAAAAGGACCTAAAAGGAATATAATTTTTAGGCGACAAACAACTTATTAGGTGACTAACTACTTGGTGACAAAAATAATAGATGAGGTATTAAAAATAATGACTTGGCAGCTAATATTAACAGGAAGACGTAATCAGTACGGTTAGGTGCGACGACGAGCGCAGCGAGGTTGCATATAGTTATATACGTGCGCGAGCCGAGCGAGCGTTGCGAGCGGTGCCGCGGCAGCGGCCGACGAAGCGCCATAAGCCAATTATCTAGTAGTTCTTACGAACATATTTCAAACAACCATTAGCTCAACAAAATGTTAGATTAATCGTTCATTAGTGCTATTAATTTTAGTTTAATCGAGTTTAGGTGAGTTAAGCAGGTAGTCGAGTCGTCCAATATGCGATATGAACTTAGGCCAATCAACCGTAGTCATTTCAACATTAGTCGATACAACTTTAGTTATTATGATACTTAACCCACTTAACCCTACTGTGTCGTAAACGACACACCAACTTTGAAAAAATGTTGAGAGGTATGAGGGTACTTGAACTTTTTTTTTTACGTGGCCCTTGGCTATCGAGGAATCGGTTAGTAGTAACGAAGTGTTGTTAGTGTGCTGCAGTAAATTCCTTTTGTGTTAAATAACAACGAATTTCGAGGATTTTACAATGACTTTTTCAAGGTAAGATTACTTATTATTATTAACACCTTTTTGTTCATATGTGATATAATTACGATAGCTTGATTCCTACAGATTTCTCTACTTGAAACAAGTTGGTTAATTTATAACATATTCACCCTGTAGTTTAGCTTTTTTTTGTACGTGTCGTAAAAGACACGGTAGGGAAATGTGCTACTATAAGTAATACTTTTTATTTTGCTACAGAAAAACACAAAAACCCCTCACTTTGCACGAGATAGTCGAAGAATTAGAGCAAAATGATAAGATGGAAGTCCCCGACTCCATAACTATCATGCCACCGGAAAATTGTAATGCCGAAATTACGGACGAGGACTCTGGAGATGACGATTTTGTGTGCCTTCAAAATCTACCGGGATCTCAACTCAGGGCACCTGCAGAAATTCATCAAGATTCTTCTGACGATAGCGACGATGACAATTTGCCTTTGGAACAGCTTTCCAAACGGCGGCGCATCGACTCTCATCCTGAAAGCTTTTCCTTGGGCTCTATACAACCAGATCCAGATTCTACTCCTTTCCAAGCCGAAGAACCGATTCCATCTACTTCAAGGAGCGTTCCAAGACCGTTAACTTCGAAAAATAGATCTTATACATGGAATTCAAGAGATATTCGACCGATACACAGTATATGGCAAAACGTGCAAGGTCCAGCCAATAATTTGGATCCTATTGATTACTTTGAATGCATGTTTGACGATGCAGTAATAGACGTGTTGGTGAGTTATACAAACCTATACGCTGCGCAAAAAAATAAAGAGGGTAATGTTAGTACCAGTGAGATGAAATGTTTTTTGGCCATTTTACTTTATAGTGGTTACGTGGTGGTGTCAAGGCGAAGCATGTATTGGGAAAATACTTTGGATTGTGGTATGCCTATTATTTTCAACGCCATGTCAAGGGATCGGTTTAGTTTTATTATGTCGAATATTCATTGCTGTGACAATACACAGCTCAACATGAATGACAAATTTTCAAAACTGGAACCACTTTTCCATTTACTAAATGCCAATTTTTCGAAGTTTGCTCCATTTCAAGAATGTTATAGCATTGATGAAGCCATGATACCTTATTACGGTGGACATCCATGCAAACAGTTTATTCGTGGAAAACCCATTAGATGGGGTTACAAGTTTTGGGTGGGGGCAACGCGTCTAGGATACGTAATTTGGTTTCAACCATACCAGGGACAACAAGGCAGCAATCAAAGTGAGTACAAAAGTTTGGGCCTTGGTGCTAGTATTGTACTACAGTTTGCCGATGAACTTCAAAAACTTGATCCTCAAGCACCTTTCCATCTCTTTTTTGATAATTTTTTTACGTCTATTTCACTTATTGAAGAACTTGGTAAACGTGGTCTAAGAGCTACCGGAACAATTAGAGAGAACCGATTGTCAAAATGTCCCTTGCCTTCCAACAAAGAATTTCAGAAATCTGAACGTGGTACGTACAAATATAAATCCGCAAGAGCTGAGAATATAATTGTTTGCAAGTGGAATGACAACAGCGTTGTCACTGCTGCTTCGAATGCTGTAAAAGTACAGCCTGTCAACAGAGTCAAACGATTTTCTCAACAACAAAAAAAGTACATACTTGTAGACCAACCTGCTATAATAAAAGCCTATAATGAGAATATGGGCGGCGTGGACCGTTCCGACCAAAACATCGGCCTTTACAGGACCAGCATTCGGGGTAAGAAATGGTATTTTGCTCTGATCAGTCACTGTCTTGATATGGCCACGCATAATGCCTGGCAATTGTATAAGCAAAATGGCGGACAGTTAGATCACCTGAAATTCCGGAGAAATATAGCTGTAAATCTTCTTGAGAAGAACAAGAAAGGTGAGAGTAATAGAGGAGGACGTCCATCACAAAGTGTTTCTGGGGTATTACGCTACAGTCACAATGGACATTTAGTAAAGTACAGGGAGGATCGGCTGCGATGCGCTGTTTGCCACAAAAGTGCTAATTTCTATTGCCTTAAATGTAATGTTACATTACATCCAAAAACATGTTTTGAATCTTATCACACTCTAAATAAGTAGATTTTGTTAAAAAGGTACAAATAAAATTATTTTTGATATTGTCTGTGCATTTTATTGGGTATTTTTAATTGAAAATGAGGTATATTTGAAATCTACATACTAAGTTAACAAAGTAGTAGATTCCCCTACTGTGTCGTTTACGACACGGCATTTTCCAGCTTTTCTGGAAATCATATATTTTTTTTAATATTTTTCTGCGATTATTTATCACATAAATGTTAGGTATATATAGTTTCAGATCAATCACTGAAAAAAAGTTTATTCAGGGACAAGTGGGTTAACCGTTTGAACTCTTAAGGAAGGTATTATTAACCGAGAAATTCTCGCGGGTAATGCCGCGCGATACTGCAAGTGTATTTCATATTAGAATAGTTTACATAACGTTATATTCTCAGTTATAGCATCAAAAGCCCTCGACGATGGAACGGCTTTATCACTAGTTGGGCAATACCCCTGTGAACAGACGCTGACGCATCGCAATAGTTGCACAACCCGAACGTTCATTAGGGTCGCCACTCGTTGTACTAACTATCGACTATTATTTTATTGACCTGCGCCTATTTTAGTACAAATTACAATACAATTACATTTGTTCCGAATCTATTGTGTACTCAAATAATCGTGTGTTTGGTTATGTGTGAAACATGTATGAACGAAAAAAACAAGAACTAAGTCCTGTAAATTATGTATACATAGCTCATTGTTATTTCAGCATATTGAGGTTTTCATTCTTATTAAACAAGCTATCCGTTTTTTTTTTCTTACTAGAACTATTATACAAATGTTAATTGTAATTAAAATAGGTTACTCTTTAAATTTAAATAAACACGATACGGAAACTACAATAATAAAACAGTATTTAACCTTTTTAATCGAGTAATTTATTCGTTCTTAACACCGTTATTTCAATTTTAATTTCATGCAAAACTCGTTTACTAAATGGGACAAGAAAGAAAAACGGACTTACAGTATTTAAAGTACTTTTTATTATAATAATTAATTAGTAATTACTTTGAATGTAACCTAAACTTCGGGTTTTTCAGACGCCTAAAAAGAGACACGGACATCTTTTATTACTTGATTAATATAATCATTAAAGGTTAATATTTTGTTTCTCATTGAAAATCGACTACTCAAACATCTACCAATTAAAACAAAATACGCAGCCTATTGTGCAAAAGTTAATATTACGAAGAGCTAAACGGTAAACTACTGTCACATTTGTCTTAATGAACAATATTCAGGACAGATAAAAATCCATTCAGACACTTATTAAACAATCTTATAATGATGAAATATTCAACAAGCAAGTGAACTTCGCAGACTTTATGAGAAGTGTGGTAAGCCATTTACAAGGAAAATGGACCTAAAGGAATCATGAGCTTTTGGCTGCAGAGGCTATGACTACTTTGTAATGATTTTATTAGGTACTCAAATTCAAGCCAGTTAATAATAATAATAAATAATAAAATCCCCAGACAATCACACCAACTACATGGGCCCCAAAGTAAGCATAGTTTGTGTATGGGATACCATGTAGCGAACTAGGGGGGAACCTAGAATATAAATACATAAATAGGTAGGTAAACACTCAGACACGGAACATTTTTTTTCTTGTTCCGTGCGATAATCGAACCCGCGACCACTGGCGTGTGAGGCATCGCCAAAGTGGTCGTTATCGTTGAGAAAATTTTGTTTCCAAAATTGCTTTTTAGCCCCAACCCAGCCAATGCCCATCAAATAGGATAAGTAACTCTAGCGACGACAACCCTATGCCAACAGTTTCGTCTGTAGAAATGACATCTGTCACGAAACACAACCAGCCAGAGCAGAGATCATAATGAAACATAATACATGCAGATTATTACGATCGTGACTGCATGTGTTAGGTAAGTGAGTAAGTTGGACGTAGCGGCACGTTCAATGTGCCAAATGTAATGTAACAACACGTAGATTTAAGCTGATACAACATATCGTCCTACCTACAAAAAACACTCCATGAATGCGAGAACTCCAATAACGAAGTCCATATCGACATTTGGCTGCCATTGGCTACTACTGTGTTTGTCGGGGGTAATAGAATAAACTATGAGCACGTCAACACAACCCATAGGTTGGTACGAGACGGACTCGGCTACATCGATTTCAGCTGACTGAAGTTTCCGCATTTTACAAAAATTAGGACGAGCGGAACGCAGAGGTGAAATAAAATTAAGCTGGCGTAGTATTGTAATTAAAACTTTGATATTTAATATCGAAATACGACTTGATAAAGTATCTAATAAATTATTCTTCAGTACATAACAATTTCTGAAATGTCATATGATCCGGGTCTAGTTTCATGGTATTAGAGTACCTATATTGGCGTAAGTATGTGAGCACATTATCATGTTAATAGAAAATATGTACGTTAATAAAGGCCAAAAATAGTCTGGGCACATATAAAATTAAATCTGTGAATAATAGTGAAAATATTTATTAGAGGTTTGAAAATATTTTTAGAGGTTTTACTGGCGTTTTTGAAGGCGATAGGCTGACCCCCGGTCACTGCAATAGTCTCTCTCCACAATTATAATACCTCAAAATTTGTCAAACGTGAAATCAGATGTTTTTTTAACCTCTGGTGTTCTGCCTACCCCGCAAGGGATACACGCGTGAAGTTATGTATGTATGTAGGTATGTGTATATATTGTTTTCACTAAAAAAGACAAAATTCAGATGAGTTTTTCACATCCCTCAAACCTAGCTTTGATTCTTCAGATACAATCAAATTTATATCAAGTTCTTTTAAAAGAATGAAATATAGATAACGATCACACATCTTTTCACTATCACATAATACATCCCTTAAACCTAGCCTTGATCTCAATCACCTTATACAAACAGCGCGCCTCTCAGCATCTCAACAGTACACCAATCAGCAGTCACAACAGATTGAGAACAAAGTAAACAGTGCATTGAAAAATGAGGCCACACCAAGGGCTTGCCGCACAGCGTATGAAAGTTGATTCGCAGCCCAAGGCTGACCGGTCTCCTCGACATACGACCTTTGCAACCACATCCTTACCCCCCGGACAACTTGACAAGCCTAAATATAGGCATTTTGGGTAATTCATCAATGGATTTCACAGAGATAACGAAGCAAAACGACAATTATTTACTGGTTTTATTAAAGCGATGTTCAACCGCTTTGCATTTTAGCTACGTTTTCAAGGCTTCATTCATAATTTATATTTCTCTGAAATAAATTAATTTTGTTTCTTTATTGGTTTACAAGACGTATAGCCTGGGAATCGATGATTTATTAAATAAATACGATAGGCGGAAATCGAGAAAGGTAAATTTTAATACTTAAGTTTTACTGACTACAAATATACTTATTACTCAAAGAAGAAAAGATACGAAAATGAGAAAAACGATCAAAACACCTCCGTACTAAACCCCCATTTCATCCTGCAACGACATACTTTGAATTTAATTAAAAAGTGAAAAACAATATCATCCGCACATGACCAATAAATTCCGTCCACGGATAACGTAATAGATATCAGACGTTATAAAATTTATTACGACGCAGTAAAATGGCACTATTCCTGTTGGAGACAAATAGGCTATAAACATTACACATCATCAGAGACACATTTACGCTGAAAGTGTTTTGCTATGCGTTTGAGAGATTATTTCAAGTTTATATATTCATGAGTTCAGTGAAATATGATTATGTTTTGAACAGTTTAATATCAAGTGTTGTTAAACTTCCCGTTGATTTAGAGGTTATTCAAATAGCCAATTTTGATACTTGCAGTAATATCTTAGTAATAGGAGTAAAGCGTAGGATTTGAAAGGCTATAAATAATACCCAGTTCGCTTCATTCTCGTTAACTATTATATAAATAAGCACACTTTGTATTTTATACTTAATAAAATGTTATTTAAAAACATTTGCGGTAATAAACTGTTCATATTTCAATATTTTCGAATAGTTAACCATGTGAGCAATTTACATTAACGCTGTTTCTATATCCAAAAATAAAAATAATTAGAGAAATAGTTTTAAGTTTGTGACCGACTAAATTGCTTTAACGCTCTTAATTAGATGTTTTAATGTTTAAAATGCGAAACTCTCAACTTATTTTAGTACAGTAAGAAAATAAACCATTTTTATATATATTGCTTAAAATTGTTTAAACATATTAGATGGTGGATCTTGATAGGAATGCCACAACTTCTTCGAGGAAAAAATAGTACACTTATTATTTTCCTTGTAGCATTTCAGTGAAACCATACAGCGGTCTACCAAATGTTAATTATGTATTCTTTGCTTGTATTCTTTCGTATGTTGTTTTAGGAAGTGAAAAAATTGGGAGTCCCACAAAACCAACTTGATATTTTGGTGGATGATATCTATTTTTGAAGTATTGGTAATCGACATAGTACTGATAGCATAAGTCGGGATTAATCAGTTTATAGCGTGTCTAGTTTGCTATTAGCTAAGGTAAGATGGTGATATATTTTTATATTGATAGTCTAAATGTAAATTGGACAAACTATACAAACTGACTCCCCTGTGTAACCTTCAAATCTCCAAACAAAACATGATCGTAAACATTAGAAACTCGTTCTGAACTTATTGCAACACATCGAAAATTTACAATTATAACGACACACATTCCATGCAGCATGACAGATTATATCTTCTCGTTCCAGTGACACGTGTGCTGTAAAATTGCTGAATACACGCAAATCTAATTGTTGGGACAAGAAACGCGATCACGATCTACATCTATGACCTAAAACTGAACGAACTTGTACATTGAACTTGGATAGGAAGATATCGGGAGCAACATGTGGGGGAGACAGCACAGTAATGAAGATTTAGTGCTTCCGTTGTTAATTTCCTCTCATACCGATACGTCCCGCGGTCGCAGTCCTTCTAACAAACAAGAACAAGTAATGTTCATATTCCACGATAACTTGACGAGATTTAATTTACGTTCTGTTCAAAAGATAACTTTTACCTAACAACTTCGCAAGCATCATTGTCTGTTGTGGAACAATCGTCAGTTATTCTCACGAGAGAACCGAAGCTTTTTGCAACCATATGTTAGGCAACAGGCTAAACTGAGCTACAATGGACAATGTCAACAGTTACTACTTTGATAACGGCCTTCAACTTCTTTTTAGGACATGAAACAATAGGTGACGCTTGTTATCTATGGACTATTGATAAATTCATAGCTGTTTCGATGCCAGGAAATATAGGTATAAGCAAATGTTCAAAATTAACCCCCTACCTCCTTCACTCGTTTCCTACGTACTTACATCAACTTTGTAAAACAATCTGGAAACTAACGTACCTGGAAAACAAAAGAAAAAAAACATTAATTTATACCAAACCAAAACCACAAACTATTAGTTTATGTCAAAATCAAACAATGTCCGAGTATTTAGATTTCATTCTGACTAATGTGTTATGCAGATTTGTATACTAATTCCACGGAGGTCCATAGAATTTTATTTTTTGTGGATTGAAAAAAATACGAAGTTTCAAACGACAAACGTTAACATGAAATAAACAAGTTATTTCCATTACACCAAATATTAATAAACAATTGCAACATCATCAATAAGAACGATAATCTTGAGTGTTGCGGAGAATTGAGTTTCGTGAAAGGTTGCGAAGGCCCGACCGCTGATCTCAATTATATTTATCTTCTAAAGTCAACGGGTCGTCGCGTCGTTTCGATTGATATCAATACCAAAACAATGGATATTAAACTCATACGATATCAGTTGCAGTGTATTTGAACTTGATAGATATCATAGATCAAATCACAACAAGCAACCTGGACAAAATATAGATCCGAGATTTTGAAAAAAATAATCCAATGTGTATTATCGATATAATAGTAACTAGGTACTGGTGTACGCCACTACTCTATCGATCAAAAGCTGATAAGAGAATGTATGTCGGCCGTTCACCTGTATCCAATGACACAGTCTGCTTCTTTTACACCAACGCATTTATAAAGCAAATCAGAAGAAGACAGCAATATTTCAGTCCGTATTGCTAAACTAGTTACAATGTACACACCAAGTATTAACAATGAGTTATGTGATATTTTCTACTTATGCAGAAAATATCTGTTATAAATCTCATTGATATTATCCCACGATAGAACAATAGAAAATGTTGTACGGAAACCTCTTGACGATATTTTATATTAAATGTTATTTACGCGCTCCAATTTATTTATATACCACAATGTATGCAATCAACTTATCAACAATCAGCTAAGTAGTTTATTTAATAATTTTATTCATTTACACTTTTTACGAGGTCACTACATTAAAATAAAACAAAAATACTTAGTTTGCAAATTCGGATATACGGAATGCGAGACAGAATTTGTCACATTTGTGTCTGACCTATATCAAGTATTTTCGAGGTCAGCCGGTAAACAGAATCGTTAAGCAATTTCAAGCTATTCGCAACATCACTTCCGCTAATAAATAAGCTTTATTTATGAAGATCTATAAGTAATGTATGAAAGTAGTCGGTCTAAGTGACGAGAAGTGAGTATTTTTCGTTAGTAAGCTGATGTTACTGTTGATTTATGATGTTAAAGACCACTTTGAGATTTAATGGCCTAGTGTAATTTGTAATTAACTAGGGAACTTTCAACTAAATTACGTCTTTCTTATTTTTTAAATATGTTGTAGAAGATTACAGGTAGTAATGATATAGTGGTTTACTAACGATACAAAACAAATTAATCCTCTGTTTTCTCCTGTTTATTGTTGTATTATTTAGGTACGGCAATCATGAATTTCTTATTGCATTCAGATATAGCACAAAATACTAACAAGGCTTTTGTAACAAGCCAATAATAACAATGCACAAACTTACCTTTATTAGTGACAATAGAGAATAGGAATCATAGTAAAGGTATTGGTACTGGTCATATGCTAACTTAAGTAGTAACTTTAAAAATATACTAAAAAAATAAAACCGACTTCAAAATTGAACTAAAAATTAAAAATGATAACTTCTATGTTAAATAAACTCAGTTTGATATACCAAGTATTTTTTAATCATTTAACGATTTATTTGTATGATTTAATTTCATTACTCTTACTTTCCTATAATTTTGGCACACACCGACTTCAAAGAATACTTAGTTGGTTAGTATATCAAAGTGTAATAAACTCAACAGAAGTTATCGTTTTTACTTTTTAGTTCAATTTTGAAGTCGGTTTTATTTTTTAGTATATTTTTATTTGTTTATTTTTCTAGTTTTTTTTTTTTTTCATTTAAGTGGTAGGGTCAACTAGGTGAGTCCATAAAGGTACGCACCTATTTTGATGAAATAGCAGTATTCCCTTAGTTTGACAATACATAGTACAACAAAAAAAGAATTACTTAAATCGGACTTGCAGTTCCGGAGACATGCGAACACAAATATAAAAACATACGCTATACTTATATATACATACACTTTTGAAATTTGGCACATTTGATCAGGGGCTGATATAGACTAACATATGCGAAAACTGGGCAGTTCTGGAAATATTGCATACATACGGGTCGAATTGACAACCACTTTATTTTTGAAGTCGGTTAATAATATAATCGTTTTCGAATGCCAAGTTTCACTTTTACAAGTGCCTTAAACCCGATCACAATGGAGTGAACTAGTGAAATGTGTTTACGGATGTAGCGAACATGCGTTCGCCAGCTTCGCTCTTTCAAGTATTTGGGCACACAAGGCGTGCTCTTGCGCAGCCGTAAACTCACAGCTGTATTCAATGTTTAGAGATATTTGTTTATTCGCAAATTATGAGAATCTACTTACAATGTTAAGAGTAACAATAAGAAAGTATAGGAGCTGTGGGAAACTGTGAACACCTAATAGAAATCACGAAAGCGAATTGGAATTTTGTTCTATCTTAAAACAATCGTTGTTGGTGTATTTGCGCAAATCAATTCTGGTCAATTCAAAACTCGTCAACTTTAATGATTATATAGCAAACTAGGCGCGTTATTGGTTATCGATTGAGTGCCTCTGAACACGAAAACATACATTTCTTAGGTACATTATGTTTGAAATTTGATGAAACATAATCAACGAATGCAGAGCATTAAAAAACCGACTTCACGTGAGGCTGAGTTATAATGTCATCAACGCCAAATATTCTCCGAAATGATACATATTCTTTCAA